>JALMQS010000099.1:8290149-8390864 GCA_024734495.1 Forficula auricularia | reverse complement strand
TTTCTCTATAAAAATAATTAAGACTTTAAATTAGTACTTTAGTTTTGTTAAATTGTTAATTTATTGTATAAAAATGTATATTGTAACTGGGATAAAATAAAATTATTATTAGCGGTCACGATACATCTGGCAATCGGCGATAGCACTCCGGGTCGCTCCGAGTAAAAACTCTCGAACCGCCTCAAAACAGTTGCTCCAAAAATATGAGAATACTTAAAATATTTATATGATTTATTCATATTGAACAGAGATTGATTTCGTCATTTTAATAACTTCACCATCTATTCATATCAAATATAATTTCTTAACTATAAATATATCGAAATTTTCAGTGTATTAATTAAAAAATATGAATTTCTGTTCCTGATGCAAATTCTAACTTTAAATTGTATTCTAAATGAAGTTGTTCTATTATAGGTGAGGAGAGGGGAAGAGAGCGAAACGTCACTAATGTTTCTTTTTTAGTTGTCTAATAAGAGAGAGAGAGGAAATAGACTATATATGTGTCTCTGAGTGTATGTGTGTGTGTGTGTGTGTGTGTGTTTCTTTTATTGTTTTTTGGCAGAGAATAAGGAGTTTAGGGGGAAGGAGTCGAGTCGGGGAGGGTGGGTGGTTAAAAATAAAACCAAGAAATTGTTTTTTAAATGAATAGTCATAAAACTCAGATTAGAAATGCCAGAGAGAAAGGAAGAAACGGCAGAGTTTTGGAGCAAAGTCAAAAAAAAATTCAAATTCGTTTATCTACACAGAAAAAAACAATTTCTTTATAGTAAATATATTGATAGAGTTGAGTATTTTTAATGAGCTCTTATTTATTCCAAAGATATTTTATTAATAATCAACATATATCGAATTCACTCCAAATATGACCAACTTTTTAGCTATTTAATCCAAATATATTATATACTTGAGTGATCTATTTTATTCTAAATATTATTATTTTATATAAACGAATGTTTTTTTATCTTAAAAAGACTTAGAGATTTTTTGTAAATAGTGATATCTTAATAATTAAGATATTAAAAAAAATCTTAATAATTAAGATATTTAAAAAAAATAACAAAAATTTTGTTTACATTATTAAGTACTTATTTGTTTTTTTTTAATTTTAAAACCCACTATAAGAGAATAATAAATATATAAATAAATAAATAAATATTTATTACTCGACCTGCTTAGAGGCACAAGTCCTCGGTGGCTAGGTCAACAAAACATTTTGGTTGCAGACGTTTCAAGCAAAGTTATGAACGAAAACACTCTCAATAAATTTCCTGTCTGTCTGTATGTCTGTCTGTTTCAGTGGTTTCCGAAAAGTTGCTCACGATTCACGTAAAAATGGCTTAAGGGATTATTATGAAATTTCATATTTACATCAGATGTCGTCTAACTTACGTTTTTAGCTATATAACGTTTTGATATTTTGACCCCAGAAGAGGGTTTGGAGGGGGGGGGCGCACGAATGAAAATTATCAAATAACTCTTAAACTATTAACCCTACGGCAAATTTTATCATAAACAAAGTTGTAGGGGATGTGATTTCTGACAACTTTTGTTTGAAAAAATTTCCCCAAAAAACTTCCCAAAAAGGGAGGGAGGGTGAAAAATGTAAATTCTTTCCCTTGGAGCAAACTCAACCAAATTTTGTATACATAATCTCTGGGCCTCTAGAGAGCTAGAAATGCAAAAACTAACCACCCAAAATGAGGGGGAAGGGTCAAAAAATGAAAATTCTTTCTCTTGGGCCAAACTCAACCAAATTTTGTATACATAGAAGGCTAGAAATGAAAAAACTGGGTGCGGAGGGTGGGGGTGGGGGTGGGGGTGGTGTGGGTCCAGGGGCTAGGCGGGAGTGTGGTGCGCAGGGTTGGAGGGCACGGGTTGGGGTCCGGGGTTTGAGGTGGGTGGGGTGCGGGTGGTGGTGTGGTTTTGGATGTGGGGTTGGGGTGGGAGTGAGGGGGGTTAGTGGGTTAGGGTGCGGAATGTAGTGTTGGGGTGGTTGTGTGGGGGCGGGGGTTGGGCATGGTTCGGGGGGTGCTGGGGGGGTGCTGGGGGGGTGCTGGGGGTGCTGGGGGGTGCTGGGGGTGCTGGGGGGGGGGTTCGGGGGGGTGTCTAGGTGGCGTGCCCCCTGGCTAGCAAGAGGGCCGCCGAAGGCGAGCCTTGCAGCTAGTTGACTAAAGAACTAATATGCATATGCCATTTTAAATTTGCCTAAATATTTATAAAATTTAGATTCATTAATAATATTTTCATAAATATAATAATTTTGAGGACTAACCAGATTTCTAATACTAAATCTAACCAAATTTGACTTGGAATGGTTTAGTTCCATTGAATTGGATCTACACCATCCTTCAATTTGATCCAGGTCATTCTGTAAAGTAAGCCTATCATAATAATATAATTATCAATTACTCTATATACGACACAATTATCCGCGAAAAGCATAACAGATGATTGCACGACAGAAGTCAAATCATTTACATATATAAGAAAAAGAAGAGGACCCAGAATTATAAAAAATATTAATATATATTAAAATTAGATTACCGTGTATCTAAATCAAATATAATAATTCAAATTTTTATCTAATTAATCAACCAAATGAATAATTAAAATAAATATTTATATAATTCATTTGATTGAATATATATTCTACATCAAATTAATAGACTCATATTCTAGTCAGAAATACATACCTATATTTATTATAAATAAAAAATAATCATTTCTTGTCGTAATTAGGTACGTATTATTCCATTTAAATACCCAACTATTAAATTCCACTATTTTACTCAAATAAAAATATTTTCATAATTTACTTATTGGTGCTTGATTCAAATAGCGGCATCTTAACTATTAAAATATTTAGAGTTGCTCCAAAAATATGAGAATACTTAAAATACTTATATCATTTATTCATATTGAACAGAGATCGATTTCGCCATATAATTTCTTAACTATAAATATATCGTTTTTTTTTCATTGTGTGCTATGAAAATAATCAAAAGGGTTTTGCGAGCTTGAATCGGATTCAGAATTTAACTAATGGAGAGAGAATCCATTGGTGGGTTGGATAATAATGTATACCATATATGGTAGAATTGAATTTCATATATTATATTATCTTATATTATATTAAATTGTAAATGCATAACGGCCCATTGTCCAGTCCCTTGGTGAGCCTGAGGGACAGAGAGTGCTCTCTCTCTCTAGCTATGTAGATGATTTATATTATAATCCCTATTGAGAAATGAGAAACAGAGAGAGGGTCCGGGGAGGGGGGAGGATTTTTCCAATAGGTTTAATGGCCGAATAGACCGAGGCTGGCTACCATTTGCACAACATCATTATATTAGCACACACACACATAGTAGACAAAAGAATCCACCCACTAGTATATATAGTATAGTAGATTGATGCCGGCCGGCCGCTTCAAACTGACCACATTCGGCCAACCCGAAAAGGTTTTGGATTCAAAATGAAAAAAAAAATAATAATTAATAAAATTCTTTAACCCTGGGTATAAAAAAATTGAAAACTTGCCATAGAATGTAGATAATATTGATTCTGACAGGAAAACATTTTATTATACGCTTTATATTAGCTTCATCTGTATGTAACAGGTCATTCAATAAGTCCGTAGGATAAGTAAGAAAAAAAACAAAATTTTGACAAAACTCGATTTTATT
The DNA here is from genome assembly GCA_024734495.1 of Forficula auricularia. Lineage (NCBI taxonomy): Eukaryota > Metazoa > Arthropoda > Insecta > Dermaptera > Forficulidae > Forficula > Forficula auricularia. The sequence continues at coordinate 8,387,175 of JALMQS010000099.1, read as the reverse complement.
ATTCAACATAGTTGCCTTCGAGGGCGATACAACGAGTAAAGCGATTTTCCAACTTTTCGATACCACTTTTATAGTACGTGTTAGGGCTTCGGTTGAGTGCGTTGTGGTGCGTGTCCGCGCCCCCCACCAAGTTGGTGGGGTCCTAACAAAGATTTGTGCAGGGAGATGTTCATCCCTGATAAAAAGCCGGGCTGGGTGCCACCCGCTTAATTAACGGGGGAGGGGAAACTAGTTGGTGGATGGCCCCTCCATCGATTCGATTCTCCGATGATCAGTCGAGAGCGAATTGCTTCACTTATAACATGATTGAAATATTATCAGTCATGCAAAAGTGTCGCAACGATCCGACTGAGTCATCTAGCGGTCGTGTCTAAAAGCTCGTAGCCAAAGCAACAGCGAGCCGTTACATCACACCCTTGCTTTCCTTTTTTTGGTGATTGCTTTTCCGATTTAGTTAGCCGGGCAGTGCTCTATCCACCTAGCTGGTGGGCCAAGAGCTGCTTGCTTGGCAATCACGTCGGGGTCACCAGATTGTTAGGGCCTCGGTTGAGTGCGTTGTAGTGCGTGTCCGCACCCCCACCTAATTGGTGGATGGCCCCTCGATCGATTCGATAGTCGAGATCGAATTGATTCACTTATAACATGACTGAAATATTATTAGTCATGCAAAAGTGTCGCAACGATCTGACTGAGTCATCTAGCGGCCGTGTCTACAAGCTCGTAGCCAGAGCAACAGCGAGCCGCTACAGTACGTTTTCTCTTTCTCGTCAAAATAGGCCTCAGTTTCAGCGATTACTTCATCATTGGAATTCTTTTGGATTCTGGAGTGTAATAGTGAAGCCATGTCTCATCCATTGTCACATATCAACGATAGAATTCCATTTTATTGCGGTTTAACAGCGCCAAAGACTCTTCTAAAGCATCGATTCGTTGTTGTTTTTGGTGGACTGTGAGCTCACGCGGCACCCACTTTGCACAGAGCTTTCGCATACCCAAATGTTCGTATAAAATGGTAAAAACACTACCATCTGATATCTTTACAATGTCAGCTAGCTCGTGCACCTTCAATTTGCGATCGTTCATAATAATTTGTTGATTTTTTTATGTTTTCTGAAATAACAGCCTCTTTTGGGCGTTCACTGCGCTCTGCATCATTTGTGCTGGTACGACCACGTTTAAATTCAACAATCCACTTCTCTATCATTTGTCTCGATGGAGCAGAGTACGGATAATGTTTATCAAGCCATTGTTTGGTTTCCACTGTATTTTTTTCATCAAAAAGCAATGCTTTATTAAAACTCGAAATTCACTTTTTTTTCAATAACAAAAGTTGCTTCACACAAAATGCTTTAATTCACGAATCAATAGTCAGATTGCTGTCAAATTTATACACATATCGTTTGAAGGTTAGTACTAAATAAAAATTATATGGGAAAAATTCTAGTAACGCCATCTATGTGTCATCCTACGGACTTATTGAATGACCTAATATGTATGTATGTATCTATTTATCAATGTGACTTTTGGTCTGTTAAATTCCGCAATCATTTCTCTATAAAAGTAATTATTTCCCTATTCAATTTAAATGAAATTATATGGATGGAGGAAGGATGACGATCCAATCGACTTGATTGGGGAATAATGGAATTGAAATAATTATCGGAAAAGAGGTTTTTTTATCTAATTAGATTTTTCCTCTTATTAAAAACAAGGACTAAAGATAAATAAGGACACTCGATGGTGGAGAAGTTATCTCCGGAATCGAAGCAAAAATACAATGTATACATTAATTAATGTAAAATAATTGGTTTAATAAAATTTATAAAAAAAAAAAAAATGAAATTATATAAAATGAATGAAATTTTATAAAAAAATAAGCCGACTTCAAAAAAATTAAATAATAAGAATTCAAAAATAAAATAAAATTCACTAAAAGGTATAAAATAAATAATTATTTTATTTAGTTACAAATAAACGACGAAATTTTTACATGAAATCACTTTTTGAAGTCGGTTCCAAACATATACATTTTATGAATCGAACTCGACGGATCTTACTTGGTACGTTTGGCTGGTACGCAAGCTTATATAGTTTGTTTAGCACCGACTTCAAAAAGTGATTTCATGTAAAAATTTCATCGTTTATTTGTAACTAAATAAGATAATTATTTTATGACTTTTAGTGCATTTTATTTGATTTTTGAGTTATTATTATTTTATTTGTTGCATTTAATTTTTTTGAAGTCGGTTTTATTTTTTTTTATAAAAATTTTTATTTTTCTCTTTTTAGTGATGTTATTAATAGTGACTTAATATATTACCTTGCATGCATCTCTTATGAGAAAGCGTCGGGCGAATGAATCAGAAATTGATAATAAAATTCAATTCATAAATATAGAAATTCTCTCGAAACGTTTACGGGTTTTAAATGAAAGTTTTAAGATTTTTTTTATAAAAGATTGTATTTATTATAATTTCGATTATTTGCTCATAAGAATTGAAGATTTACGTTTTTTCATCATTGATCATATCATCAGAACTTGACCAAATTAATATGGGACCACCCATAAGGTATCTCCTTTCCAATACAAAAAGAATCATCGAAATCGGTTCATGTGGCAAAAAGTTCTCGCTGAACATACATAAAATAAATAAATAAATAAATAGTTAAATATCTTGGAGCTATACTGATCCAAACGCAGAAAGAATCATTAAAATCGGTTCATAGACAAAGAAGTTATGGTTGGCTAGGTCTGGACCTCGACAAATCTTTTCTTAATTAAAGTAATTATTGATAGATGAAAATCTCAATAAAAGAGTTTGTTTACATTTTTTTCAATTATCTTTTATTTATTAATTGGTTCTTTAATTTTTAAACCCAGGAACACTTTATAACAAATATTATCATATATTAAAATTAGAAAATTTTAATAAAAAAATTATTTTTTTAATTGGCTTCCGGAAGATGTCCATTTATTATTATTTATTATATATTGAACTTTTTATAGTGTTCTATCTCCTCGGTTTTTAAACGTTTTAGCATTCAATTTTGGAACACTCGTTAATTGACTAAATATTTCGATATTGTGTTTTCAAAAACGTCTATAACTATTTCGCTAAAAATTGTTGTACTTATCAAGTCTCATGAGTTATTAGTCGTGTACAAACTTTAATCCGATTGAAATAAAAGAAGGGGGTGCAAATTAGTCATGTCACAAAATAAATATCTTAATCGTTCATATATCGTCTTCAGTAAGTCGCAGAGCCTTGAAATTTGAAACTTAAGCTATTTAGAGGCAAAAAGTTCGGTGGTCCAGGCACTTATAATAATCAACACATCTTGTATATTGCAAATAATTATTTGTCATATATCAACCCGTCTGCTACTCTCGGCAAACTAAATCTTTTCATTTAAATTATTTAGCTGTTTTATTGGAATTTAAGCTGAAAGGGGCCTGTCTCTCTGTCTCAGGTTGGCCATCACATCCCAGTCTAAAATTTATAATTTCTGAGTTATTTTAGATAGTTTGTAAAATCTACCAATTTAGCGTTCATCTTTAAAAATTAATAATAATTACACTATTGTTTGTAGAATCAATTTCATCAATCAGTACTCTCAATTAGACATCAAAGAATCTTTCTTAATCATAAAAATTCAAATTTTATATCCAGGATGACCATAATATTCGTTTATATCTGAAAATCAAAAATATGTTAATATTCAATTTTTTCAAATGGAACATGGCATAAATTTTAGTATTTTTGAATTCTACATAAAAATCCAATAGGTGTTTATTATATATTCCTATACCTAAAATGAATAGTTTTAAATAAAAAATATTTAAATTTCACTTGGCTAGATCTTATTTATTATGTATATAATAATATAAAATCTAGACGAGTGAAATTTTAAATATTTTTATTTAAAAAACTATTCATTTTAGGTATAGGGAATATTTAATAAACTCCTATTGGATTTTTATGTAGAATTCAAAAATACTAAAATTTATGCCATGTTCTATTTGAAAAAATTGAGTATTAACAACTTTTTGATTTTCAGAAATAAACGATTATTATGGTCATCCTGGATATAAAATTTGAATTTTTATGATTAAGTAAGATTCTTTAATGTCTAATTAAGAGTTCTGATTGATCAAATTAATTCTACAAACAATAGTTTAATTATTATTAATTTTTAAAGATGAACGCTAAATTGGTAGATTTTACAAACCATCCAAAATAACTTAGAAATTATAAATTTTAGACATCAAGTGCATTATACAAATCATTCCTAACATTTCTAATCTTATTAGAAAACGTCTTTTTTTTAATTTAATTTTTAATTAATTTTTTGCTAAAAACGACGCCCTTCCTGCCTGCCCTGGGGGATTATAAATACATTAAATCGGAATTGAATCATTTAAAAATATTCAATAACAACAACAGCAACAACAACAACAACAGCACCACTTGAAACTCAATTAAATAAATATTTATTTAATATTTTCTCAATCCTGATTTGCTTCATATTCCCGGAGGGGCAACTTATTTTGTTCACCCTTAGCCCTTTTTTTGGCCCTTTCGTCAGAGCAAACGACCCCCAAGATAAAAGCCAAGAGGGAAGAAGATACTTCTCGGATGCTGACGACCTCAATTTGCATTTTGCAGCGTTAACCCTTAAAATTTCCACACGACTTCACCCTCCTCTCCGTGTCGTCGTTACCGATACGAGAGAGAGGTTCTCGTTGGACGTCATCATTTGCTCATCTTGCTCGGGCCCGGAGAATCCATATGGGATCAACTATGGGATCTGTCCATGAAGAAAAAAAATCACTTTCAAAATAGAAACGAAAAAATAATTTTTATAAAAAAAAAATAAAACCGACTTCAAAAAAATTAAATGCAACAAATAAAATAATAATAACTCAAAAATAAAATAAAATCCACTAAAAGGTATAAAATAATTATCTTATATAGTTACAACTAATCGACGAAATATTAAGATGAAATCTTTTTGAAGTCGGTGCCAAACCAACTATATAATGGGGAATTATCTGTAATTTGGAGCGATGCTGTGGGGCCAAGTGTTTCAAGATCCACGTGCCATAGAGAAGCCCTTAAGTTAGGTTTTAAAACTTACAAGGTAATTTTATTGCAACTTATTCCAAAAATTTTTTTTGTAATTTTACTAATTTTTTTTTAGGCGTAAGAAAAGCCACTCTTCACATTAAAACAAAAGAAAACCCGACTTAAATGGGCTAAAAGTCACATTAATTGGACGAGTGATAAATGAAATAGTGTCCATTGGAGTGATGAGTCTCGTTTTGAAGTTTGTGTTGGGGACAATCGAAGCAGAGTTATTCGTCAGAAAAATGAAGCTTTCAATTCAGATTGTTTAAAAAAGAAAGTAAAATTTCCTGCTTCAGTTATGGTATGGGGTTCAATGTCTGCTAGAGGTGTTGGAAAACTTCACTTCATTGATGGAATTGTAAACACCAATAAATATTTAGAGATTTTAAAAAAATCGTTACTTCCAACAATGGCAGATGCATTGCAGAATAATAATAATTTTGTGTTCCAACAAGACGGGGCGGCCTGCCATACATCAAGAAAATCTTTAAAATAGCTTTCTGATCATAATGTTCCACTTTTGGAGTGGGTGGCAAACAGTCCCGACTTGTCACCAATAGAAACTCTTTGGCACACAATGAAAAAGCTATTACGAATACAACCAGCTAGAAACGTAGTCGAATTAAAACACAAACTTCAAAATATTTGGTGAACTTTCACTCAAGATGAGTGTCAAAACTTAATAAGAATTCAAGCCGTAATTAAAAATAAAGGCGACGTCACACAGTGGTAAAGGTTTATTTTATATGTTTTCCATGTTTTTAACAATTAAAAAATAATATTAAATTAAATGTTACAATAAAATGTTTTAAATTGTTTAAAGTTTTGGTCCATTGCGATTAAGAGCTGATTAGATTTTGGTGCATATCCACACAAAATTAAGGGTGGTGGAGGGGGGGGGGCGTTAAAAATTAAACATCTAGGCCTTTTGAGAAAACTCAACCAAATTTTGTATACATAATCAGTGGACCCCCAGAAGTCTAAAAATGCAAAAGCTAACCGCCCAAAATGGGGGGAGGGGAGTGTATGGTCAAAAAATGAAAATCTTTGCCATTTATCAAACTCAACCAAATTTTGTATACATAATCAGTGGGACTCTAGAAGTATAAAAATGCAAACCCCCCCCCCCTACATGATTATAAATAACGAGATTTTTACCGGACTTATGTTTTAAAAAATTTTGATCAGCTAACTTGAATCATCTTTAATGTAAAAAAAACTCTAGTAGCATGGCAAGCTATTTAAAAAAATTGGCCCATTTAGTCGAGATTTCAAAATGGTACAGAACGTTTTACTTGCTTCTTAAGGAAAAAAAATTTATAATTTTTGGGCAACCTTTCTTTGGAGAATGCAAGATCGTAACTGACCAAATATTGAAGCAATTATGTTGACCGTGTGAGGGGAATCTTCAATATTTTTCCTTTCAAAATATTTAGTCAATATACAGGGTGCATAGGAAAGTCCCTTTAACCTGAAAATACTTGAGAACGGAGAGTGCTACAGCCACGCAAGTGAGGTAACGGTATGGTGGAGCGACTATGCCCGACCTAATGCAAACGACACCAGCGCCCCTAGTGGCGAAATGTGGAAGTTAGCCATTGCAAATCGAAAACGAAAAGAGATAGAGCAAAATTTCCAATTAGAAAGTTTTAGAGCATCAATTAATTAGTACGAAACGATATTTGGTTTACACGGATAAGGATAAATTACTGCCTGTATCCAAAAATGTCCGTAATCTATGCGCGACTGTTCTACTCTACATATTTACATTTCGGAAATGTAGCAGTGTGCAAATGCAGTTTGTGACTTTGTACTGTACTGTAATGTCTGAAAACTTTAATTTCCAATGCATTTAAAATTTTAGTTTAAAAGGTGTTGGCGCTCGCTTGATACAAACAACATAATCTCATAGCATAAAATTATTGATGGCAGACGATAATTGTTATCAATGTTATCAAAATGTATCGATGTAAGTACATACTAGTATTTATTCATTAAATTGTGCATATTTCTTCTTTCCTCTGGCTATTCCTTTCAAATATTTACACAAAATGGAGTGCATCGATTTTGGATATTTTTGGGGTATACAGGCGCCAATTTATCTTATCCGTGTAAACCAAATATCGTTTCGTACTAATTAATTGATGCTCTAAAACTTTCTAATTGGAAATTTTGCTCTATCTCTTTTCGTTTTCGATTTGCAATGGTTAACTTCCACATTTCGCCACTAGGGGCGCTGGTGTCGTTTGCATTAGGTCGGGCATAGTCGCTTTACTATATCGTTACCTCACTTGCGTGGCTGTAGCACTCTCCGTTCGCAAGTATTTTCAGGTTAAAGGGACTTTCCTATGCACCCTGTATACAGAAATCGCTCGACTTTGTATCCAAGTGTGGACTAGGCTTTTTCTTAGGCTTTTTCGGCCCTTTCTAGCCGTAAGCCAATTTACCATACTTATTATTTTTGATTAAATTTGCTTCTACGACTTACGAGGTTTTGTAAGATCAGTGACGATATGTAAAATAAAAATTAAATATCAATATGACGTGTCATCGCTCCTATTTAATTGTTAAAGAAAAAGACGTTTCCAAGATTATTGTGAGCCAAGAATATGCTAAAGAAAGATAAATGATGTTTTGTCTCATAGAAAAACTGTTTTTGACAAAGACTGATAAAATGAGCCACTGAGGAAGACAAAATAAATTGACGAAACGTCTGACCCACTTAATAAAAACTGCAGCGTGGCTGTGGCACTCTCCGTTCGCAAGTATTTTCAGGTTAAAGGGACTTTCCTATGCACCCTGTATGTATTGACCGTGTATGGGCCCCTTAAGCCAAGGAATTTTAATATGATCAATTTTTTTTCTAATTTTGTTGTCCCAGGAGAGTTTTTGCCTACGAAGTGGAAGGTTTGGGTTCAAGCTCAGCTTCCTGCGAACATTTGATGGGATAATTTGAGCACTAAACCAATTTAACACGTCCTACTTAAAAAAAGTCTTCACATAGGATCTAACCAAATGGGTTATTTTCTTGAGGTCAAAAAAAATAGTGATAATTTTTTTAGAATATAAAACTTCAAATTGCCGATATTAGCAGAGCTGAGTTTTCTAAATAAACTTAGGTAATATTTCCAACTACTCAAACCAAGGTGTTATGAATTATTTTAATTATATTGAACACGCGTGCCGAAAAATGCGATTTCGGCTATTGGTTCTTATCTTTTGAGGTGAAACCAAATCTGAGATATATAGAACGCGTAAAAACAGGTTCCGTAGTTGACAATTTTTAATGATTTTTTTTTTTTTAGAAATATTAACTCTGAATAACTTAAAATTTTCAAACATCAAAGTCCAATGGAATGACAATATAAAGAATTCATAAAATAAATTGCAATGAATTGGATAAATTAAAACACAGAGTTTTTATTAAGTGGGTCGGACGTTTCGTCAATTTATTTTGTCTTCCTCAGTGGCTCATTTTATCAGTCTTTGTCAAAAACAGTTTTTCTATGAGACAAAACATCATTTATCTTTCTTTAGCATATTCTTGGCTCACAATAATCTTGGAAACGACTTTTTCTTTAACAATTAAATAGGAGCGATGACACGTCATATTGATATTTAATTTTTATTTTACATATCGTCGCTGATCTTACAAAAACCTCGTAAGTCGTAGAAGCAAATTTAATCAAAAATAATAAGTATGGTAAATTGGCTTAGGGCTAGAAAGGCCGAAAAGCCTAAAAAAAGCCTAGTCCACACTTGGATACAAAGTCGAGCGATTTCTGTATACAGGGTGCATAGGAAAGTCCCTTTAACCTGAAAATACTTGCGAACGGAGAGTGCTACAGCCACGCAAGTGAGGTAACGGTATAGTAAAGCGACTATGCCCGACCTAATGCAAACGATACCAGCGCCCCTAGTGGCGAAATGTGGAAGTTAGCCATTGCAAATCGAAAACGAAAAGAGATAGAGCAAAATTTCCAATTAGAAAGTTTTAGAGCATCAATTAATTAGTACGAAACGATATTTGGTTTACACGGATAAGGATAAATTACTGCCTGTATCCAAAAATGTCCGTAATCTATGCGCGACTGTTCTACTCTACATATTTACATTTCGGAAATGTAGCAGTGTGCAAATGCAGTTTGTGACTTTGTACTGTACTGTAATGTCTGAAAACTTTAATTTCCAATGCATTTAAAATTTTAGTTTAAAAGGTGTTGGCGCTCGCTTGATACTATTAGGATAGGATATGTATAGGATATTTTTGGGGTATATAGGCGCCAATTTATCTTATCCGTGTAAACCAAATATCGTTTCGTACTAATTAATTGATGCTCTAAAACTTTCTAATTGGAAATTTTGCTCTATCTCTTTTCGTTTTCGATTTGCAATGGTTAACTTCCACATTTCGCCACTAGGGGCGCTGCTGTCGTTTGCATTAGGTCGGGCATAGTCGCTTTACTATACCGTTACCTCTCTTGCGTGGCTGTAGCACTCTCCGTTCGCAAGTATTTTCAGGTTAAAGGGACTTTCCTATGCACCCTGTATAGACATTGTCGAGATACAAATTCATGTCTATGGACACGTTTTTGGAACAAAATCGCAGAACATTCCCCATTTGTCTATATACATTGTCTATAGACAATTCCTATACATGTCTAGAGACAATCGCTCGACTTTGTATCCAAGTGTCAACTAGGCTTTATTTTTCAGCAGTTTTTTAATTTTAAATGGTGGTTTTTTAATTTATCCAAATATTTCGGAAATTTGTACAATATTCCTTCTTCAGTGGACCTCACCCAAAAATCACCGTATTTGCTCAGTCTTCAAAATTCGAACATACAGGGCCACAGAGACATTTCGTTTCGTCATTTTTAATTTTGCCCTCAAAAACCTCAATAACAATTTTTAATTTCTTTTTGATGCTTTAACAGACAAGTCAATTAGCACACTGATAAGTAGAGTTTTTTGAGGGCAAAATTAAAAATGGCGAAATGAAATGAGACTCTGTGGCCCTGTATTCGAATTGTAAAGACTGAGCAAATACGCTGATTTTTAGGTGAGGTCCACTGAAGAAGGAATATTGTACAGGTTTCCGAAATATTTGGATATATTAAAAAACCACCATTTATAATTAAAAACTGATGAAAAATAAGCCTTTCATTTAACACCTAAAAGATTTATGATGTTTTTTTGTTTTATAGAAAAACTGTTTTTGACAAATAGTGATAAAATGAGCCACTGAGGAAGTCAAAATAAATTGACCCCAAAAAAAATAACGTGTAATTGTGTAATTTGTTCTTGGTTACTCTTGGTGGCTTCCATGAAAATTGAAATTCTTCCTGGTTCATTCTTGTCGCCAATTATGTTATAGTATACTTAGCTTTATTTACTTTTTCAACAATACAAATAAATAATCAATAAAATAATGTAAACAAAACAAATTAATGATTGAACAATTTTAATTGATTAGATTTAATTATGTGGTAACAATTTTGTTTATATAAAATAGCTTACCAGTCGTGAGTTGAGAACAGACATTAAATCAGGTGCCTGGTATACAACCCCTGCTATAATATAATAATCAGCCAGAGGGGTAGCCTGAGTAGGAGAATGTCTATGTTGTTTGCGAATCACATAAAGAATGGGCTCTTGCACATGAAGGAGAATATATTCAACGCCTACCATATTACTGAAAAAAAATAGAATGAAAATGAGAGCTTAATACATAATTGTGCGTGTTAAAAAAAATTTTATACGGTTTGGTTCTTGGGAACTTGGACTTTGAAATAATTGGATGTTAAATTTTTCGACGTTTATTTCTCGACTTCTTCAAGCAATCTACAACAATAATTACAAACACATGAAATAATCATACAAAATTTACTTTTAAGGTTAACCTAATCGCAAGTAAATTTTATTTGTATTTTGTTTGATGATTTCATGTGTTTGGAATTGTTATAATTGTTATGTAGATTGCCTGAAGAAGTAAAAAAATAAACGATGAAACGTTGCTATTTTTAAAAATTTAACATCCAATTATTTCAAAGTTATATGATTCGTTCTTGGGAACTTGAACTTTGAAATAATTAGATGTTAAATTTTTAAAAGTAGCAACGTTTCATCGTTTATTTCTCGACTTCTTCAGGCAATCTACAAAACAATTGCAACAATAACTACAAACACATGAAATCATCAAATAAAATGAAAATAAAATTTGTTTACCATTAGGTTAACATTAAAAGTAAATTTTGTATGATTATTTCTTGTTTTTGTAATTATTGTTGTAATTGTTTTGTAGATTGCCTGAAGAAGTCGAAAAATAAACGACGAAACCTTGCAACTTTTAAAAATGTAACATCTAACTATTTCAAAGTTCAAGGTACCAAGAACCAATCATATAATTTTGAAATAATTGGATGTTAAATTTTTAAAAGTTGAACGTTTCGTCGTTTATTTTTTTACTTCTTCGGGCAATCTTTAAAACAATTACAACAATAATTACAAACACATGAAATCATCAAACAAAATGCAAACAAAATTTGCTTACGAGGAGGAATTTTGTTAACATTTTGTTTGATTATTTCATGTGTTTGTCATTATTGTTTTGAAGAAGTCGAAAAATAAACGACGAAACGTTACAACTTTTAAAAATTTAACATCCAATTATTTCAAAGTCCAAGTTCCCAAGAACCAACCATATAAAAAATTAATACATTATTTTTTTTTCATATAGATTTCAAACATCGATACGGGCTATTTGTAAGGGCTAAAGTATTGTATTTGTAGTTCAAGATAATAAACCGCGATTTTTTCTTATTAACCAAATATATGGCTGTTTCGGTATTTCTATATTTGTGATGGTGTCAGGAAAAATGGCCCTTATCTTCACTTACAAGTTTTTTAAGCAATGGCAAAAATGTGAGTTAAATCTGAGTGTTATAATATATAGTAAATTACATAGAGCTAAAATAAACGTGTTTATTTAGTTTTATTTACTTTTTCAACAATACAAAAAATAATCAATGAAATATTATAAATAAAACAAATTAATATTTAAACAATTAATTAATTATATATAAATAAATAGTAAATATATAAAAAATTTGTATATATAATTTTTATTTTTTTATAAATTTTATTAAACCAATTATTTTACATTAATTAATGTATACATTGTATTTTTTGCTTCGATTCCGGAGATTACTTCTCCACCACCGAGTGTCCTTATTCATCTTTAGTCCTTGTTTTTAATAAGAGGAAAAATCTAATTAGATAAAAAAAACTCTTTTAAGATAATTATTTCAATTCCATTATTCCCCAATCAAGTCGATTGGTAATCCTCAATCATCCTCCCATCTCTCAATCGTTTCATATAATTTTTATATATTTACATTTATTTATTAATAATGTTTCACTTAAAACCTACACCGCTTTTCTTAGAGATAATTAATTATATATCCTAGAGACTTAGAAGTGGGTATAATTTTTGATTACATATTTGAATTCGGCAGCAAATTTTCTTCGGAATTGAATAATAGCTAGGGTAAAAATAGAACAAATGCCCTATTGTTGTCTATTGTTAAAAATTGTTAAAATTTAAACGGCTATAATCCATCAGTACGTTTTTTTACTTCTAAATATTCAAAAATTCATAAGTGAGTCAAATTTGGGAATAAAACCGAATGTTTGGTGATCCATCCGAATGTCTAGCGGGCTATACGCAAAAATGACGTTGGATTGTAGCTAAGTGGATCACATCTTTTTTTCTCTCCTGGTCCAGATTTAAGACTCCACAGACATCCTCCCATAATAGCATAATCCGCAATAGTCTTGTGATAAAATATCTTTTTCAAATAAAGCGCGGCCAAAACACTTCTCATTGATAGGTCAATTATTCTTTGTCATATCAGTTAGAAAAATTATAAAAAATTTATTTAAAATTTGGGAATTTTTGCGCGGGACAAATACCGATTTGTTCAGTTGTTTCTCCAAATTTTGACCAGGTGAAGTTAAGGGCCCTTTTCACTGACACCATCACATTTTTCTCAAGCGGAATCTACTGTATTTATTTGGAATCTATGTTTAGCTTATTAAAATGTAATTTTTGTATTTTTATATATATATATTTACTTCAACTGTTCAGGATTTAAGCGCTGCATTTTTACAATTTCATTGTTACAAGTGCGATCGAAAAAGGGATTACTTTTTTCAGAAAAATAATCCATTACATTGGTGGGATTCAAAAGAGGAATCCAAGAACTATCGTGCCAGGATATACTCAGAGGATTTTCTGAAACAAAAAAAAAAAAAACATTTTTAATTAATACAAATTCATCAAATTATTAATTTCATTTATATAGAACCAGCTGCGGGCATCTTTCTGGCGAGGGGCTTCGCCGGCGAGGCGGATCTCTTGCTAGCCTCCTGAATTAGTGATCTGACTACGCCGTGGAAGAGAGAGGGTGGTTCACACCTGCGAAACGCAGCCTAATCCTAATCGGACGTTGCGTGTTCCAACAAAGTAACCATTATTATTTACATTATTGTTTTACTATTCATTAATTTATTTTATTTATTTACATTGTTTGTGACATTATTGAATTATTATTGTTACTTAAAGCTGTTTTATGAATTAGAAAAATCGAAATGGCCTATGAGGCGATTGGGCATGCCCGAGTTTTTTTTTCAGCAAAAAAATTAATTTTTCTAATATAATTTTTTTTGAAATAATCAAAGCAAGAAGAAATAAATACTTGAAGCATAAAAATAGTTTTAATTAGATGTTGTGGTTCGGCCCTTGAGAATACCCTAATATTCTCACGGTATTTTTCCAAATCTTAATTTCTTAATTATTGACAAATAGCTGTTCTGGCAATCCTCCTACAACGCCTGATATATTTCACCACTTGAAATATATTAGCTTGCAGCACGTGTGGAGGCGCCTGGAAGAAACCACTTGACGACCTAAAAACAGATTGCTAGCTTTGCATAAACATCCATTAAAAAGACCACCCCTCCTCTTTCCAAAGGCAGTCCTCGCTCGCCAAACCTCTGCAGGTGACTCTATGCCAGTCGCTCTCGTAAGTCAGATGTAATTGAGGTATCACGCCTCGACAACCAATCTTCAATAAACCACATGTAAATCCGAAACCGTCTTTTGATCAACTACCCCTAAAGACCTTCTTCAGCAGGACACCACCACTGTTGGCACCAGAGCGCGGGCAGAAGAACTCATCCTTCGACACGTTACCGAGCTAATCTTTTCCGGATAGGCTCAAACCGCACCAAACCTTACAAGCAAGGGTTGGCGCACAACATAATTGGTGGCAGCAAGGTGGGATAACTACCACCTGCCGCAACATAGAGAAAGTGGTGTAGGTTTTAGGTGAAACATTATATTAATTAATAAAGTAAAGGGTGTGTAGTTTCACAGTGAATGAAATAAAACTCAAAGAGGTTTATACAAACACAATATATTTCGGATTATTAGTCCACCATCAGGAGTTTACAGCTTAAAACTAATAATAATAATTTTAAGCTGTAAACTCCTGATGATGGGCTAATAATCCGAAATATATTGTGTTTGTATAAACCTCTTTGAGTTTTATTTCATTCACTGTAAAACTACACTCCCTTTACTTTATTAATTCATAAAAATAGTGTCCCAATCCGAAAGTAACATTATATTTCAACTATCATGGCGAATAAATGAATTTTGATTGCGCGTTCCAAAGGGTTAAAGAGGTGACTGTGGGTAAGTGGTTAGAGTGTCAGGTAGCCTACCCGAAATAATCTGGTTCGAGACTGAGTCTCGGCAGATCAAATATTTGCAATCACCTCCTCTAGGAAAGCAATGGCAACCTACCAAGAGTATAATTGCCTAGTAACCTCTCCAAACTAGCCGTTCGAAACATGCGTTAAAAAGTAGGTCCCGTATATCTGTGTAAAAACAGCTAAATACACTCAGCACAGATATATAAGTAGAGAGGAGCCAAAACGTCAGGGAGGCCTGATATAGCACTTAAAAGAAGAATATGACTTAGATACACAAACAGCAATAGCAAGAGAAATTAACAGGTTATCTGTAGTTAGATTATAGATATACATAATTATAAAGCAACCTTTCTGCATTTCTGCGCTTCAAATTCCTTTATTTGCTCATTACATTGTTAAATCATAATTTATGGAAACAACTGACAAATAATTTAGTCGATTCTTCCTGTATTGTTGCACTAAATTTGTTTTCTATAATATATAGGACATCCTGAAGAAAGACAAATAGAAAACAGCTAGTGATTGGCAACGTTAAAAAAATCTTTTAAGATAGTAAGTATAGCAATTTGAAAAAACATTTTAAAAAATTTAGATTTTTTTTTTTCAATTCGCAATATTGTCCATTGTCTTCAATATATCAAAAGGCCCATATCGTCGGCTTAGAGTGTAAACCTGCTAACACCATTTTTTATCATATATGACATATTAATAGCGTTCGAAAGAAAAAGAGATGTAGCATTGTCCAAGTAAAACTGCTATAGATTGGAAAATTTTACCCTTAATATCAATCTTTTTAATGAATATACTAGCTGTTATTTTTCATGGTATAATTTTATTCAACTATACCTTTCAATAATTAATTTTAAATAAGAAAAAACTAATCAAATTAAAGTAACCCGAAGATGAGATCCTGATAGATCGATTTCTCGACCTAAAAACCCCGTAATCCATGATTTTTATAGAATTTTTATAGACCTATATACAAGAATTGCATATAGTATTCAAGATATTAAATTTTATTATTGTTATTAGTAGTAAGCAGTTACAAACGAATTTTAATAATAATTAGTAGAGAGTGTGGTGGTGTTGGTGCAAGGTGAAACATCTTTAATAAAGATAAGAGTAAATAAATATTATATATAATATTCATTTACTATGAGTTAAGGATTCTTGGTCCCTTGTTTCACATTAAAATTAAAAAAATTAAAAGATGTAAAAATTATAATTTTGTACTTCCCTGAAAATGAGCTTTATATTTAGTATATTGAAAAATTTTTTACATCTTTCAATTTTTTTAATTTTAATATGAAACAAGTGACCAATAATCCTTAACTCATAGTAAATCAATATTATATATAATATTTATTTACTCTTATCTGAATTTTTAACCGACTTCAAAAAAGGAGGAGGTTCTCTATTCGACTGAATTTTTTTTTTTTTTTTTTTTTTGTGCCCTATGTTACCTCATATCTACGCCTATTGTCAACCGATTTTGAAAATTTTTTTTGCATTGGGTCCAGTCTAGTTTCCGATTGGTCCCATTTTTTTTTCATAGGTATTAGACCTTTTTTATTAGGTTTATTTAGACCTAACCTCTTTGTTTATGAACCGATTTCGATGGTTCTTTTTTTATCCGAAATGGGGTGTCTTAGGGATGGTGTCATATTAATTTGGTCAAGTTCTGATGATATCATCACTATTAAAAACATCACTAAAAAGAGAAAAATAAAAATAATTTTTAAGAAAAAAATAAAAACCGACTTCAAAAAATTAAATGCAACAAATAAAATACACTAAAAGGTATAAAATAATTATTATCTTATTTAGTTACAACTAAACGACGAAATATTAACATGAAATTACTTTTTGAAGTCGGTGCCAAACATATACCTTTTATGAATCGCACTCGACGGATCTTAATTAGTACGTTTGGCGGGTACGCTCGCTTAAGCTAATAATAATAGGTATAGTTTGTTTGGTACCGACTTCAAAAAGTAATTTCATGTTAATATTTCGTCGTTTAGTTGTAACTAAATAAGATAATAATTATTTTATACCTTTTAGTGTATTTTATTTGTTGAATTTAATTTTTTGAAGTCGGTTTTTATTTTTTTACCTCTAACCAAGGGTAGATGGTAAATGGAGGGGCTGGGAAGGCAGTAATTCTCAACCTTTTTTTCGTCACGGCACACTTTTAATCATTTAAAAATTTGACGGCACACTAGCTATAAAATATTTCAATTCGGGAGGGACAACTGCCTAGCAGTGGCGGCACACTTCAAGAATCTCGCGGCACACTGGTTGAGAATCACTGCTCTAAGGCCACGATATATAGATCCGGCCCTGACTAGCAAGAGGCCCGCCGAAGGAAGCTGGGCTTCGCAGTTAGTGAAATTCTCAATTTTTTTCATCATTCTTGGCCTGCCTTTCCATCAATTCATCACTAAATATTGTATATAATAAATAATAATTTAACAAAATAAATAAATAAGTATACTAAGAAAATAAATTAAAGAATTTTAACCTGGAAGCATTTGAGATCCTCTTGCAGTCCCAGGCATCATTATTTTAATGTTTTTTTTAATAATTTAATATTCTTGATTGTCCTCTTGTCTTAAATATTTAAGAATTCTAATTTTCACTTATAATATTAAAATTTGACTGAAATGTAGAAAAGTTAAATGCCGGACGAAATTAGATAATTATAGTACGTGTAGAAAAAATGTATGGTTATAGATTTATAGTATTTTTTATTAATTTATAGATTTAACCAAATAAAATAGGAAATGTTTGGAAAACAGAAATTGTGCTGTCATTTGGAGAACAGTGGAAATTTTGAACCGCTAGATGGCAGGTTAGATGCTTTAGTGTGAAATACACCACCAGGTGTCAGGATTGTCATCAAATTAAGATGGCAAAAAATTTAAATATATAACAGGGGTGGCCACTAAACTTAACTTTGGGAGCCGAAAATTTATAAAACTGTTTCAAAGCGAGCCAGATTGTTTGGAGATTAATAAATGTTTTATTAACAAAAAGACACATTTTTTTATTTTATAAAATATAAATGAACTAACATATATTTTTTGCTCTACTTACGATATTACAAATTAAAAATTAATTTAATTTTTTTATTATTATTTTTTAAATTTAATTATTATACAGGGTGGGGCTTAAATATCTACCACATTTTGAAGGGATATAAAAAATGAAAAAATTTAACTAGAAAAAAACTAAATATATTTTTGAAAAGAAAATAAATGAAATTTTTTTAAATGTATTTTAAACAGCAAAAACTAACCAAATTTTGTATACATAGTTTGGTCGAAGGGCTAGAATTTTCACCCATTTTGGGTGGTTAATTTTTGCATTTCTAGTCCTCTGGGGGTCCACAGAATATGAATAAAAAAATTTGGTTGATTTTGGTCGAAAGGGCTAGAATTTTTGACCCTCCTCCCATTTTGGGTGGTTAGTTTTTACATCTCTAGCCTTTTTGGGGAACACAGAATATCTATACAAAATTTGGTTGAGTTTGGTCGATAGGGCTAGAATTTTCATTTTTGATCCCCCCCCCCCTCTTTTGTCTGATAATGTTTAAAATTATTATTTTAAAAACCCACTAATAGTTTAGGACAAATAAAATTTATTAAAATTATGAAATTTAAATTATTATTTTAAAACCCACTAATAGTTTAGGACGAATAAAATTTATTAAAATTAGAAAATTTAAATTATTATTTTAAAACCCATGTAGCGGCCCGCTCTCGCTCATGGCGACGAGCCTTGAGACACGGCCGCTAGATGACTCAGTCGGATCGTTGCGTCGCTTTTGCATGAGTGAAATATATTCAGCCAACAAATTAAAGCGACTCGATTCCGACTGAAGAAGCGAATCTGGAGGCGCCACCGCCAAACACTATGAATTTCAATGCTCGGAAAATAATTACTGGGAAGAAAAAATAAGAAACATTCCTTTAAATGTTTCTTCAGAAACTTTTCCTCAAATTAATAAAATCTTTAGAAAAACTGAATCTTCGGCAATCCCAGATATTATTAAAATTCCGAGCAATAACATTGAAATCATAAGAAATGTTAACTTAAACCCAGACGACATAACAAAAGACGAATCAGGTAAATTCCTGATCACAGACAATGACGATAAACTAAACATAATAGGTTCACATTTCGAACTCATTCACACACAAAACAAAGACTTGGGATTAGAGACAAGAAATAGAACAATTGAAGATATTTATAATAATCTTAAGAATGAGATCTATCGTCTAACAGATCTATTCAAAACTTTTCTATAGATAATAATTCACTAGACCCAACATTTTGGAACAATGAATACCCGTTCACAAATTATAAAGAAACAAAACTCATATTTCGGAAACTGAACAACAAAAAAACCACAGGTATCGATGGAATTCCAAATATTATTTTAAAACACCTCCCCAAAAAAATTATAACATATTATACTATTATATTTAATAATTCATTAAATAACCACTATTTTCCAACAAAATGGAAAAAGCGAAGATCATAGCCATCCCCAAAAAGGACAAAGACCCCTCACTTTTGACTAGCCTACGACCAATTAGCCTCCTTCCTAATATCGGAAAGATACTAGAGATTATCATTAATAAAAGAATCATTTCGGCCTCACAAGAACGTAACCTCATACCTGAGAGCCAATTCGGATTCAGATACAAGCATTCTTGCATCCACGCAGTTAGTAGACTGACATCTGAAATATGCTGGGCGCTGAATGATAACAAATACGTTGGGGCCTGCCTCGTTGACATAGAAAAGACGTTTGACTGCACGTGGTCTTCGGAGCGGTTTTTTCGATATATCAAAGAGGGCCAATGTTACGCAACGAAAGTGCCCAGTGGCTAGGTGTCGTTTCCACAAGGCCATAGACATTGGCCCAACTCTTAGACCACTGTGTGGAGACACAGTCAAATTAACTCGTTTTACTGGTGGCCAACATGGCCAACATGATTGACTCATGTTGGGCCATAGTGTAGAGGGCCGATTAAATGCTCAAAAATGAAACTTTTTAGAAAAAATATTTAAATTTCTAATAACTTACAAAGAAACATATAAAATATCAATATTAATGAAAAGAGAGTGATTCCATTTCTTTGCTCGTGAGTGTATATTTCTATTTTTTTTTTTAACATGAAAACGGCTCTTTTTCATTTTTTTCAAAATTTCATCAGAATTTTAAATTAAAAAAAAATTCAGTCGAATTGAGAACCTCCTCCTTTTTGAATTCGGTTAAAAATAATATTAATATATAGCTTTTAACTGAAGCAAAAAGTTACCGAGCATCGCTCGGTGGCTCCAGGTACTTCCATTTAAACAAGAAAAATCAATTCGTAATTAGATTAAATTAGATAAGTGAAAATAAAAATTAAATTGAAATTGAATAAAAATTAAATTTGATATTTAAATTAGGGAAGTATATGATTAATTAGTTGAGTTTAAATTGACAATAAAAAATAAAAATGGAAAATTCGACTTTGAAATGATTTGAAGTCGGTTAAAAAGATATTTACTTTTGAAGGTTTCGAGATGAGCCTTCGTTGTTGGGTTCGGCTTTTGCAATTGGAAGAAGACGGGTTCTCAGAAACGGGGGACGGGGACCAGGGGGTCTCCACCACCACCACGGAAGGAGACACTTAAGAAAGAACAGAAAAATTAACAATTATAGAATTAGAATTGAAAGTTTTTGTGCCGAGGGTAGCAGAATTTTTATATATTGAAGGAGACAATAAAAAATTATACTTATAAGTGACAATTCTTAACTCATTCACGTGGAAATTTTCGCTTTTCATTCATTCATATATATATAATATAATATGTATTAGTTATTGTTTAATGTTGGTTTAGTTTTTTATAAAAATGGTAAGAGGGGTTTCTTAATTATACTATATATATTGATCTAGATTAATTTGTAACAACGCTAAGAGAAATTTCTCTAAAAAAATTTCCCTCTTGACTAGAATCGAACCTACAAACTCTTGAACTAAGGTCATCTGCTCTAACCCCTAGACCAATGTAAGATTAATATTTATAACATGATTTCTATTACTAAAACTATAAATTTTTGATTTAGACTTTGTGTCGAGATAATATTGTATTCATTTGAACTCGAATGAAAATGGAAAAACACCAATAGATTTTAAATTAAAAAACATTGAATATATATTAACTAACGAGGCAAATTTGAAATATAATTGTCAGTTCGGATTTTAAACTGACAGCCCAATTGATTTTCATTAACCAGGCAAATTTGAAATATAATTTTAATTTGCACTCGAATTTTGAAATGAAAGACTCTAAAAGACTTTAAATTAAGAAACATTAAATATATTTTTTGTAATTAATGAAATTAATTGAACCGCGTAAATTTGAATAATTTCCATGATTCAGCCTGCGAATTTTTTGCAGTTCATAAATCATTTCATTATTTTTGTTTTGAAAAGGAAAAATGAAATTTAAATTTTAAATTTAAATATATTCATAATTATTCCACCCCCCCCCCCCCCCCGCGCCACTCAAAAATTAAAGAGTCGAAACTTTTAAGAGACGATGTATTTTCGGTAGTTTACGGGTATACATTTGGAGTGTGGTTTTTTAAGAGGAATAAAATTTTTGGACCGAGACGCTGCCCGCCAGGGCACCAGCTCGGAGGGCCGAGCTTCGAGGGCGTGCCGAAGGCACGCACTAAAAGCTCGTAATTAAATATGTATGTAAATTTTCCGATATCCCGAATAGTGCGATGTATCTGAAAAACTCTATTTTTGAAATTTAATATCTCCAGAACTATATGGATCATAAATATTGTTTTGCCACCAATCGATGCTGAAGTATTTAAATAATAATCTGTCTAAATTTCAAAAAAATCTTAAGAAAACGCATTTGGCGGAACAACTACCTTAATTCCTGTGTATCACTTGTAATAGACTGATGAAGAGGGCAAAGACCTCGAAACTATAGTCTCGTTATAAATAAAATTTATAATTCCAGCAGAAGAGAGACTCTTTTATTGTCTCCTTCAAGAATTAGACCATTACACACACACACACACACACACCATTCATTATTATTAGTGACCTGGAAGTCCGGGTTATAGTTTATTTTGACAACCAATTGTTTTGTTTTGATTAAAATTCATGATTTATTTTTATTCGACCACCTGTTAAGTAATAATTAGCTTAATTAAAAAACCTATCAAAATAATGTGAAATCTACTGTGCAGCCAAGTTATAATCGCCAAGAATATTTAAGTTGAGAAAATAGTATTTTCAAATAAAATACATTCTTTCTATTTTGAATGACAATCTAAATTTTTAATTTAGATTATTTTCATAAAACTTGGCTGTTACGAATTATACTGTAAGGGTTAATTAATGAACTAAATTCGTGAACAGCCAAGTTTCATGAAAATAATCTAAATTTAAAATCCATAAATTTAGATTGTCATTCAAAATAGAAAGAATGTATTTTAATTGAAAATACTATTTTCTCAACTTAAATATTCTTGGAGAATATACGTAACTTGGCTGCACATTAGATTTCAATACTTTTTCCAACTTGTTTCAAGTCGTTTAATTAAAAATAATATTAATATTCAAGGAGGTTCCTTTGTTGACAGTTTTAAGGACTGAAAAAAGATAGACGATGATCCGATTCATAAAGTTTTTATGAGGAAGACAGTCGACATTCTAATAAATTCTTTTTTTTTGTTTTTGTTTTTTATAATAAATTTTATTAAACCAATTATTTTACATGAATTTATGTATACATTGTTTTTGAGCTTCGACTCCGGAGATTACTTCTCCACCATCGAGTTTCCTTGATCATCTTTTTAGTCCTTGTTTTTAATAAGAGGAAAAAATCTAATTAAATAAAAAAATCTCTTTTCCGATAATTATTTGAATTCCATTATTCAATCTATCTTCATCAATAAATACTTTTTTTTATTTTTTTATTTTTTATTAAACCAATTATTTTACATTAATGTATCCATTGTATTTCAGCTTCGACTCCGGAGATTACCTTCTCCACCATCGACTTTCCTTGATCATCTTTTTAGTCCTTGTTTTTAATAAGAGGAAAAAACTAATTAAGTAAAAAAACCTCTTTTCAGATAATTATTCCAATTCCATCATTGCCTCTCCCTTTCATCCAATCAATAAATTCTTTTTTTTTTTTTATAAATTTTATTAAACCAATTATTTTACATTAATTAATGTATACCTTGTATTTTAGCTTCGATTTCGGAGATTGCTTCTCCACCATCGAGTGTCCTTATTAATCTTTAGTCCTTGTTTTTAATAAGAGGAAAAATCTAATTAGATAAAAAAACCTCTTTTCCGATAATTATTTAAATTCCATTATTCCCCAATCAAATCGATTGGTATTCTCTCTCCTCTCTCCTCTCCCTCCCTCAATAAATTCTTTTATTTGCAATTTGTACATATATTTTCATTTGAAATGAACTATTTGTAGGTTTTAAAATTATATTTCCTAATTTTTAACCGACTTCTTTATTATATATTTATATTCGAAATGCACTAGGTATTTGTGGGTTTTAAAATTAAATTTGATGATTTTCCTCGATTTCCATGGAATCCCCTCATCAAATTCTGACTTGGTGACAATCGGACCACCTCGAGAGAATATCCTACGCTCGCTATTTGTTATGCATCAGCGCGTGTTGATTCAAAGTTTGAAATCTTTCGCGGACCATATTTTAGTTCTTACGGACCACAGGTTGGGAACCAATGCTCTAGAGTAAAGTACTTTAAAATACATATAATTTTACTAAAAACTTTATTTAACCTTTTTTGTGGTCCCCAAGGTACTTAATTAGGATATTAAATTTCATCAAAATTGGTTAAGTCATTTTCAAGATATTTAGAAAAAACTAAAAAAGTAATGATATAAAGTACTAATGTTTGTAGGCCGATATGTACCAAAAACTAATTTTTATTTTGTTAAAATAATGGTAGGTTTTCAATTTCATTTCAATCGGTGTAACGGTGTGGAAAAAATCGTGGGCCAAAAAAACGATAACAGACATCCATACATCCATCCATCCATCCGCACGCACTAAATGAAAAAAATCGCACTTTTTGGCCTCTCGACGAGACCCCATGTAATTTTTGGCAAAACCGTCACGTGCTAAAATTCAACCTAATTGAATACTACAATTTGTGACTTTAATTGAGACCATGGGTTCCATAGTCTTTACCTGAGGACTCCTTTAGTCGCGCTTGCCGCGCGACCGATTACAATACTTTCTCCCATGCTTCGCATTGGATAAAGTAAAAAATTATATTAATAATAATAGGGAGAGCAAAAAAACCGGACACTTGATAATTTTTATTTTTTATTTTTTGATAAAATGAATTAATATAAATTTTCACCTAAAATAAAATATATTTGAATTATAATAGAGATAATTTAAAATGTTAACACTTTCGATTAATTCATGGAAACTTAATATTAAGTATATCAAAAAAAAAAATGAATTTAATGAATAAATCGATCATTCGTTTGTCTTGGAAACTGTTCAGACGTTCAAAGCTCTTTCTTATAAGGGACATTTTTTGAATTAGTCAGTTTTTTTACTTTATCCAATGCAAAGCATGGGTAAAGTATTGTAATCGCTCTCGGGGCAAGCTTGGCTTCAAAGGGTCCTCAGGTAAAGACTACGGAACCCATGGACTCAATTAAAGTCACAAATTGTAGTATTCAATTAGGTTGAATTTTAGCACGTGACGGTTTTGCCAAAAATTACAAGGGGTCTCGTCGAGAGGCTAAAAAGTGCGATTTTTTCATTTAGTGCGTGCGGATGGATGGATGTATGTATGTATGTATGGATGTATGTATGTATGTATGGATGGATGGATGGATGTTATCGTTTTTTTGGCCCACGATTTTTTCCACACCGTTGCACCGATTGAAATGAAATTGAAAACCTACCATTAGTTTAACAAAATGAAGCGCTGATTAGTTTTTGGTACATATCGGCCCACAAACATTAGTACTTTATTTCAGTACTTTTTTAGTTTTTTCTAAATATCTTGAAAATGACTTAACCAATTTTGATGAAATTTAATATCCTAATTAAGTACCTTGGGGACCACAAAAAAGGTTAAATAAAGTTTTTAGTAAAATTATATTTTATGGTACTTTACTCTAGAGTAAGATGGTACTTTTTTAATTTTTTAAATTCTTTAAAATTTATTCATTTGAAAGTTTTAATATAGCTCATTTAGCCTTGCTTAAGTAAGAATGGATAGGCTTCTCTCTGTGAAATGCTAAAAATTTGGGAGGAATTTTTATGAGTAACCATAGCAACTGCGTTGTTTTCTTATCCGTTACCTTTGCTGAAGACAGAGAAATCGATTTTAAACCAAAAATAGCGATTGATTCTCATCTAGTACTAGTACTTGAGGAATAATCATTCTATATTGGATTTTTGACGTTTCGGTTTTTATTAGTAACCATTGCTGAAGACATAGAGAAATCGACTTTAAACCAAAAATAGCGATTGATTCTCATCTAGTACTTGAGGAATAATCATTCTATATTGGATTTTTGACGTTTCGGTTTTTATTAGTAACCATTGCTGAAGACATAGAGAAATCGACTTTAAACCAAAAATAGCGATTGATTCTCATCTAGTACTTGAGGAATAAGCATTCTATATTGGATTTTTGACGTTTCGGTTTTTATTAGTAACCATTGCTGAAGACATAGAGAAATCGACTTTAAACCAAAAATAGCGATTGATTCTCATCTAGTACTTGAGGAATAATCATTCTATATTGGATTTTTGACGTTTCGGTTTTTATTAGTAACCATTGCTGAAGACATAGAGAAATCGACTTTAAACCAAAAATAGCGATTGATTCTCATCTAATACTTGAGGAATAACAATTCTACATTAGGTTTTTGACGTTTCGATTATTATTGGTAACCATTGCTGAAGACATGGAGGAATCGACATAAAATCAAAAATAACGATCGATTCTTATCTAATACTAGAGGAATAACCTTATTGCATTCCATTTTTGATGTTTTGACCATTAATGGCAACCTCTATTGAAAACGTGGAAGAATCGACTTAAAATCAAAAAGACTAAATTCTTTTTGGTAAACAACTCAAAGTTCGATATTTTTGGTTTTAAGTCGATTCCTCCATGTCTTCAGCAATGGTTACCAATAATAATCGAAACGTCAAAAACCCAATGTAGAATTGTTATTCCTCAAGCATTAGATGAGAATCGATGGCTATTTTTGATTTTAAGTCGATTCCTCCATGTCTTCAGCAATGGTTACAATAATAACCGAAATGTCAAAAATCCAATGTGGAATGGTTATTCCTCGACTCTTAAATGAGAATTATTTTTGAATTAATGTCAATATGAACTACAAATTGCAAGTGATATCTGATTAATAATAAAGGAACAAACATATTAATATTTCAAATGAATTTGGATAAAGTTTTAGCAACGATCCGTTGCAGTTTATTTTTTTATTTTAATAAATAGCTGTGAGAATTTTCTGTTTTTTACTTTACCATACAGGGTAGGGTCAAGTATTGTAATCGTGCATGAAAAATTCTTTTTTTCCTTCTTTTTTCGAAATATCTCAAAAACGGCTTAAACTTTTTGATTAAAAATAATTTTTAAGAAAAAATAAAAACCGACTTCAAAAAATTAAATGCAACAAATAAAATACACTAAAAGGTATAAAATAATTATTATCTTATTTAGTTACAACTAAACGACGAAATATTAACATGAAATTACTTTTTGAAGTCGGTGCCAAACATATACATTTTATGAATCGCACTCGACGGATCTTACTTAGTACGTTTGGAAGGTACGCTCGCTTATAGGTATAGTTTGTTTGGCACCGACTTCAAAAAGTAATTTCATGTTAATATTTCGTAGTTTAGTTGTAACTAAATAAGATAATAATTATTTTATACCTTTTTAGTGTATTTTATTTGTTGCATTTAATTTTTTTGAAGTCGGTTTTATTTTTTTATTAAAAATTATTTTTATTTTTCTCTTTTTTAGTGATGTTATTAATAGTGACTTGATATATATTTTTTATAAAAGATTTTATTTATTATAATTTCGATTATTTGGTCATAAGAATTAGAGATTTACGTTATTTCGTCGTTGATCATATCAGAACTTGACCAAATTAATATGGCACCATCCTTAAGATACCCCTTTCCAATAAAAAAAGAATCATCGAAATCGGTTCATAAACAAAGAAGTTATGCCTAAACAAACATATCAAAAAAGGTCTAATACCAATGAAAAAAAACGGGACCAATCGGAAGCTAGACTGAACCCAATGCAAAAAAATTTTCAAAATCGGTTCACAATTGGCGGAGATATGAGGTAACATAGGCACAAAAAAAAATAAAGTAAAAAAAAATTCAGTCGAATAGAGAACCTCCTCCTTTTTTGAAGTCGGTTAAAAACTAGTGTGAATATCGAAACCAAATTTCACACGTAGTTTTGGTCCATTGAGATTAAGAGCTGATTAGATTTTGGTGCATATCGACCAAAAATTAAGGGGGGGGGGGGATAAAAATTAAAAATCAAGGCCATTTGACCAAACTCAACCAAATTTTGTATACATAATCAGTGGGCCCCCAGGAGTCTAAAAATGCAAAAACTAACCCCCCCCCTACATGATTATAAATAATTTTATTAAATATTAAATCTAAGTGAGGGGCCAGGTTGTATGGTAAAGTCAAGTGGATGGCCACATCAGAACATGTCAGCCTATTTAAATCAAAATAAAATTAAAATGCCATTTTAGCTTTAGAAATAATTTTTTGAATTCCCTATCTAGTCAAAATATCGAATTATATTTTTTTTAATATTTCGTACTTTTTTATTTTTTTCCTTTCCCTTCAATAAATACTCGTAATTTCTACAATAGTTTTGTTCTAATTCTCACCTTCGTTTTTGAAATTATGTGGGGATCCTTCCGTAGAATTTAAACCATGATTTGATGAATTCCTTGCATTTAATTCCATATGTTGTTGTGAACTTTCAAAAAAGAAACAACATCCCTTAGGGTGGGAGAATTCTTTGCTAGAATTTTTATCTGTAAATAAAAGACAAAATTATTAAAAAGTTTATAGAATTATTTTTCAAAAACCAAAAATAGAAATAAATAAATGAGCCATTCCACACCAAATCGGAACGTTTGAAAAATTTCCATTTTTAATTTCCTTCATTTTATTTGAACATTTTTCAGTACTCGTCAAAAAAAAATCTTCCAGGTAAATTTGGAAATTTTGTTTGATCACCGGTTCAAAAAATATCGAATTTCGGGTTTTCGGTCCACAACTTCTTCAAAAATGGTCAAGATTAAATTTTTTTGAAATTTTTGTATTTTAGATACTTTTTAGAGAAAACAAATTATTTAAAGTGTTTTTCTATGCAATTTTTGAGTTTGAAAATTGTAATCTTGTTTTAGAAACTTGAAATGTACTCTACGATTTTTACTTTACCATAAAGGTATGGTCAAGTACATATTATAATCGTGCATGAAAAAAGTGTTTTTTTTCCTTCTTTTTTTCGAAATATCTCAAAAACGGCTTAAAATATTTTGATTAAAAAAAATTGAGCGAAACCATGGCATTTATAACATTACATAATCAGTGGGACCCCAGAAGTCTAAAAATGCAAAAACTAGCCGCCCAAAATGGGGGGGCGGGTGTAGGGTCAAAAAAAATCTTGGCCATTTACCAAACTCAACCAAATTTTGTATACATAATCAGTGGGACCCCAGAAGTATAAAAATGCAAAAACTAACCCCCCCCCCCCCCCCACATGATTATAAATAATTTTAGAGGCCAGGTTGTATGGTAAAGTCAAGCGGATGGCCACATCAGAACACGTCAGCTTATTTTAATAACTTTTTACTTTTAACTTTTCTATTCATTCTAGAAATTTGAAGACCGGGTTGATAGTGGGCCTAAGATAATTAACTTTTTGATTTTCAATGTTCTTTCAATAAACTAAAATACTAATTATTTATTTGAAACACCTGTTAACGAGAAACCTCATGTATAAAAATCAATTCAAAATAGCTAAAAATAAAGTAAAAAAAGAGAACTCAATACCAAAAAGGGGTTTTCATAATGAATGGTTAATATAGCGAAGAAAATATTTTCGTAATTATCCTAGGCCCACTATCAACCCGGTCTTCAAATTTCTAGAATGAATAAAAAAGTTAAAAATAAAAAGTTATCAAAAAAACCGAAGAGTACATTTCAAGTTTCTAAAACAAGATTACAATTTTCAAACTCGTCATAATTCATAAGCCCAAAACTTTTTGCTGTTTATGTACCAATTCTAGCAAATCTCGTGCTCGTTTGACAAATTTGGCACCATTGTAAGAGATTGAATATTTTTATATTAAAATGACAGATAAAATACATTTGAAATTTCTATAAAAATCGTTTTGTTATTTTTTAACAAATGTAATCAACGCTTACGTTATACCTTATGAAAATTATAATTTTGAAAAAATCTAGCGCATGCATATTTCGCTGGTTAAATAAATGCGCAGTTGCCAAATTGTTTTTACTCTAAATTATTTTTATACATTTTTCATTATTTATTCCTTATTATCTCAGAAACTGTGTTGTAACTATGAATCAAAATTATCTTAAAATATGTATTGGTTAATGTTTAATGTTGGTTTAGTTTTTTATAAAAATAGTAAGAAGGGTTTCTTAATTATAATTAAATATGTATGTAAACTTTCCGATATCCCGTATAGTGCAATGTTAAAGAGCCCGAAAAACTCGATTTTTGAAATTTAATTTCTCCGCAACTATATTGTTCATAAATTTCGTTTTGCCACCAATCGATGCACAAGTATTTAAATAATAATCTGTATAAATTTCAAAAAAATCCTAAGAAAACGCATTTCGCGGAACAACTACCTTAAATAATTTTTTTCTCTAAAAAATATCTAAAAAACAAAAATTTTGAATTTGGACCATTTTTGAATAATACGTTATTAATATTAAATCGTATTAATTAATCTATTAAGATTAATTAGAAAAGAAAAGGCTGTTTATATTTACGTGGGAGAAAAAAATTTAATCAACAAAAGAATATATAAACATTCATAAGAACAAAGAGTAAATAAAAACAGCAAAGCACCCTCTTCCTAGAAATTAATCAAATAACTTAACATTGAAGAAGTTATGAGCGAAAAACCGAAATTCGATATCTTTTGAACCGGTGATCAAAAAAATTTCAAAAATTTACCAAGTAGTTTTTTTTTTGATGGATTCTAAAAAATGTTCAAAAATGAAGGAAATTAAAAATTAAAATTTTCAGAACCTTCCGATATGGCGTGGAATGCCACAAATATATAATCTAGAGAATAAATTATATAAAAAATAAAAGGTAAAAGCGAAGATCAAAATGCCCTCTAGAAAAAACTGCAGACATGATAAAAAAATTAGCCAAATGAAAAAATATCTTACCGGCGTTTTTGATTTGGATTTATATAACTCTGCTAATCTAACATCCAGTTCCAAAAGTTGATGGTAAACCAGGGCAGAAACCTCATCAGCCTGAGTATTCATTTTAATTAAA
Organism: Forficula auricularia; assembly: GCA_024734495.1. NCBI lineage: Eukaryota > Metazoa > Arthropoda > Insecta > Dermaptera > Forficulidae > Forficula > Forficula auricularia. The sequence goes on along the minus strand of JALMQS010000099.1, from coordinate 8,356,586 downwards.
TTATTCTAGAATAATAACCTGAAAATGTCAATGAATTAAAACAAACTCATCTAGTATAGAAAAATACATTTAAATACTTTATTATTAAATATTATTAAGAAAGTACCAATTTTTTTTATATATGTCCTCAAATTCCCGTGAAAAATGTAGCTAATATAAAATTATTAATTAAAAATTGCAGAATACGGTCTGAGTGGTGAAATGTTAACTGGGCCGCAGAGAGTATGGGCCGTATGTTGGTCACTGGTAAATTATATTTTATTTTATCTATGTTAAGAGAGATATCTGAAAATATAATTTAAACTTTAGAATGATATCAGAGAAGAAAGGACAATTCTACTTTGGAACTCGGTACTTTGTTTAACAGAATTGCCAATGTCAACACAAAAAAATTCCCTAAAGACTCTTAACAAAATGATAAATTCCCTAAATGAAAAAAAACTTAAATTTGTAAATTTTTTACTTATTTTTTAAATTAAACTAATTTAATAGACGAGTTCTCAATGAGAAAATGTATGTTAATTTTAAGAAAGTTTTCACTTAAATTGCTTCATTTAATTTAAGGTAGTTGTTTCACCATATGGGTTTTGTTAATATTTTTTTGAAATTTAGACAAGTTATTATTATTTAAATACTTCTGCATCGATTGGTGGCAAAAAGAAATTAATGAACAATTTAGTTCCGGAGATATTAAATCCCAAAGATAGAGTTTTTTAGATACATTGCACTAAGCGGGAAATCGGAAAGTTTACATACATATTTAATTATAAGTAGCTGGCCACCGAGCGATGCTCGGTAACTTTTTGCTTAAGTTAAAAGCTATATATATACTATAGTACACGCTCCCCTGACCGGCTGGGTCCCCCAGCCCCACCGCCCCTGTCCCATAATTTTTACAAATTGCCCCAAAGAAAGAAAAACAGTGTAGAGCAATTCAATTACTAGAGAATTATTTAATATTTTAAATTCAAATTGGAAACTTTGTATAGAAATAATTTCCATACATTAATGAATAAATGGAATGAATATAAATAAAATTATTGAGACTTTTTTGTCACGGATTAAGTAAATTATAATAATAATAAACTCATATTTTGTCAATTCCAAAAATTGCTAATTATAATTAAATTGAATGAATTCGCACCGGCCAAATACTTACTAGTTATTATCGATCCTATCTATTGTAATATCACTTGACACACCGGAATTTATTATTCACTATATTTAGACAAAATTGTATTATCAAATGCAAATAGTTTAATCATCAAAAAGGGATTAAAAATATCATTAATATCAATTAGAAATTATAATATAAACAGTTGTCAGATATTTAAGAAGCCAAATGTGAAATTACTTCAACGCCATCTCTGCGGGCAAATTAGAACTAAATCGATGGGGGAAAAATTCAAAAATAAATTTTACTAATATTTGAAAAATAAACAAGTTTAAAATAATAAACCTTTATTTAAAAAGTAGAAAAAAATTTAAACATTTAATTTGTTTAAGAAATAAATATTTATTTATTTATTAAAAAATTATATTTATAAACAAATTCAAATCTATTAAAGAAAATAATCTTAAAACGTTTATTTGAAATCAAATCAACGTTTCGGGAGAATTTCTGCCTTTCTCGATTGAAAATTTAAAAATATAGAAAAATTGTTGCTTTAAAAGTTTAGTCTTGGAGATGATTATATCCTGAATAAAAAAAAATAATAAAAAATAAGTACGAAAAGTTATTTTTCGCAAACTCAACCAAATTTTGTATACATAATCAGTGAACCCCCAGAAGTCTAAAAATGCAAAAACAAACCCCCCCCCCTCCCCTTCATGATTATAAATAATTTTATTAAATATTAAATTATAATAAGTGAGGGGCCGGGTTGTATGGTAAAGTCAAGTGGATGGCCACATCAGACCACACCGGGCTCAGAGCGAAGTAATAATCCACAAATCCACCCATCTGTATCTTGAATTGCTCGTATCGTTGGTTGACTGACATAGCATCTGGAGAAATTGTCTTCTTACCATATATATCATGAAGTAATCAGCATTAATATAATTACACTGGATTTAAATTATATATATATATACGTATATATATATTTTATTTTTTGTTTTTGTTTTTTATTCATTTTTTAAATATACTCTACATTTTATAATATATTTTTTTGGTTTACTTTATTAAAATGTTTATTATTTTTATTGATTTTTAGATAATCTACTCTACCACCCTCTATTTTATTAGATTAAGGATTATTGAAAATTTACATAGTATAAGTAATATCTTAAATAAAAAACATAACATATCCATTCTTAGTTTATAACTGCTCATTCTATTATTATGGGGGTGTCTCCAGAGATAGATATATTAATATTAATTTAATAAAATAAAATAGTATTAGGATTATCTTTGAAGAGAACATCCTTTCTTCAATAACAGTTTCATATATAAATAAAAGATTTGGTTATAGCTATATTAGATAAAATTAAGAATAAATAGAAATTTTATAGTTAAATCTTTTCCCCTTTCTATCCTGAAAAAATTTAGTTTTTCATCAGATACTGCAGTTGATAGATTAAAGATTAATCAATACAGATGGCGAAATTGGAATTGTTCTTCAAATAATTTCGATGAAATTGTTAGAAATGGTTAAGTATATCTATAAATATAAAATTAAGGTTTTGTCTGTACATTGCTCCAAATCACGCCAAATTTTGGTTGCACACATGTTTCAAGCAAAGTTATGAACGAAAACACCCTCAACAAAATTCCTGTCTGTCTGTCTGTCTGTCTGTATCAGAGTGGTTCTCGAAAAGTTGCTCACGATTCACGTAAAAACGGCTGAAGGGATTATTATGAAATTTCATATTTACGTCAGATGTCTTCTAACTTACGTTTTTAGCTATATAACGTTTTGATATTTTGACCCCAGAAGGGGGTCTGGAGGGGCGCACGAATGAAAATTATCAAATAACTCCTAAACTATTAACTCTACTGCAAATTTTATGAAAAACAAAGTTGTAGGGGATGTGATTTCTGACAACTTTTGTTTAAGAAAATTTCCCCCAAAAAAAGGGGGGGGGGGATGAAAAAATGTAAATTCTTGCCATTGGAGCAAACTCAACCAAATTTTGTATACATAATCTCTGGGCCTCTAGATAGCTAGAAATGCAAAAACTAACCACCCAAAAGGGGGGGTGAAGGTCCGAGGTGGGTGGGGTGCGGGTTGTGGTGAGGGGGGTTAGTGGGGTTAGGGTGCGGAATGGAGTGTTGGGGTGGTGGTGTCGGGGCCGTCCCCGCCGGGGTGCTGGGTGGGTTTCGGGAGGTGTGGTGGGTGGGAGTGGGGGGTGATGGTGGGGTTCGAGGGGTGTGGTGGGTGGGAGTGGGGGCGAGAGTGGGGCTCGAGGGCTGGGGGTCCAGGGGACGTGCACCCTGGCTAGCAAGAGAGCCGCCGTAGGCGGGCCTTGCAGCTAGTATAGTATAAAAGAAAAGCCTATTTATTGTTTGTTGATTATTATATAATAGTTGAGTAAAATTGTATGACCAAAAGATTAAAGAAAACATAAATATAAGATATTAAGTTATTTTGCAAACAAATATATATGTGACATATTTATATCCCCTTTTAACAATTTCCCATTAAATTTCAAAAATATAATTTGTAAATTAATCTCATCTTGAAATTGGATTAATTAAAATAGATATGTTTCAGATAATTCAATTAGTAAATAGGTACAATTTGATTTTGGGAGAGATATATAGATATATAGTTTTTTAATTAAGTTTGATGAAATATAAAGTATATATAACAACAAAAAGGTTAATGTTGTTAATAAATTAATTTACTATTAGATGACACACTGTTTTAATTGTATTTAGCTTAAAAAGATTTAAATTTTAGTTTTTGGATTCATCTTTTATTTAAATTTCCAGCTAATACATAATTGTAGCTATCTTAATGACTGTTGAATCATCAAATTATCAATACTTATTGAGTTTTTAAGAGAAACCAGCTGATTGAATAATAATTATTTAATTTTTTGAATTAATTAATGAGTTTATTTATTTTTTTTGCTGTATTTTGATTTAGCAGCTCTGAAGTTGCAGCGCTAGTTATGCGATTTTCAAAGTTGTGAAAGTAGTGCACTCTCTCTATATGTATATCTTTTATCTATGAGGGGATCCACAAGTTGGCTTTGAATTTGAACCAATTTTTATTTAATTAAATCCACAATGCCTGTAAATTTGGAAAAGGCATTAAAAATATTAAAATATATTTAAAATATTTCAAGTTATGTGCTAATGAGAGAGAAGAAGAAGCCGTTTATAAAAGTAAATACTATTTACTTTTGGAACGATTACAGGTACAGATATTTATTTTATCCTTTAATAATTAGGAGATAATTTCGTCCAGAATTTGATTAAATTATTTGGTAATAGCATGAATAATGATTCATTCATGTTCGGGTAACGTTTCATCCTTTATTTTGGTCTTCATCAGGCTCCTTCAATTCAAACCATATTATAGTACAGGTTGATCCTAAATCTGCCTTAAACGCTTAGATTATTATTCATTGAGAGATAGAAGATTAACAAATCATTTTTACCGTAATTAAATATCTATTTATTAATATATTAATCTATTCATTTATTTATAGAAGAAGAAAAATGTATCTGAAAAGAAGGCAGAAAAAGAGAAATCGGATTTATTAAAAATAATCCGCAAATTGATTCGACAGGAAAATAAAAAATTAAATACAAATGTAAGTATATTCCTATATGCTAAGGTTAAGGGACAGGGCAGGACCCCCCCTAGATTTATTTCTAAAAAAAGGGCCTGTCTGTCTCCTCTTCGAGGTTACTTGAGAGAATTGTAATTATTTGTCTTTGGTTATTAATAATCCGCATAAAATTCTGATGAATTTAAGGAGAGGCGCAACTGTCTCCACTGTATCTTATAATCCTATACTCATAAAGCGCATTTGTGCCTGCCTCTGTACCTACCTCTGTACCTATGTCCGTCCGCCAACAAAAACAGTCGTCATGGTTACCAATTTAAATGAAATTATCTATCTATATATATAAAATTAAAGTTTTGTCTGTACATTGAGGTGGTGGGTTGGGGGTCCAGGGGGGGGCTAGCATGGGGGCCGTCGAAGGCGGGCCTTGCAGCTAGTTGAAAAAAAATAAATAAATAAAGGATAGCAAATTAGCATAGGAAGATGATCTTAAATAAATTTTTATAATTTTTTTTCTAACTAATATAACAAAGAATAATTGACATTTCAATGAGAATTGTTTTGACCGCGCTTATTTGAAAAACATATTTTATCACGAGACTACTGCGGATTATGCTATTGAAGACTGGACCAAGAGAGAAAAAAGATGTGATCCACTTATAGCTACAATCCAACGTCATTTCGCGTATAGCCCGCTAGACATTCGGATGGATCACCAAGTGAACTTGAAATCTCAGATGTTATATGTATATTTAATCTCCCAGTACAGAGCGCTCGGTCTATTAGCATGTATGTTAGATGCTTGCCATAAATGCAGAAAATATTCCGTTAATTTATAGGAAGATGACTTCTAGAGACTGGAACTGTTCCTCTGACCCTCTTCCCAGCAATATATAACCTAACCTTCAGTCTTTCAAGACCTTCGACGTCGACCCAATCCCTAAATCTCTTCTTATTTTCACGATGCAAGGGTCCAACAAGGACTTCCGAAGTTGTACCTTTTTGGTGCAACTTCTTCTTGTATCAATATGATTATAAAAAATAAGGCTGCCCCCACCAGACTAAAATCGAACCGAACTGAATCTAACCTAACCGAATTTAATTGGAATTAAACTTTTTTTTTCTAAAAAGTAAAATAAAATTACATTAATTTGAACAAATTTGAGAAAATCTACTCCTTACGACCTACCCTTTTATGGGGGCTTTCTTAATTTAATTCAAATAAATGTTTTATATATCTAATAGATAATTAGATTATGAATTTAATTGTTTCTTTTTTTATTTATTTAGCTAACGAATGAAATTCATATTTTGAGGAACCAAATCGAATCTAATAAAGAGGCCAACGAAATATTCCATAAAAATGCAAGTATATTTATTTATTTATTTAGTATTTTCAAGTAAATTCTTGATTGCTTCTCTTGTATTGAATAAATATAATTTTTTTTTTTAAATCCCTATTTATTTATTTATTTTTTATTCAGCTGATTGAAGAGAATAATTCATTGAAATGTGAAATAAATTCGCTCAAAGATGAAATTCAAACCTTAAATAATAATGTAAGATTATTTATTTATTTAATTATATATTTATAAGAAAAATATGTGGGAGCCTCATCCCCATAAACTCACGGGGGAAGTGAAACTTATTTAGCCGTAGAATCGGCCAAAAAGTTTATTCCACACTCCAGAGACATTAGATATCTCAACAAAAACACTTGTGTAAAAAAAGACCAAGTTCGATTAATAAAAACCGTTTGCCAAAAAAAGTAGTGAGATCTAATGTGTTGCCAAGTTCAATATCATCAATTTAATAAATGAGTAAAGAATATAGTAACTTCAATTAAAACGCATGTTTTTCATTTTACTTGTCCATCTATACTCATTTATTTCACATTTTTAGTTGAAATTATTTTCCTAAAACTTGGCTTTTACGCATTATTATTATTCTCCACCTCTCCCTTTTAGCTCTTTCATCCTCTCTTATTATGATCTCATGATATGGTAACTAGTAATTCGTGACAACATAACAATCCGTAAAAGCCAAGTTTTAGGAAAATAGTTTCAACTAAAAATGTGAAATAAATGAATATAGATGGCCAAGCAAAATGAAAAACATGCGTTTTAATTGAAGTTACTATATTCTCGACTCATTTAATAAATTGATGATATTGAACTTGGCAACACATTAGATCTCACTACTTTTTTTGGCAAACGGTTTTTATTAATCGAACTTGGCCTTTTTTTACACAAGTGTTTTTGTTGAGATTTCACTTCTTTTTGTAAGTTGGATGGGAATTTAACCTGCAAGATTCACGCATTTATTTTAAAGGCTGATGAAGATCTTTTTCGATTTCTCACTTTATTTAGTGATTCAAGTTATTACACTAAATTTATGTCAAATTTTAGCATTCTAGTCTCGTTGAATTTTCACTATTAGTTAATTTAGCTCATAAGTTTCACTCGTTCATTTTAGATGCTGAAGAAGGGAAAGTTTACAGTTTTTCGATTTCCCCCATTATTAATGTCCCAAAATCTACTAACATGCCAAATTTTAGCATTTTATACCCTTTAAATTTTTACTTGATGAGAATTTATATTATAAACTTCACTCCTTCATTTAAAATGCTGAGGAAGGAAACATTTTATTTTGTGATTTTCTTCTTTATCAAGAAAAGCTCTACCAGTATGTCAAATTTCATCAATCTAGAGTCATTATATCTTAATTTAACCTATAAATTTCACCCCTTCATTTTATGTTTTGAGGAAGGGAAAGTTTCGGTTTTTCGATTTCACCCTTTATTAATGCTCCAAACTCTAACACCATCCCGAAAATGATGATAATTTATAGCACAAATTTCACATCTTCATTTTATGTCCTGAAAAAGGAAAAGTTTCGGTTTTGCGATTTCACTCTTTATTAATTTACCAAATTCTACCGATATGCCAAGTTTTAGCATTCTAGGATCATTATACATATTTTCACTGAATCTTAATTTTTAGTCTATAAATTTCACCCCTTCATTTCGGGCCCCGAAGAAGTGAAAGTTTCGGTGTTTCAAGTTTCTCTTTTATTAATGTGGAAATCTTAACCAGTGTGCCGAATTTCAGCATTATAGGTTAATTGTGTTTTCACTATATGTTAATTTAGCCTATAACTTTCACCCCTTCATTTTAGGTCCTGAAGAAGGGAAAGTTTCGATTTTTGGATTTTTCCCATTAATTCTACCCCAAACTCTACCAGCATGCCAAATTTCAGCATTCTAGGATCAGCGGAAGTACTCTAGAATTTTGATGAGTGAGTGAGTAACGAAAAAGCCTATCTTTGGCTTCTTCTAACTTGGACAGTATAAGCAGTAGAAATATGAAATTTTGTAATTTAGTTAAGCTTATGGACCAGTATTATGGAAAAAAATTTCAGCCATGTAGAGGTTTCCAGTACGAAGTTACAGAGGCGTCAAAATGGCCTGAGTTGTTTCCTGTAAAGGGTAGTCTGGCAGTGCACACACCCCCGCTCGAATCGAACTTGGCTGGGGCACAGCCATGCCCCCAGATACAGGGCGTCCCGTATTACAACAATAAACTGTGAACAGTGGCAATTTAACAAAAATTAGAATAATAAAATATGTAAATTTTTATCTTCAGGACGGTCGTAAATTAACCCCCCCCCTCCCCCTGTTCACGGTTTTTCTTTGTGATATGGGACACCCTGTACATACATGCATGTATCAATGTATCATCTATACCAGGGCTTCTTAAACTTTTTTATATAGCGACCCCCTTCAAGCTTAGGAAATTTTAAACGACCCCCTCCTCCATATAATGAAATTTTTAGTTTAAGAAGCCCTGATCTATACCACATTAAGTTTTTAAAAATAAATTCAACCCTCAATCAGAAAAAATCTGCATGCAATTTGAACTCGTTGTTTTCTAGTTTGTAATTTAAAGCCACGTTGTAATTTGAAACACAATTTAAGTTTATTTATTTATTTAATTTCAGATGGAAGAATTAAATAGAAAAATGAATTTAAAAAAAGAAAAAAACAAAAAAAAACAAAAACACAAACAAAATAAAAAAAATAGGATGAAAAAAGAAATAGAAGAAGGTCCATTGGATAACGATGGAATTTAGAAAGCTGCAGAAAAAGGATCGTTATGTCCAAGATCTTTATTATGAATAAGCAAATATTAGAAAAAAAGTATAAATAAACATTCAATTTTTCTAATTTTGTATTTTTATTTGTATTCCTAATTTTGTAAAGCTTCCTAAAGGACTTGTGAAGAGTACTATAGTATTTCAATAATGTACATAATAATTATATATCCTTAAGCCTAGTACACACTAGTAGACATGTTGCGCGATTTTGGTCTCTGAGCCGGGTCTCAGGTTTTTTAATTATATTTTTGGAGTTTTATTTTAAATACTCTACCTATACATATTTCGGGTTTTTACCAGAGTCAGTCTTTTGGAAACTCAAGCTTCTGATGATGAGCTAAAAACCCAAAATAGTAATTTTTTTTCAATTAACAGGTGGATTCATAACAAAACAGGTGTGTTTACAAATAAAGTGGTTGAAATGGCTTTTTTTTATATAACTTAGAAACAAACTTATTTAATTTGAATTAATTTGAAAATTTCAGGACCATTAGCCTAACCTCACATGCCTCCAAAATCCTAACCAAAATAATCCAGAGAAGAATAGAACAAAGAGTTGAAGAAAATCTGGGGGAAGACCAGTTCGGCTTTAGAAGAAACAGAGGCACCCGAGAAGCAATTCTCTCTCTTAGACTAATAATAGAAAGGGCTTTTATCAGGGAAGAATCTGTCTACATCGGATTCATAGACCTAGAAAAAGCATTCGATAATGTCAATTGGGAAATTATGTTTAAAATATTAAAACAGGCGGGAATAAAATTCAGAGAGAGAAGACTAATCTACAATCTATATCAAAACCAGACGGCAATTATAAATATTGGTGATGAACACAGAGAAGCCAAAATAAAAAAGGTGTAAGACAAGGATGTGTGCTGTCACCCATGATTTTCAACTTATACATAGAAGAAGCGATTAAAGAATTCAAAGACAAAATTGATACAGGTATCGAAATCCAAGGTCAAAAGATCGCTATGTTAAGATTTGCCGATGACATTGCCCTTCTAGGAAGCAATAAAAAAGAATTAGAGGACGCCTTGAATGGAATTAACCAAATCCTAATAGAAGAAATCAAAATGAAAATAAACAAGAATAAAACCAAGGTCCTAGTATGTACAAAAAAAGAACAAACGAGACAGGAATGCATCAAAATTAACCAAGAAAACCTAGAAGGAGTTAAGGAATTCCGCTACCTAGGAAGTAAAATAACATGGGATGGGAGGAGCAAAAACGAAATTAAATCAAGAATTGCCCAAGCAAAAATGGGGTTTAATTCAAAACAAAAACTACTATGCTCCTCCTCAATCAGCTTAGCAAACAGGAAGTTGCTATTGAAGACATATGTATGGAGCATAGCCATGTACGGGTGTGAAACCTGGACAATTGGAAAAGCGGAGAGAAAGAGATTAGAGGCTTTCGAAATGTGGTGCTACAGAAGAATGATGAATATCAAATGGATGGATAAAATTACAAATGAAGAAGTTCTTGGAAGAATCGGAGAAAGAAGAACCTTGTGGAAGAGTCTGAAGAAGAGAAGAGGTCAGATGATGGGGCACACACTGAGACATGGGGGACTGCTTAGGGATATCTTGGAGGGGGAGGTGGGAAAGAAAAGGGGAAGGGGAAGAACCAGATTAGAATATTTCAACCAAATAATTGGGGATATGGGATGCCAGACATTTAGAGAGGTTAAACAGCTGGCGGGGGACAGAGTCGAGTGGAGACGGATTGTTGCATCAAACCAGTCTTAGGACTGTATACTCAATGATGATGATGATAATTTGAAAGTTTATATTAGGAAAATATGGACAAAAAAAGAAATTTAAAATAGAAAAAAGAGAGAATGGTAATTTTAAATCATATGTGTTTTATGTATAATAATATCTATTTTGTTAAAATAGATTAAAAAGTGATGAGGGGAGCAAAAAAAGATAGAGGGAGAGATTTTCCTCTACAATACCAGCTGAGCGGATGGCGAAAAAGAGCTGGAAGGCAATTGATCTTAAAATTCTTATGAATAGATACCGGCGGAATCAATGTTAAAAATTCGAAACAATAAAACAACGAAAAAGTTAATTGAGAAACCTGATAATATAGGGGAGGTGGGGTGCAGTGGTTGGGGGGTTCGAGGGTTTAACTGAAGCTAAAAGTTACCGTGCATCGCTCGGTGGCTCCAGGTACTATTTAAAAAGCTTCACTTGAATTTTTAAATCTTCGAAAAAGCAAATTATTTTCATTTTTCTTTTTGAATTTAAAAATTCAATTGATAAAGAGAGAAATTTTACATGAAACATTTGAAGTTAAACGTTTTTAGGATTTTTTTTTTAAAGTTAGTTTTTATTTTAATTATAAATCAATTAATGAACGGTCACGACAGTTTTGAGGATCAATTTTTCCTCTTCTTGCTTCAGAGACATGCGCATGATTGCCTTGTCATTCAATTTTCCTCGAATCAATTCACCGACATGTTTATTAGTGGACAAGAAGCCAACTAGGAATTCAGAACTTTCAATGATAACATTTTTAGATTCACACAAATCTAACATCTTATTTTAGGGTAAAATTAATATTTCAAGGTCAAAGTCATACTTATAAAATTCTAATTCATAACTGCAAGTTGAAGAAATGTTTCAATTTCCTAGAGTCTTCAGAAAATCGACAATCGAAACAGTTGATCACAATATCTAACATCTCGAAATAAATTTCAGGGTAATATTCACGGGGGGGGGGGGGGTGGCAAAGACAAAGGGTTGACCGACTTTATAATTTTTATAACTTCTGGATGTTCGACATCAAATTTTGTGATCAATCCCAAAGAATAAATCAAGTTATAAAGTGTATCGAAACCTTTATCAGTTCTAGATAACTTCAAAATCTCTGCGAGACTATGAAAAGGGTCCATGACTTTTTGCAACTGTAAAATGGTAAGAGAAAATTTGGGAAAAGTAAATATTTGAATATGTCAGAGAGTAAGAGCTGTTTAATTATTTATCAAGAAAATGAAACAAAGGGGGAAATTTTATGAGTGGGTTTTCAAATGATTTTTGAGATTTTGTTTATCTGAGAAACCCTTCTCGCAGTGTTCACAGACGAAAGGCTTTTCGCCCGTATGAATAAATAAATGCCTTTTGAGATCACCTTTTCGCGAGAAACCCTTATCACATTGATCACAGACGAAAGGCTTTTCGCCCGTATGAATTAATAAATGCCTTTTGAGTCTAGTCTTATCTGAGAAACGCTTATCGCAATGTTCACAGGCGAAAGCCTTTTCACACAGATTTCTCAAAAATACGCACAATATATAGATATTTTAATCAACGAATTTCAATTACGATTCCAAATGTTCAAAGCTGAGAAGACAGCGGTTTCCATGAAAATGTTTTCCTCGCCATTTAATATCGATGTGGATACAGTTCCCGAAGACTTTCAAATGGAAGTGATTGACATGCAGAATAATACCGATTTAAAAAATGTATTTTTCTCAGTAAACATCGAAAATTTTTATAAATCTTATGTTAGCCCAGAGAAATTTCCGCTTTTGACGAAAAATGCAAAGCAAATGATGTCTCTATTCGGAAGTACGTATGTTTGCGAACAATTATTTTCAACCATGAAATTAATCAAAAATGACCACCGATCAAGACTGAGTGATGCACGATTAGAAAGCTGCCTTCGTATAGCTACCTCATCAATTCCGGCTGATATTGATCAGATTGTATCGAAAAAACAGTGCCAAATTTCTCATTAAAAATTTCAAATAAATTCGTTTTTCTGTTCTTTTCTTGTTTGTTTTTATTTTGCATTAAAATGTGTATATGAAATCCTTACTTTTTTAAATTTTATATTTTTTTATTTTAATGTTTATTATAAATAATGTTTTGTAAATGATTAATAAGTGTTACTTTATGTGCGGCGGCTAAAAATTTTTAAAATTTAGATTGGCCCGTTGATTAAAAAGGTTGCTCACCCCTGTGCTAGAGTTTATAGATCAGACAATAAGGATTCATAGTTCATAAGCCCAAAACTTTTTGCTATTTATGTACCAATTCTAGCAAATCTCGTGCTCGTTTGACAAATTTGGCACCATTGTAAGAGATTGAATATTTTTATATTAAAATGACAGATAAAATACATTTTAAATTTCTATAAAAATCGTTTTGTTATTTTTTAACAAATGTAATCAACGCTTACGTTACACCTTATGAAAATTATAATTTTGAAAAATCTAGCGCATGCATCTTTCGCTGGTTAAATAAATGCGTAGTTGCCAAATTGTTTTTAGTCTAAATTTTTTTATACATTTTTCATTATTTATTCCTTATTATCTCAGAAACTGTGTTGTAACTATGAATCAAAATTATCTTCAAATGTGTATTGGTTATTGTTTAATGTTGGATTAGTTTTTTATAAAAATATTAAGAAGGGTTTCTTAATTATAATTAAATATGTATGTAAATTTTCCGAAATCCCGTATAGTGCAATGTTAAAGAGCCTGAAAAACTCGAATTTTGAAATTTAATATCTCCGGAACTGTATTGTTCAGAAATTTCGTTTTGCCACCAATCGATGCACAAGTATTTAAATAATAATCTGCCTAAATTTCAAAAAAATCCTAAGAAAACGCATTTGGCGGAACAAAACTACCTTAAAGGAGAATTTAAATCCAAAAATGCCATTTTCATTTTTCCAATATTGTTCAATTTCCAGTCGAATTTTCCGACTTGATCTTCATATAAAGAAAACACCGAATTTATGTAGAAAAATGAGGATAATCACTTGACAATACATGACGTTTAAAGAATTATTTTTTCTTGACAATATTTTCTTGTTATATATGAATTAATCTTTTGTCTTGGCTGACTAATTTAAAACTATCAATTTAATGAAAAGAGTATATCAAATATATATATATATATATGAATATTGATAGATAGATATATATACCGGGTGAGTTTTTTTATCTTGAGACAGTCTTATAAATCAAAAACAGTCCATTATATGAAAAAGTTTCAAATAAAAGTTTATTTATATCGAAGGTGAAACTATATACTACGTTATTGTTGTTCGATGTAGAACAAGCTTTTAAGGGTATTTCGAGGTAAAGTTCTGTTTTTTAAATGGAACCCTATATGTTTCTGTACATATTCTGAATCTACAAAAAAAACTGAACAACTTTTATTAGAACTATTTTTTTATACGACATGAAATAAACAAAATAATAAATTTTATGATTATTGTCTGATCTATAAACTCTAGCACAGGGGTGAGCAACCTTTTAATCAACGGGCCAATCTAAATTTTAAAAATTTTTAGCCGCCGCACATAAAGTAACACTTATTAATCATTTACAAAACATTATTTATAATAAACATTAAAATAAAAAAATATAAAATTAAAAAGTAAGGATTTCATATACACATTTTAATGCAAAATAAAAACAAACAAGAAAAGAACAGAAAAACGAATTTATTTGAAATTTTTAATGAGAAATTTGCACTCTCGTGGAAGGAGTGTGGTGGCATAAAGCGGTGCCTCCCCTTGTCGCCCTGGGAATTTCTCAGAGAACTTTATACGATATGACCTTCAGGGCGATGAGGGGTTCATTAATGAATTTTTACAGTTTCAACAGGAGAACTTATAGGGAAATCGCCATGCGATAGAAATTGTATATAAAAAAGAAAAAAAAGAAAAAAGAATTTTTTTTTGTAAATATATTATGTTAATATTCCTATAATTATGTAAATAATCCTGTAATTAAATTCACCTGATTATGTAAATATTTCTTGTTAGTGGAGGCTCCCCACCTGCGTGGCCCAATAAACGAAAAATCAATGGACCAAAACTACGCGTGAAATTTGGTTTCGATATTCAAACTAGTTTTTGAGCTAGCTCGTACACAAATTTGGTAACGCACAAATTAACAGACATTTTGACAAAACAATTATTATCTCGAAAAATATAATTTTTTCGATGTTCACTTATTAGAGCTTTTTTATAGAGCGAAATGCCATGGTTTCACTCAATTTTTTTAATCGAAATAGTTTCTGCCGTTTTTTAGATATTTTGAAAAAAAGAAGTAAAAAAACCACTTTTTTCATGCACGATTACAATACTTGACCATACCCTGTATGGTAAAGTAAAATATAAACATACTTTTTTATTTAGATTTTCATCTATAAATAATTACTTTAATTAAGAAAAGATCAATTAAGATGAAATTTGTCGAGGTCCAGACCTAGCCAGATCGTTTTCTCATCCTCAAAACTTTTTAATAGAATTGGTTTAATCAAAATCGGTAGAGCCGTTTTCAAAATAGAACTAAGATACAAATATATATAAGTAAATATACAATTTTTGCTCTTTTAATAAGAGTAGATATATAAAAATATATAATTTATAAATATGTTTTAATTTAATAAAAACTAATATTGTTTTAGCATTCGAATAAATTTGTTTTATTTACAAACTTACATATGCCGGGTGAGTTTTTGTATCTTCAGACAGTCTTATAACTCAAAAACAGTGCATTATATGGAAAAAAGTTTCAAATAAAAGTTTATTTATATCAAGGGAGAAACTAAATTAGACTATTATTTGTAGATGTAGAACAAGCTTTCGGGGGTATTTCAAGGTCAAGTTCTGTTTTTTAAATGGAAATCTATATTTTTCTTTATGGAGCAAGAATTCACATGGTCTTAATTTATGCGGTGAACGTGGAAGAAGTGTTATGGGACTATGATTGAAATGAATGCCGCGCTGTTTCCTAATAGGAATACACCCTCACAAGCTTCATTTTATTGTGCTGTAAAAGACAGGAAATGGAAAGGCTACCAAGTAATTGAAACAGGCCAAGATAACGAAATTGGAACTGGAATTCATCCAGAAGACTTGCGATAACACTCTGGAATGTCACACAGAACAGTGTCGAAAAATTATTAAATTATTTATTCATTATTATTTGATAATTAAATTAAATAATTGTTAAAAATAATTACAATATAATTTTTTCTATGATATAATTGATTTATTATTTTGTTTATTTGATGTCGTATAAAAAAATAGTTCTAATAAAAGTTGTTCAGTTTTTTTTGTAGATTCAGAATATGTACAGAAACATATAGGGTTCCATTTAAAAAACAGAACTTTACCTCGAAATACCCTTAAAAGCTTGTTCTACATCGAACAACAATAACGTAGTATAGTTTCCCCTTCGATATAAATCCGGGTGCATCATAAAATTATATGAGGGCTTTGCCCCCGCGCGCATCTCCAGATCCCTCCCGTCGACGCTGCTATGTAAGTTCTCGCGCCAGTACTCACCAACCCCCTCCACCCCGCCGAACTTACGGAGGACCCGTTCTGCCCATGCCAATCTCCTGGTGCACGTGTGAGACTCAGCTGCCACCCTGGCAGCTGGGTAATCTGATGTTCGCATTTTGTTAAGCCTATTGTGCACCAGGAGAGGTATAAAAGAACCCAGGGATTGTAGCCCGAGCCCGCCATCCCTAATTTTGGAGTGAAAATAACCCAAAGGGGTGTCACGGGGAGTTTTAAGATCGATCTTACAAAAGATCGAATCTTTCTGTCGGCCGCTGACAATTGACCGACTGAACTCCCTCCGAGAACGAGAGGGTATTATATGGTTTCGCAATATCTCCAGCTTCTGTGAGGCCTTTAGTGGAGCCGCCCTCACCCTCTCCAGCAGTGGTCCCACCGACCACCCCGAGGTGACAATGCCCGTGCCGTCGAGGCGGACTCCAAGATAGGGAAAGGAGTCGCCCACCCCCAAGGGAGTCAGGCGTCCACCATCCACCCTGAAGTCGAAGTCTGTACAGACACGGATTTTCCTGTCCTTCCCCGCGGGCACGAGCGAGAGCACAACAGACTTGGCGGCATTTATACGCATCCCCAGCGCAGCGGCAGCGGATTCAAAGGAGCGAAGCTGAGATCTCATTCCACGCCCCGACGACGTTACAAGAACGACGTCGTCCGCAAAGGAAAGAGACCCAATGCGTACCCCTCCGAGATCATAACCAATGTCCGGGGATAACTGGTCTAATACATGTTTTGCCGCCAAGTTAAAAAGAAAGGGAGAGAGAGGATCCCCCTGCCTCACGCCCCTTCCGGTCTTGATGGGGTCTGATTGCGAGCCTTCGTGGGAAATTGATGTAGTCCCCCCATGTACCCCGACCTAATCACGGAGCAGAGAGAAGGGTCCAGCAGGTCACCCAGGATATCCATAAGGGGCTGATGCAAAATTGTATCAAATGCCTTTGATATGTCCAGAGACGCGACGTGTAGCTCTTTAAACTGATACCTCGCGTCCCTGATGACAGCCCCCAGGACCTGGGTGTTCTCGGCGCAACCATCGGCCCTGGTAAAGCCCCTCTGGTCACTCCGCAGCTCAACAGTACCCTCCAACCTACGCAGGAGGATCCTGCTAAGCTGCCGAGCGACAACAGAGTTCACCGTGATTGGCCTATAATGCTGCGGAGAGGTCGGTGAAGCAATCTTGGGGAACATCACAGTGCGAGCGCGGGACAGAGCCTGTGGGACCGTGCCCTCGAGGAGAATCGCATTTAGCAGGGCGACACGATCCACAGCCGGGATTCTTTTCCAAGACCCCGACGAGAGACCGTCTGGCCCCGCTGCCGACTTGACCGATCCGCCGGTACCATTTAGTTCCTCGAGGGTTATCGGGAGAGGAAGGACCCAAGGGCGATCGGAAACCGCGGAGAGTTCGCCGCGACAGTCACCGAGGACAGGTCCCCAGTACTGCCTCAATGCAGGGAACCCCACGCTGCGATCCGGAACCCCTCAAGTACCTCCCTCACGGCCATATTTTTGTTTTTGAACCACTTACCCTGCATGCGATTGTAGGCCGCACGACTCGCCCTGCGACGCCCCCCCTACCGATCGGTTGAGGTCTGATCTCAGGACCTCTAGGCTCCACCACCCTCTCCACACAATCCACCGGGCCCGGCCCCCACCTCCGCAACCAAGCCTCAAGCAACCCATCCCATGATTCCCCACCCAGAGCACTAGCCACGATCCCTCCCACAACAGCGTCACGATTTACAATGGATAGATATGCCTTAAGGGCCACAATTAACGGCGGCTCAGGAGCATCTTCTACATTTTCCACCCACGGGTCGGCGGAGGGCGGTTCTCCCTCTGGCTCATCTTGATCTTCTCCTTCGGTGGGCTGATTAGATTTTGCTGCATATCGACCCAAAATTAAGGGGGTCGAGGGGGGGTTAAAAATTAAAAATCTAGGTCGTTTTAGCAAACTCAACCAAATTTTGTATACATAATCAGTGGACCCCCAGAAGTCTAAAAATGCAAAATATAACCGCCCAAAATTGGGGGCGGGGGGTCAGAAAATGAAAATCTTGGCCATTTACCAAACTAAACCAAATTTTGTATACATAATCAGTGGGTCCCAAGAAGTCTAAAAATGCAAAAACTAACTGCCCGAAATAGGGGGGTCAAAAAATGAAAATCTTTGCCATTTACCAAACTCAAATTTTGTATACATAATCATCAGTGGGTCCCAGGAGTCTAAAAATGCAAAAACTAACCCCCCCCCCCTTACATGATTATAAATAATTTTATTAAATATTAAATATAAGTGAGGGGCCAGGTTGTATGTTAAAGTCAAGTGGATGGCCACATCAGCTTATTTTTAATTATCTTTTATTTATTAATTGTTTTTTTTAATTTTAAAACTCACTAATAGGTTATAATATTAGATTAAAATTTAATATACAGGTGTCTAAATCATAACTTTACAGGTGGATTCATAACGTTAGAGGTGTGTTTACAAATAAAGTGGTTGAAGTGGCTTTTTTTATATAACTTGGAAACAAATCTTATTTAATTTTATATGTTTTTATTTCAGATCCTATACGATTATTTTTTTATTTCATTTCATATTAATTTCATTTTATATCATATTAATCCCTTGTTCTGTGCAAATTTATATTTGAATTTATTTTTAATATGAAAAATTGATAAATAATTATATATAGAATAATCATTTATATTAAATAATTTTTAATGTTGAATTTATCCAAGTAATAAATTCTTATATGATCAAAATGAAGATTTAATTTAAAATGAATAAAAAAATATAATCATTTTACCCTCTTCAACCGATCTGTTCCCTTGCAATTTTATTAATTAGGTATATAAGGCTGTACCCTTTGGGTATATTGCAAACTCTTTATTTATTTATTATTAAAATCAATATAATATGAAAAGATGTTTAATGAGAAATGTGAGCCTGGTTAACTGAGCACAGGCGAGCATACATAATTTGGAGCAATCGTTATTAAGGCTGGTCTCATCTCTTTCTACTCGCATAACTCTCAGCTATGGGTAGGTGCATATTTTCCGAGGCACACCAACTAATGACCACGGCAGGCTAGCGAGACGCAAGCCGCTAGAGAACGAGCAAAAGGCAACGATGCTAATCTCTACACTGGGCCGTCTCTGGGAGTAACACCACCTCCGCGTGGTCTAGCTGGATATCCGCACCTTTCGGAGAACTAAGAGTGTTACCCTTGGCGAAGAACGCAGTTGCCATTGGCATATATAGAAATATTTCTATGTCTTTAGTACATCTGGAAAATGCACTGGATATGCTATATTATGTCATTAGACATATATAGTCCCATGGATGATCCTCCATTATGGGCTATCTTTTTAGTATATTCAGTGGGCCAAGAGGTGCTATGTTATGCCGGCAACAGATGCAGCAGCTGCTGCATCAAAACTAACTATGGTGAATAAATCTCTTGAATTTATCTGATAAATTCTAAAAGAGTTAAAATGCTATGATATTACAATAGAAATATCATAAACACGATTGTTTCTACAAATCCTACTACATCGACTCTGTCGATTAATGAACATACAAATTTATGAATATATCACTATCAAAATGATGATGATATCATATTGTATAAGCAATTATGCAAAAATGCATGTATTGGAATGGTGACTCACACATCTCGACATATATAGAATCTCTCCTATCTTTTTAGTATATTTCGGTTGATCCTGCCAGGATATGCTATTTTATGTCTACGACATATATAGTAAGAGATACTCTATCTTTTTAGTATATTCAGATGCGCTGCTTTGGATATGCTTCATTATGCGAGATGTTGGTGGCTTGAACCAAATACGCCGGCACTGCGGGCTTTGGACTGGTTGAGTGGTGCGTGCGGCCGGGCCGATCAATGGCACAGCAGTAAGCCAATAATTCACGGCGCATGGTTTGATGGTGGCCATGCAGATTGATAAGCATAAATAAGCTGTCATTCTTTGATGAAAATTATAACAATTTCATAAGACAGTAAACAGTAATAACTGTAACCAGCAGTTGAGGGCGCTGCTGGAAATTGCTTATCAATATGAATAATTCATAACTGCCGATGAAAATCACCAGTATATGGTGATGGCTACAAAAGCTGGCCATGATTGATTCCGTGACTAGCTCATCGGCTTCCACGCTCGGAGCACCGCGGTGTCCACGTGTTCAGGAAGTGACAAGCCTGCAAGCCGAAATTGGTGTTGCTCTGGCATTATGCTTGCTAATCAGTGCGAGCGGGGGACGTACGTGTATTGTACCCGCTCGCATGCCATGGCCGTAGTCATGACAAGGGAGTTGACTAGCCCTCTGATTTAAAATGGTCCAGCGGCACATCTGATGGGGAGGCAGATTGGGTTGGGCGACCCCACGCTGAGTGTAAGCCAATCAGTGCGGGCGGGGGACGTACGTGAATTGTACCCGCTCGCATGCCATGGCCGTGGTCATGACAAGGGAGATGACTTGCCCTCTGATTTAAAATGGTCCAGCGGCACATCTGACGGTGGCTCAGATTGGGCTTGGCGAGCCCACGCTGAGTGCAAGCCAAAACGGTAAACACACCTAAAGTGATCTGAGGCTGTCATTTAATTGGTGTCCTACGGGTCCCTTTAGAATGAAGGACTGGCGCCCTTTGCCGTAGTGAATGCCAATCTGTGCCACTTGACTGTGGTATGCATGGTTGATACCATGAAGTCCGATAAGCTGCATGGTTATATATCATGTAGAAGAGGTTGTCGACTTCCAGATTTAAAAGACAAGCCTGGGTTGGCACAAAAGGTGACGAACCGCTGGCCAAGCGAACAATCGGTTCACGAACTTAGGCTGGAGATTTTGAATCTTACACCCTAAAAGCTGTAACACAGTGGGTTTGCTTTGTACACATAACAAATAGAGGTATAGGCAGAAAGCCGCCTGGAATGGAGGGTGGCGAGTCGTTTGCCAAACGACAACCGGTCGCGGGCCTGGGCTGAAGACTTTGAATCTTCAAATCCTACTGGTTGTTTTTACAGCGGGCGTGAACCGCATTGGACGCTTTGTAAGCGCTTGACAACCATCGTTTCGGAGCTTGCTTGGCAAACAATGCTTCTGATTATGCAAAAACGAAGCATTCGTCTACTTGGCTGTTTGCAGCAGGTGTGAGCCGGCTTGGACGATTTGCAAGCGGTTTGTCAGGTGTATGTGATGTTGCAATCACATCAGGTTAACCAACCGCACATGCAGTCGATCACGTACTGGGACTGTGGGAAGAGAAAACCGAATCTGAAGAGGTGGAGCATGGAAAGTCATAAAAAGGGAGAAACCTCGAACAACCATACCAAAGGTTGTTGAAAACAAATGGTGCCATGGGGAATGGAGAAAGCCCTAGGGACGAAAGTTCCTAGCTCCATCGACTGAGGTTGGACTCGTGGTGGCACAAGGATTTGTCTAGATAGTTGTTGTTAACTCGCCAGCTGTTGATAGCTTCAACACTAGCGAGGTGAATATACGCCCGCTATATTTCACGTGTACCTCTGCGTGCACACCTATACCCCGATTGATGCCATTCGTGGTAAATATCGATCTTTCGGGGTAAACATATGATGCGAGAGTATTGTATGCGCTGGTTGCGAGTGCGTGTGAAGGCCTCATCGCTATAGACACCACTTTAAACAATTCAGTGCGTCATTGCGCTGTCGAATCTTTTAATGACCACGGTACACCAGTGTGCCGCGGCACACACTTTGCGGAACACTGGCCTAGGCCACCGCACACTGTATATATATTATATATTATGTATATAATTTAACCAAAGGTCTTCGATTCGGTATACCAAGATTGCATCTTTAATGCTATGTTCTCCCAAGGTGTTGACCCTGGCTACATAGATATTATTAAAAACATTTATAGGAAGTCGAAAGGAAGAATTGTTTTGGATGAGCCAGGACCCTTCTTTCCTGTAGAAAGAGGAGTAAGACAAGGTGATCCATTATCTCCAACATTATTTAATTGTGCGTTGGAGGAAATGTTCCATAAACTTAATTGGGAAAAGAAGGGTTTAAGAATAAATGGAAAATATTTAAATAATCTCAGGTTTGCAGATGATATAATTATAATAGGGACATCAAAGTCGGAAATAAAGGAAATGATAAACGAATTGAACCATGAAAGTAAAAAGATAGGTTTAAAAATAAATAACAAAAAATCAATGATAATAACTAATTATAACGAGGAGAATATCAAATATGAAAATAATGAACAGCCCATCCTATGCAAACAAGAGATAATATACCTGGGACAAAAAATAAGTTTCAAAAAATTAAGAACAATTGAAGAAATAAATAGAAGAATAGGTTTATCATGGAACAAATTTTGGTCGTTGAAATTTATTTTGAAGAATAAAGAAATAAATTTAGATTCAAGGATAAGAACTTTTAAAAAATGTATTATACCAACTCTTACATATGGCGAGGAAACGTGGCCTATAATAGAAAAAATTTCAAAAAAATTAGAAACAACACAGAGGGATATGATTAGGAATATCTTAGGAATAAGAAGAAAAGATAAGAAACGAATAGTTGATATCTATAAAAAAAAAATGGAAAACATAAAATCGCTATAAGGAAAATGAAATGGAGATGGGCGGGACACATTGCGAGGATGGGAAATGAAAGATGGACAAAAATCACCACTGAATGGTGCCCGTTGAATAAAACCAGGGACCGAGGAAGACCGCCGAATAGATGGTCAAACGAACTGGACAGGACAGTCGGAAGAGACTGGATGAGGACTGCGAGGAATAGAAAAGTATGGAACATATTGGGAGAGGCCTATGCCCTAAGGGGCCTAGTTCCATCATAATTTGTATAATTGTAAATATAATATAAGTATAAATATATTGTAAATATCTTGTAATTTATTGTGTATTGCTTAGTTATATATAATTTAAATGTAAAATTGAACTAAATAAAGGCTATAATAATAATAATAATAATATATAATTTAACCAATAAATTATTTGAGCCGTTTATTTTGAAAGTGGCCCAACTCCAATTTTGAAGAAAATGAGTTAATGACGGATTTAGTTAGACATAGATGTCTTCTTTTCAAATTTATAATATCATAGCCAAGGAGTACAATATCATCATGAATTCGTCAAAATATATATAAATATATGTATTTATAAAAATATAAATACAAATATCTCAAAATAACAAATAATGGACTTAGGCCACTTTCAAAATAAACGGCTCATTTATTGGTTGGAGACAGTAGATTCGAAAGTGTTTTATATATATCGTCGGCTTAGAGTGTAAAGCTGTTAACTCCATTTTTTATCATATATATTACATATTAATACCGTTCGAAAAACAAAGAGTTGTAGCATCGTCCAAGTAAAACTGCTACTTAAAATTACGATCTAAGTTGTAGGAAAAAAAATGTGAAAAATAGGCTTTTTCCATAACAATATTAAATTTTGTTTGTCTTTTCTCTGTCCTGTAAAATTTCCTTGTTGTGAGTTAGCAGGTTTACACCCTAAGACGACGATTTAGTTACTTAGCAAATGCATTTATATATATATTGTACACAACCGCGAAATCTACCATTTTTCGGCTGTTTTGGCCCTGCTTAAAGGGCAAAAATTTGAAAAAATTACAATTTTTAGGGCATTTTTTTGAATTATTTTAATAGTTAAGAAGCTTCAGAATAATTTGATTAATTCGAGAAAGTATTAAAAAGAAATTTTATTAGAATTCCATACATTGACTAAATTTGAAAAAAAAACATAGTTAATAAATAGAAAATTCAAGAGTAAAAAAAGATTAAGAGTTTATTTAATAGTTTTCATAATAAATTCAAATAATAGAAAATAAGTTATGTTTTAAAATGAAGTTAACTTGAAAAGGGGATAAGGGTCAACTCCAAATTGAATTCTTTTGGAAATAGAAAAAAAAAAGAAAAGATAATTGTATTTTTAAAATTCACATGTGTTCAATCAACTTCATTCAAATTTAAATAACAATAAACTTTAATAAAAAATTCAATATTAAAATTTCAAATCAACTTTAAATTAAATTCTTAATCAAAATTCAAAATTGTAAGGTAAAAATTTATTTTTCTTTTTCGTTTAAATCAATAAAATTTCTTTTTGGTCATAAAAATTAATCAGATTTA
Organism: Forficula auricularia; assembly: GCA_024734495.1. Taxonomy (NCBI): domain Eukaryota; kingdom Metazoa; phylum Arthropoda; class Insecta; order Dermaptera; family Forficulidae; genus Forficula; species Forficula auricularia. The sequence continues at coordinate 8,332,162 of JALMQS010000099.1, read as the reverse complement.
TTTAGTGTAACATTATTTTTATCAGTGTAACCCTGTGTAATCCTGCCACTCTCACCTAAAGTTTAGGCTCCAAATGGGAAAGGCTATAAGAAACCTCAAAGCTTCAACCGAAAGATAACCAAGTCCGTTGAAACCCTAATTTGGAAGCTCACTTGAACGGCTCAGAGACCCCCCGCTTCCAAATTTATTTACCATCTTATCAGGGCAAGTGAGCACACAAGTACACACGACCGAATTCATCTCTTGATCTTTGCGGGTTCTAAACCACGCGGAACTGCAAGATTTCGAGAGGTGGATTGGTCGAAGATCGTGTTCAATATATACTGGGTGAGTTTTTTTTATCTTGAGACAGTCTTATAACTTAAAAACAGTGCATTATGTGAAAAAAGGTTCAATTAAAAGTTTATTTATATCAGGGGGAAACTAAACTACGCTATTGTTTGTCGACGTAGAACAAGCTTTCAGGGGTATTTTAATGTCAAGTTCTGTTTTTTAAATGGAAACCTATATGTTTTTGTACGTCTACTTAATCTACAAAAAAAAACTGAAGAACTTTCATGAGAACTATTTTTTATACGACATCAAATAAACAAAATACATGAATCAATTAGATCTCAAAAAAAATTCTTAATAATTATTTTTAACAATTATTCAACTTAATTATCAAATAATAATGATTAAATAATTAACTATTAAATAAATAATCATTAAATAGAAGTCACAACAATGAAAATAATGATATTAAAACTTCGTTATACTCAGATTTAATAGAACTAGTTAAAATTCTTGAGTTTAAAAAAGTTTATTTCTCGTGTCAATCTAGTAGATAGTTATATTGTATTAGGTACCATAATAAAAATGGACCATTTTTTGATGAAGATAGAATTCACATGGTCTTAATTTATGAAATTCTAAACTGACCACCAGTGAAGAAACATCAAATTTTCAATATCCATACGGTATTGACTCCATGAAAAACAATATTTATAATTAAAAAAGACTGATGATGAAGACCAAGTCTTCGAAACTATAGTCTCAAACAAATAAATAATATATATATATACAGATATATACAGATATAAAGATAAGAGTAAATAAATATTTTATTTAATATGGATTTACTATGAGTTAAGGATACTGGGTCACTTATTTCACATTAAAATTAAAAGATATAAACAAATTTTTCTTTTTCAATATATATATTTCGGGCTATCAACCCATCTTCAGGAAATACAGAAAGTAACTGAAAAGTAAATCCATATTAAATAAAATATTTATTTACTCTTATCTTTATTAAAGATGTTTCACCTTGCACCAACACCACAATCTCTACTAATTATATACAGATATATCATCTCGATATATATATGTGTGTATGTTTGTTTTTTGCATCAAGCAAAGGACAACCTCTTTGTTTCTCTTTGTTAATTTATGCAGTTAATGTGGAATAAGTGTTAGAGGATGCCATTGAAATGAATGCCGAGCGATTTCATGATAGGAATACGCCCTCACAAGCTTCATTTTATCGTGTTGTAAAATCTGTTTAAAAAAAACAAAAACAGGAAATATAGAGGCTGCGAAGAAATTGGAACAGGCCAAAATAACGAAATTGGAACTGGAATTCATCTAGAAGACTCGCAATACACTCCTGGAATGTCTCAGAACAGTGTCGAAAAATGATTAAATTATTAATTATTATTAAATTATTTATTTAATAATTAATTATTCAATCATTATTATTTGATAATTAAGTTGAATAATTGTTAAAAATAATTATTAAGATTTTTTTGAGATCTAATTGATTCATGTATTTTGTTTATTTGATGTCGTATAAAAAAATAGTCCTTATGAAAGTTGTTCAGTTTTTTTTGTAGATTAATTAGACTTAGGGCCGGTTGCATGTCGCAAAGTAAATGCTTTTTACCACTAACACAGGGTAGATGGTAAATGGAGGGATTGGGATGGCCAATCAGATGACAGCGACTGACAGAGCCTGGCATCTGATTGGCCATCCCAGTCCCTCCATTTACCATCTACCCTGTGTTAGTGGTAAAAAGCATTTACTTTGCGACATGCAACCGGCCCTTAAAGAAAAATATAGGTCTCCATTTAAAAAATAGAACTTGACATTGAAATATCCTTGAAAGCTTGTTCTACCTCGACAAACAATAGCGTACTTTAGTTTCCCCTCTGATATACATAAACTTTTATTTGAAAGTTTTTTTCATATAATGCACTATTTTTGAGTTATAAGACTGTCTCAAGATAAAAAACTCACCCGGTATATGTACCTATATATAATACGGCTCATTTTAAAAAAGTCAATCTTTATGGATTTTCGAATGTCTAGTGAGGTCATATTTTCGATAGAAGCTCTTTTGGCAGCGAATACATTCGAATGGCTTTTTCCCAGAATGGATGATTAAATGCTCTGTGAGATTGCTCTTTCTAAAGAAGCCCTTATCGCAAATATCACAAACAAATTCTCTTTTATTTAAATGTGTATTTAAATGCACCGTTAAAAGCCTCTTTAGTGAAAACTTCTTGTCACATTGATCACAGGAGAATGTCTTTTTTTCAGAATGTTTAAGCAAATGCACTTTAAGGTTTGAATTTTGTGCAAAGCGCATCTTGCAGTGAGTACAACTGAACGGCTTTTCATCTGAATGGGTCAGTAAATGGTCTATTAAATTTCTCTTTCGGATGAAACGCTTCTCGCAGTGAGTGCAGCCGAAAGGCTTTTCAGGCTTTTCGTTGGCATGAATTACTAAATGATTTTCGAGGTGTTCTTTTTGTGAGAAGTACATCTCGCAATAATCGCAGGAGTAAGGCTTATTTTCAGAATGAGTCAACATATGCCGCTTAAAATTGTCTTTACGGATGAAGAAAATCTTATCGCATATGTCACAGGTGAATGATTGTTTTCTGGAGGATTTCGTCTCCTGAGGTTGAATTTTTTTTTCATTTTCTAAAAAAAACAAAATACAAATAAATAAATAATAAAAATAAACAATTGGATAAAATATTTGAGAAAAATTTTAAATAAACATATGAACAATGTTTTGGTTGAGATTACTTTTTTTTTTTTTTGTAAGCTATGAGGAAGCCCGTTGGTCCAAAGGGCTAGAATTTTCATTTTTGACCCCCCCCCCCATTTTGGGTGGTTAGTTTTTGCTCTTCAGGTCTGTATCTCGGGGATTCTATGGTAACTGTGGCGCCGCGATCTAATGACGGATTCTTATAGTACTCACCAAAATAAGACGAAAATGAAGAATACTATTTTTAGAGATTTCACTTAGTTTTCGAGATATCCAGTTTAAAAAATACTGTTTTTTGTATTTATTTTATTTTATTTTTCATTTGTTTTTTTATTGAAACCACGGAAACCGTCTTATCGGTTACCTTTGCTGAAGATATAGAGTAATCGAGTTAAAATCAAAAATAGCGATTGATTCTCATCTAGTACTTGAGGAATAACCATTCTATATTGGAATTTTGACGTTTCGGTTTTTATTGGTAACCATTGCTGAAGACATAGAGAACAAATTAATAAAAAAGCAATAATTGCAGTTCGTCTACGATAAATAACCTCTTCAATTATATTATTGCCAGCCATTTTTTTTTTTTTTTTTTTTTGACAACTGTTGAGCGATTGTGTGCGCACGCATCTGATCCTGCTATTAGAATGATTCCAGCCTTGCTCCAAATAGCAGAGTGTGAAGCCAACACCTAAAAATCCATCACGACATCTAGCGGCAACCAAGCCCTCAAGGAAAGCCACCAAGGCTACCATCAGCGAAAAACGCCTCGTGTGCACCGGGCTTTAGAATTAACAAACAATTTAAATATAATCCCAATTTTTAAAAATAAGAGTTTAGTTGAATTATGGTTACATGTCCGAAAAGAATACCAGAATTTATCTAGTATTTACTATTGCCATTCAAAATTTGTTTCCATCAAGTTGGTAAGTTGATATTAGAGTTCAAGTTGCCTATAGAAATAGATTTAAATTTACTAAAAAAATCACAAGAGATTATCGTCTATAAGATTCGAGATGAAATGTGTTATTTTTAATTATATGTAAGAAGGGTTGTTTTTCTCCTCGGAAATCGAGCCCGAGTAGCAATAATAGCCGAGTGACTAGCCTGTGAGGTGAACCCTTCGGGAATATTAGGTGTACAAATAGGTTTTGAGGAATTTACAAAAGATGGCGTAACTAGCATTTAATCGCATCGGATCATCTTGTAACTATATTCCATAGAGTATTCCATATCCATAGATATACTCTATGCTATATTCATGTTAAAGCGTCATCATTTCCCTATAAAAATCAGTATCTATCATTTCGCTGAAGTGTAAGCAACATACTTTCTTTGTGCTCTAACCATGTCAACATTTGTACCAACAAAACTCAATTTGCGGGAAGCGCTGCTTTTTTGTTTTCATTTGAAAAAAAGTGCAGCTGATGGACATCGATTGCTGTGTGAAGCATATGGGGAACATGCTCCATCAATAAAAACATGCAAGTTATTGTTCCGGCGTTTTATCCGGGGGTATGGTTCAAAAACAAGAAAATTGGGTTCCGTATGAACTCAAGCCAAGAGTCGTCGAACGCCGTTTTTTCACGTGCGAACTAGGCAAAATCGGAAGGGTTTTTTGCATCGTGACGGGAGGCGAAAAGTGGATCCACTACGACAACCCAAAGCGCAGAAAATCGTGGGGTAAGCCCGGCCATGCATCAACTTCAAGGGCCAAACCGAATATTCATGGCAAGAAGCTAATGCTGTGCATCTGGTGGGTTCAGCTCGGAGTGATCTACTATGAGCTAGCTACTCCAGCCTAACGAAACCATTACTGGGGAACGTTACCAACAACAATTGATGCAATTGAGCCGAGCATTGAAGCTCAAACGCCCGCAATATGCCAAAAGAAATGACAAAGTGATCTTTCAGCACGACAACGCTCGGCCACATGTTGCAAAAGTCGTCAAGGAAACTTTGGAGGCGCTTCAATGAGATGTCCTACCCTACCTGCCGTATTCACCAGACTACTACTTGTTTCGGTCGATGACTCATGGCCTGGCCGAGCAGCACTTCACTTCTTATGAAGAAGTCAAAAATTGGGTCGATTCGTGGATCGACTCAAAAGACGAGGAATTCTTTCAACGCGGAATCCGTATGCTGCCTGAAAGATGGGGAAAAGTCGTAGATAAGGACGGACAATACTTTGAATAAAATACATTGTCCAATTTCTCTGAATAAAGCTTCAAAGGTTCAAAAAAACCCTCAAAACTTATTTGTAGACTTAAACTCGAGCCTCTTGTTATTTTCTTTGAAAATTTAAAATCAATTTCTGGGGGGGGGGGGGGGTTTAAGACGCAAAGTCATAATACATAATCATAATACCTAAGTGTTTTTTCTCCAAATGGTCTTTTAAACGATTCCTTTGCTTGAACCGCCTCTCGCAGTGTTCGCAGTGGAAAGGCTTTTCGTCAGGATGTAATTGTGAATAATGATTTTCCAGATGATGTATTCTTTTGAAGGACATCTTGCAATAATTACAAGGGAATGGCCTTTCGTTGTTATGAGTTAACAGGTGCAGTTTAAAATTATATTTTCTTGTGTATAATGTCTTATGACAATGGCCACAGGTGAATGATTCCTTTCTAGATTCGGTCGCCTCAGATCGCATACTTTTGTCTTTAGAGCGAAGTGGTTTGAATCGATGAGATCGAAGATTTTCTGGATGGCGTTTCTGATTATCAGATTGGTAATTTTCTAAAAAAAAAATTAAAAATAAATAAATAATGAAAATAAACTAATGGATAAGATCGAGGGGTGAACCACGACTGGAATTAGGTGTACACCGTATTTAGAATTACTTTGGAATTCATTAGATAATTTATTGTCATCTACTTGAAAATGAAAGTGGAAGTAGGTGTACACGATTTTAGGTCGCAGTTCACCCCTCGGATAAGATATATGAGAAAAATTTAAAATAAACTCATATGAACAAAATCATAATGAAAAGCATGCATTTTTTAAATAAAATAAAAACCCTGGTTGACTAAATACAAAATAAATTAAATTGAAAGTTTTTTGCAGAGGGTAGCAGAATTTTTATATATTGAAGGGGGCAATAAAAGAGTGTGTCTTCTGCTGGAATTATAAATTTTATTTATAACGAGACTATAGTTTCGAGGGGTTTGCCCTCTTCATCAGTCTATTACAATTGATTCACAGGAATTAATGTATGAATGGAAATTCTTAACTCATCCACGTGGAAAATTTCGCTTTCCATTCATACATTAATTCCTGTGAATCAATTGTAATAGACTGATGAAGAGGGCAAACCCCTCGAAACTATAGTCTCGTTATAAATAAAATTTATAATTCCAGCAGAAGACACACTCTTTTATTGTCTCCTTCAAAATACAAAATAGGGGGGGGTCTGGTAGGCTAGGGGTTAGCATGTCAGCCTGCTAACCAAGTGGACCCGGGTTCGAATCCGACTAGGGGCATCCGGCTAAAACCTGACCCGGGGGGATAGAGACAAATTTAATAAAAAATAATTAGTATCGTAAATTGGCTTATGGCTAGAAAGGCCGAAAAGCCAAAAAAAAAATACAAAATAATTGATTAAAAAAAATTATAGTTTGAAAAAAACTAAAAAAAAACACGCTTTTGTCAGTAATCCAGTAAAAAGTAAAAATAATGTACCTAAAAACTTTTTTATGTCCAATATTTAAGTCTAAAAGAGTGAAGCGTGGGGCGCTCTTTGAGAAACCTCTAGGTCAGTGTTCCCCAACCTTTTTTGTGGCATGTCCCACCTTAGTCTTTACAAAATTCTCAAGCCCCCTATCTAACATACATTATTTTTATATTCTAAAAATGAATTTTTATTATTTATGTAAATAAATATAATAACCAAATTTTGTTGATTAGTATTTTGTATGGTTCTAAACACATTTAAGTGTATTTTATTATATATTGGTGTTGTTACCGTCCATAATGAATATTTTTCTTTGTGACTGGCTATTGGGAACTTGGACTTGAAATAAAATTAGAAGTCCTCAGCCAATATTTGAACTTAACCTCCTCGTAGTAACATATAGTTCATTACACCATATGTCGAATACAATTAAAACAATCGACTCAGCAAAACAATGACAACCTTTCCTTTTTTAAAAAACATAATCCTATTACAAGGCCTAACTGATACAGATAAAAATATTAATTAGGCCTTGTAATACGATTATGTTTTTTTAAAAAAGAGTAAAAAAAGGAAAGGTTGTCATTGTTTTGCTGAGTCGATTGTTTTAATTGTGATCGACATATGGTCTATTGAACTATATGTTACTTATTACTAGGAGGTTAAGTTCAAATATTGGCTGAGGAAGCAGAAAAATATACTGCGAAACGAAGCAACATTTTGAAAATTTAACTTCTAATTTTATTTCAAGTCCAAGTTCCCAATAACCAGCCACAAAGAAAAATGTGTATTGCTGAAGCTACTTACTATCAAATTTTGTTAATATTTATTATTTCAAATATGGGTAACTAATTTTGTAGATTTTTATATTTATCTGGACTAGCCCATTTTCGAATTGCCCCCTTTAACAATCAAATTGCTCCTCTGTGGGGCGTGGACCCCACGTTGAGAAACACTGGTCTAGGTAGTTTTAATTAACACACAAAGTGCCCCAAGCTTTTTGACATATAAAAGTTTTTAGGTACATTATTTTTACTTTTTAGTGGATTACTGACAAAATTGTTTTTTATAGTTTTTTTAAATTATATTTTTTTTTACTTTTTAGTCTTAAAATGGGTACAATTCCACGCGTATATCGCTAAACTAAAACTAAATTTGACAAGAGTCTAGTATATTTTCCCAATTTGGCCGCACTTTTGTTAATTTTTGTATTTTTACCCCTGTGATGGCCCACAGATGATGTATACAAATTTTGGTTGAGTTTGGACCAAAGGGGGCTATAATTTCGAAATCCCCCCCCCCCTGTTAATTTTTTGTTGGGTTTTTTCCCACTTCCTTTCTGAAGTGGGAAAAAAGCACAACAAATCCCCCCTCCCATTATTCGGTCGTTCTTTGTTAGAAAAAGATAAATATATGGATGTGTACCCAAAAAATGTTTTTTAATTCTACCTGGCTATTCAGCTGAGAAAGAAGGAAAAAAATTTTCATTATCCAAGCGATACTGATCCCATGAAAAATAATATTTATAATTAAAAAGACTGATGATGAGGGCCAAACCTTCGAAACTATAGTCTCAACAAATAAATAATATATATACAGATATATATATATATATATATATATGTGTATGTTTATTTGCATTAGGCAGAGGACAACCTCATTGTTTCTCTTTGTGAGTGTATTGATGGCATTAGAAAATGTCAGTAAAAAGAAAACAAATAATTACTTGATCTATTTAATTCTACTAAGTTTAAATAACATACATAAAGACGTCAGATTCATTTGGATTTACAGTCATGTGGGAATTAAAGGAAATGACATTGTCGATCAACTAGCCAGAGATAATAACAAAACTACAGAGGAGTCTGATGTTCAAGTCCCGGCTTCTGATTTTATTGCTGTAATGAGAAGCAATGTAATACCAATAGGACAAGTCTAGTAAAATTAAAGGTTCTTCGTTCTTGAATTTAATGCCATTAGTACCAAATAAACTATGGTTTAATGAAGTAAATCTCTGCAGAAAAATAATCACCCTTCTTATAAGAATGAGAGAATTGGACAAGCGGCGGCAACCCCTAAACATTTATTTAAAATTAAAATTAAAGAAAACCACTTCTGTGTGAATACGGAGAAAACATTGTTGGAAATCTTAATCATATTACACTGGGATGTAAAATGATTAAAAATAAAATTGATAAATTTATTTACAAAATTCGACACCACATCGAATTACCTATAAATTTGGAATTCCTTCTATTCTACCTTTTCAATAATAAGGATGAATTATCTAGAATAATTTTAAAATTTATAATATCATTAAAACTTGTTATTTAAATATATTACTGCAGAAACCCCGAAAACTAGAGAGGTATCAACTTGCTCAATACTCATCTAAAGCTCACCACGTCTATTATAGCAAAAAAAGTCACTAAAATAATAAATCTTGAAGATGAACAACAGGGATTTAGACGCGGGCTTGTATCGATGCTAGCTATATTTGTTGTGAGGCAATTAGCTGAAAAAGCCTTGGAATTCAACAAACCTGCCTTTTACTGCTTCATTGACATTGAAAAAGCTTTTGATAAGATCCAACTGAAGAATGTCCTGAAGATTTTGGAACACCAGTGGTCTTCATTTGATTAATTCAGGAAATATATCGAAATAATTATGCAAGAATCAGAATAGAGGGGATGATTCCAGTCAACCAGGGAATTCGACAAGGCGATTCACTAAGGGCCGGTTGTATGTCGCAAAGTAAATACTTTTTACAAGTGACAAAGGGTAGATGACTCTTACATAAATTTGCACTTTCCTGCGAAAGATTCAAGCTTAAGATATCTTCGAAAAAGACGAAAACTCTCACAATAGCTAGAGAACCAGTACGCTGTAAGCTACAACTATATAAAACCATAGTGGAACAAGTGCCATCCTTCAACTATCTCGGCGTTCAGATAACCAGCTCCAAAAACGTTAGCGAGGAAGTCAGACTCCAATCTATTAAGGCGTCCAAAATATCAGGATGCCTGAATGAAACCGGTTTGGTCAAACAAGTTTCTGGGAACGGAAGCAAAAGTACGCAACTATAAGACCATTGTGCGACCAATTTTGACATATGCGACCAAAACAAGAACAGACACCGCGAAAACAAGAGAAATATTGGAAGTTTGTGAGATGAAATCGCTACGCAGAATTGCGGGTAATACAAGAATGGACAGAGTAAAAAATGAAGATATTAGGGAAAAGTGTAATATACAAAAAGTCAGCGCATGGGTCCAAAGGAGAAGATCCGAATGGAGTGTACACGGATTGCGAATGAACGAAGTGCGGCTGGTGAGGAAGGTACCATACATGACAACAACCCTACAGGGAAAAGAAGACGGGGCCATCGAAGAAAACAATGGAAAGACGCTCTGGAGTAAACAGGCGTTTAGCCTAACAATAAGAAGAAGAAGAAGAAGAAGAAGACTGCAAGCATAAAATAAGTATAAAGAGAGGTAAATATAAATTATGAAGATGGCTAAATCGATTTTTTCCCGAGGCCATGTAAAAATAAAAAATAAATAAATTTTATAATTTTTCTCATTAAGATATCAAAGGATTTTATTTGACAAAAATTCCCTACATTTGATTCGCGATTGAATCAAATGTAGAAAACATTCGATTAATTAATGGCAAGCATCTAACATACATGCTAATAGATCAAAGATCTCTGGACTGGGAGATTAAATATATAACATCTGAGATTTCAAATTCATTTGGTGATCCATCCGAATATCATGCGGGCTATATGCGAAATGATGTTGGATTGTAGCTAAATGGATCACATCTTTTTCTCTCTTGGTCCGGACTTGAGACTCCGCAGACTCCAATAGCGTAATCAGCAGTAGTCTCGCGATAAATATCTTTTTCAAATAAGCGCGGTCAAAACAATTCTCATTGATATATCAATTCTCATTGATATAATAATTATTTTTTGATATATTAATGAGAAAAATTATAAAATTTATTTAACATGATTATTTCAAGTTCAGATATTATTTTCACTCAATATTTGACAAAAATTCCCTACATTTGATTCGAGATTGAATCAAATGTAGGAAACATTCGATTAAAAAATAAATAATTTCTACAAGAGTTTTTTTATATTTTTTGCTCTTTGTGTATTGTTCTAATTCTCACCTTCGTTTTTGTCTCCGATTTCGCTTCCGTAATTATCTGAGGATGCTTCCGTAGAATTTGAATCATAATTTTTTGATGAATTACTTTTTTTCTTTAAACTTGTTTTAATTGGTTTTAATTTATTAGGTAGAGAATTTTCATAAAAAATTAAAATATCCCTTAGGGAGGGGGAATTCTTCCCTAGAATCTTTTTCTGAAATAAAACATAAAATTGCAATGTTTATATATTAAGAACAAGATTAATAACGATAAGGCTTTATTAAGCATAATTCTACAGAAATGATAATATTTATAAACAACTAAATAATATAAATAAACAATAGGAACAATATAAATAACAACAATATTTTAATTAACTATTAATTAATTACTAGGTATCTCAATATATTTATTTTTCAAAAACCAAAAATATAAATAAATAAATGAGCCATTCCACGCCAAATCGGAAGGTTTGAAAATTTTTACATTTTTGGATATATTTTAGTACCCATAAAAAAAAACTCTTCCTGGGTAAATTTTGAAATTTTTTTGATCACAGGTTTAAAAGATATGGAATTTCGGTTTTTCGATCATAACTTCTTCAAAAATGGTCCAAATGTTGTTGAAACGGGCGCTATTTCCATATACAACAATTGGAGCAGAATATATGGGTGGAGATGAAGACAAGTTACCCATGATTTTAAGTGGAGACTTTAATGTCAACTTTAGCTTGGAAACTTCTGGTCCGCTTATTAACTTTTTAGGTGACGATTTACATCTATTAATTAATAATAACCTTGCAGTTCCTACAACACGGCATGGCACCAGTCAGTATTGATGCTGTGTTTACAAGATACTTATCTAACGTTTCAACAAGACCATATTTTAGCTACCACAAACCTCTTGTCACTCACCTGCCTATTCAATTATTACCAGAAGAACCTATGGAGGATATAGCTTAGAATATTTTAAATATTTAAAAAATATATTTGACTCGTTCACATGATAATTAATGATTGTTTATTTTGACTGTATAGCTATTTTTACTGAAACTGAAATAAAACCTTTTTGATTAATTTTAATATTTTTCTTCGATCTTTACTGCAGTTTTGTTTTTTGAAATTTTTTTTCAGGCGCCATAGGAGTATAACTTCTAACGAGTGTACATAAGTACACACACACTTTTTTTATTTTTTTAATTTTTGTTTTTTACATACTTTTTAGAAAAAAAAATACAAAAAATTATTTAAAATGCTTTTTATGCGATTATTGAGTTTGAAAATTGTAATCTTGTTTTTGAAACTGACTGTAATTACTCTTCGATTTTTTTTGATAATTTTTTATTTTAAACTCTTCATTCTACAAATTTTAAAACCCGGTTGATAGTGGGCCTATATGATAAAGTACCTGGCCACCGAGCGATGCTCGGTAACTTTTTGCTTCATTTAAAAGCTATATATTAATCACCGAACCCCCACCACTTGACCCCACCTCCTGAACCCCTCCACCACCGCACCCCCACACGTGATTTTTAATCAATTAAATTGTCTAACTTTTAATACATATATAATAATATTTGTAATGATCTATTAGTGGAATTTAAAATGAAAAAAAAAACAATTAAAAATTAAAAGGAAATTGAATAAAAATGTAATTATACAGACAACCACCTGTGAATAATTGTTTCAATTAACAAAAAACCCATCAAAAACAACTTAGACGAAGATGAGACCGTGACAGATCGAATCACCAACACAAAACCCTCCTAACCCGTGAATTTCATCCAAATCGTTAGAGCCGTTTCCGAGAAACCGATTGGATATATTGTGTATATATATATATATATATATAAAGAAATGTCAGATAAAGTCATTATTAAGGGAGATTTATGAAACAAAAAGTTTTTAATAAAAGATTAAAAGCTGTTGCGACAATGGCTGAAGCGAAAAAACGTCAAAAAAGTACTAATATATATATATATTTATGCGATTTTTGAGTTTGAAAATTGTAATCTTGTTTTACTCCGGCACGCACTCTGCACCTTGGCCCTCCGGGCGGGTGGCCCTGGCGGGCAGCGTCTCGAGACGGCCAAAAGTTTGTTTGCAATATAATTTTGTTCAACTGTATTTTAATTAAATATATTTTATTAATTAAAAATCAGCTCCAAGAAATAATTTAACTCATTGCGAAAGCAAAATAAAAAATATTTTTTATAGATTGTAGATATTATTTATTTTGAGCATATTTAACAAAAAATTGATATTTATGTACTAACTAAATTTATTATATAAAAATTTCATCTATTACATTTTTATTTAAATTTAGACAATTATCTTAACACATTTTCATTAGGGCTATTAATTAATTTTTTGAATTTAGGAGGGAACACTTACATATATATTCCTCCGTTCGAATATATAAAGCTCTTCAATAGTAATTAATGTTTAGAACAATGAAATTCATGGATTCAAAATTTGTGATGGTTTAAATTTGTTTAAAATGTACTGAACAGCGTAGATAAAAGATCATTCTAAGTAAGTTGTATATATAATATTAATAATAAAAATTATATTGATATTGGATATATCTATGTATTTATATAAATTATATTAATATTATATCATTGGATAAAACTTTTCAATTAAAAGAAAGTGTAAAACTGAATAAAAATTTTTTTTTATAAATTCTAATAGATTGATTGATATGATTAATTGATAAGAATAAAGATATTGCAACTTAACAGGGGGTCATTTTTTTGTTTTTAATGAACTTTTTGAAAAAATTTCATAGAAATATATAGAACTTTTAGATGAAAAATCCTTAATTTAAAATTCAATTAACTAAATAATGCAATATAAAACATTACCTTAAAAAATGGTTTGTTTTGTAACTTTTTTTTTAAATTTCATAGAAATATATAGAAATTTTTAAAGAAAAATCCTTAATTTAAAATTAACTAAATAATGCCATAAAGAACATTACCTTAAAAAATGAGGGATTATATACAGGGTGTCCCAAAAGTCAAGGATCAAACGTGAAGACGAGATAGGTGAGTTCAGGATTGTCCAAAATAAAATAAAAATTTAAATAAAACTCTCATAGTTTTCGAGTTATGGGCATTTTTTGAAAACCGTGAAAATTGCTACCCTGCTCTAAATATTTGAATTCTGTGGCTACGAATTTTCATATTTTATAATTCTAATTTTTGTTACGGAATCCTGAATAATACTGCTATCGATCACAAAACAGAAAATAACTAAGAGTATATACTTTTTGAGAAAAAAAATATTTTTGTCAGATTTATGTGTCAAGAAATTTTAATCAGCTAACTTTGACTCTTGATATCTTAAAAAAAACTGTGTCAAACAATAATGGCAAATTATCTAAAAAATTGACGCATTTAATCAAGATTTCAAAATGGTATAAAACATTCCACTTTTTTAAAAATCAAAAAATAATATTTGCATTTTTATGCGAAAGAAACTAATTTCAAAACACAATTCGTAATTGGCTAAAGGTTAGAATTTAACATGAAAACTAATTTAATTTATTAAAATATTTTTATTGAATTAAAGTTAATATTCAAAATAATAATTGTTTTTATATTCAATATCTAATAATATTTAAAATTACAAATTAAAATTAAAATTATTTGATATCTGTTTTCATGTTAAATTCTACCCTTTAGCCAATTACGAATTGTGTTTTGATATTAGTTATTGTTTGACACAGTTTTTTTTAAGATATCAAGAGTCAAAGTTAGCTAATTAACATTTTTTGACACATAAATCTGACAAAAATATTTTTTTTCTCAAAAAGTATAATACTTTTAGTTATTTTCTGTTTTGTGATAGATAGCAGTATTATTCAGGATTCCGTAACAAAAATTAGAATTATAAAATATGAAAATTCGTAGCCACAGCATTCAAATATTTAGAGCAGGGTAGCGATTTTCACGATTTTCAAAAAATACCCATAACTCGAAAACTAAGAGAGTTTTATTTAAATTTTTATTTTTATTTTGGACAATCCTGAACTCACCTATCTCGTGTTCACGTTTGATCCTTGACTTTTGGGACACCCTGTATATATAGATATACAAGATTTGCTCGTTTAATATAATAAGATAAGATAAATACTTTTTGTTTTCGATTTTTGAAAAAAATTTATTCGCTATTAACCATTATAAAAACCACTTTTTGGTATTGAGTTCTCTTTTTTTAGTTATTTTGAATTGATTTTTATACATGTTTATCGTTAACAGGTGATTCAAATAAATAATTAGTATTTTATTTGTTGAAAGAAAATGGAAAATCAAATAGCAATTATCATATAGGACCACTTTCAACCCGGTTCTTAAATGTGTAGAATGAATAGAAGTGTAAAATAAAAAATTATCAAAAAAATCGAAGAGTAGGTACATACAGTTTCAAAAACAAGATTACAATTTTCAAACTCAAAAATCGCATAGAAAAACATTTTAATTTAATTTAGCCGGGCGCGCAAATGTCGCCAATTGTGAACCAAACGCGAGCCAAGTCGACAAACGAAGCCAAAACTGACAAAACAAAACAGTCAACGGTTTTCATATTAGCCATATTAGCTGCATTGGATAGTTTATAAACTAATCCGCTATTTAGGTTTTCTCAATAATTTCAAGTAAATTAGCCAAAACTGGGTTGGTTAGTTTATAAACTATCCAAATTTGCATATTAGCCGTAACATATACCGGGTGAGTTTTTTACCTTGAGACAGTCTTATAACTCAAAAACAGTGCATTATATGAAAAAAAGTTTCAAATAAAAGTTTATTTATATCAAAGGGTAAACTAAACTAAGCTATTGTTTGTCGATCTAGAACAAGCTTTCAAGGGTATTTCAAGGTCAAGTTCTGTTTTTTAAATGGAAATGTATAGTTTCTTTTCATAGCCTAAATTTCCAAAAAAAACTGAACAACTTTCATAAGAACTATTTTTATATACGACATCAAATAAACAAAATATTAAATCAATTAGATCTAAAAAAATTCAAATAATAATTATTCTTAACAATTATTCAACTTAATTATTAAATAATAATGATCAAATTTTAATAAATAATTTAATAATAATTAATAATTTTCCGACTATGATCTGTGACATTCCAGAATGTTATCTCAAGTCTTCTGGATGAATTCCATTTCAAATTTCGTTATTTTGGCCTGTTTCAGTTTCTTCGTAGCCTTTACATTTCTTGTTTTTTTTTTAAACAACACGATAAAATGAAGCTTGTGAGGGTGTATTCCTATTAGGAAACCTTTCGGTATCCATTTCAATGACAGCCTCATAACACTTCTTTCACATTCACCATGAATTAAGAGCATTTCAAATCTGTCTTCAAAAAAATACTACATTTTTATTATAGTAATACGAGAAATAAACTTTTTTAAACTCAAGAATTTTAACTAGTTCTATTAAGTAGAAAATAATCTCTTAAATCTGTGTACAATGAACTTTTAAGATCATTATAAACACTTATTTTCATTGTTTGACTTTTCGAATTAATAATTATTTATTTGATAATTAAGTTAAATGATTGTTGAAGGAGACAATAAAAGAGTGTGTCTTCTGCTGGAATTATAAATTTTATTTATTTATAACGAGACTATAGTTTCGAGGGCTTTGCCCTCTTCATCAGTCTATTACAATGGATTCACAGGAGCCTCTGCAAGTTGCTTGAGAGCTTTCTCTCAAACCGCTCTATTAAAGTCGAGGTTGACGGAATATCATCCTCGTCCTTTAATACTAATGCTGGAGTTCTTCAGGGCTCAGTCATTTCTCCCACGCTCTTTATTATCTATATTAATGATCTACGTATTAAATCTGCCCTCCAATCCAATACATTGTTACGCTGAAGATAGCACCCTCCACAACGCTCAATCCTTACTAGACAATCGCGCAAACATAGCCTCCTCAATAAATTCAGATTTAAGCATGCTTAAAAAATGGGGATCTCACAATTTGGTAAACTTTAATGCTAGCAAAACACAATGCTGCCTAATTTCTAGGCGCGCAGATAGGAACCTTCCGGACATTTCCTTTGATTCGAGCTCATTGGAATTCCGTAATAAAATATCAATGTTAGGTGTCACCTTAGGTTCTGACCTCTCTTGGAATGACCATATTATCTCAGTAGCAAAAGCTGCAGCATGTAAGCTTGGCTTTCTTTTCCGAACCAAACGATTTTTCACCCCCACTCAACTCCTTATATTACCGTCTTTTTCCGAAAATAAGACATCCTCCGAAAATAAGCCCTATCATGATTTTCGGAACTTTTTGTAAAATAAGACATCCCCCGAAAATAATCCCTAGTTAAAATAATGTGACAAAAAGAATTCGTTAAAATCTGCTGTTGATTTATTAAGTATAAGTAATAATATGTTTAGCTTTCCTAATAGGTACTCGTATTTCAGAGAAATGTTTGGAACAAAATATTCCGAGAAATTTACAGTTGGTTTCAAATTAATTCTTGGAATTTATCTTAAAAATACAACGTTATATTAAATAAAAATATATAAATATACTTTTATTTTTGCCCTCCCCGAAAATAAGCCCTAGCTCGTATTTTGGACCAAAAAAGAAAGTAAGACAGTGTCTTATTTTCGGAAAAAGACGGTATACAAGGCTCAAATTCGCCCCTGTCTTGAATATTGCTCACATTTGTGGAGAGGAGCCTCCAAGTATTCTCTTAATACCTTAGATGCAATTCAGAGGCGAGCTATCAGACTGATAGGCGATCCTACATTAACTGACACTCTCGACTCCCTAGCCCATCGTAGATCTGTCTCCGCCTCCCTAGCCCTTTTTTATAGATATTACCATGGCTTTTGTTCTGACGAAATAAAATCGATAATCCCACCAAAGGCTTCATTTGCGCGAAATACACGATTTTCCAAAATTCGACACCCCTACGCGCTTAAACTTCTTCTTGTATCAATATCATTATAAAAAAAAAAAATTAAGGCAAGGCCCTCGAAACTATAGTCTCGTTATAAATAAATAAAATTTATAATTCCAGCAGAAGACACACTCTTTTATTGTCTCCTTCAATATATAAAAATTCTGCTACTCTCGGCAAAATCTACGTCGACAAACAATAGCGTAGTTTAATTTCCCCCTCGATATAAATAAACTTTTATTTTAAACCTTTTTCCATATAATGCACTGTTTTTGAGTTATAAGTCTGTCTCAAGATAAAAAAAAAACTCACCCGGTATAATCTAAAGAATAAATGATATATAAAATAAAAGTAAAGCCAAGATCAAAATGCCCTCTTAAAAAAAAAAAAATAAAATAAACAAATTAGGCAAATAAAAAAAAATATCTTACAGTTTTGGATTTGAGTTTGTATATCTCTGCTAATGTTGCATCAACTTTTTTTAATTCATGGTAAACGAGAGCGGAAAGCTCATCAACTTTAATTCCCATTTTAATAAATTTTTCAATTAAATGAATAACCTGAAAATGTCAATGAATTAAAACAAACTTATCTAGTACATGAAATTGCATATAAATACTTTATTATTAAATATTATTAAGAAAATACCAATTTTTTTATTTATATCCTCAAACACAAGTGAAAAATGTAGCTAATATAAAATTATTAAGTAAAATTTGCAGTATATAATATGAGTGGTGAAATGTATCTTTTATCTATGACTAAGCAGTGTTGCCAGCGTGCAGCGTGGGTTCTCTTTTTTAAGCGCCAATTTCGCTGTCAAAAGGATTCCCCCACTCTGCTCACCTTATACTCCCTTATTCTACCCCAGGGCGCAGCACTCAACGAATATTGACCCGGGGATTTTAAAATATAATTTGATTCCGTCTAATCGATTTTTAATTAAAACTTGAGTTGTTTATCAAAAAAGAATTTAGTCTTTTTGATTTTAAGTCGATTCTTCCACGTTTTCAATAGAGGTTGCCATTAATGGTCAAAACATCAAAAATGGAATGCAATAAGGTTATTCCTCTAGTATTAGATAAGAATCGATCGTTATTTTTGATTTTATGTCGATTCCTCCATGTCCTCAGCAATGGTTACCAATAATAATCGAAACGTCAAAAACCTAATGTAGAATTGTTGTTCCTCAAGTATTAGATGAGAATCGATGTCTATTTTTTATTTTAAGTCGATTCCTCCATGTCTTCAGCAATGGTTACCAATAAAAACCGAAATGTCAAAAATCCAATATAGAATGGTTATTCCTCAAGTATTAGATGAGAATCAATCGCTATTTTTGGTTTAAAGTCGATTCCTCTATGTCTTCAGCAATGGTTACCAATAAAAACCGAAACGCCAAAAATCCAATATAGAATGGTTATTCCTCAAGTATTAGATGAGAATCGATGGCTATTTTTGATTTTAAGTCGATTCCTCCATGTCTTCAGCAATGGTTACCAATAAAAACCGAAATGTCAAAAATCCAATATAGAATGATTATTCCTCAAGTACTAGATGAGAATCAATCGCTATTTTTGGTTTAAAGTCGATTTCTCTAT
Organism: Forficula auricularia; assembly: GCA_024734495.1. NCBI lineage: Eukaryota > Metazoa > Arthropoda > Insecta > Dermaptera > Forficulidae > Forficula > Forficula auricularia. The sequence goes on along the minus strand of JALMQS010000099.1, from coordinate 8,312,757 downwards.
GTCTTCAGCAATGGTTACTAATAAAAACCGAAACGTCAAAAATCCAATATAGAATGATTATTCCTCAAGTACTAGATGAGAATCAATCGCTATTTTTGGTTTAAAATCGATTTCTCTGTCTTCAGCAAAGGTAACGGATAAGAAAACAACGCAGTTGCTATGGTTACTCATAAAAATTCCTCCCAAATTTTTAGCATTTCACAGAGAGAAGCCTATCCATTCTTACTTAAGCAAGGCTAAATGAGCTATATTAAAACTTTCAAATGAATAAATTTTAAAGAATTTAAAAAATTAAAAAAAGTACCATCTTACTCTAGAGTAAAGTACTTTAAAATATAATTTTACTAAAAACTTTATTTAACCTTTTTTGTGGTCCCCAAGGTACTTAATTAGGATATTAAATTTCATCAAAATTGAGTTTTCAAGATATTTAGAAAAAACTAAAAAAGTACTGAAATAAAGTACTAATGTTTGTGGGCCGATATGTACCAAAAACTAATCAGCGCTTCATTTTGTTAAACTAATGGTAGGTTTTCAATTTCATTTCAATCGGTGCAACGGTGTGGAAAAAATCGTGGGCCAAAAAAACGATAACATACATCCATACATACATCCATACATACATCCATACATACATCCATTCATCCGCACGCACTAAATGAAAAAATCGCACTTTTTGGCCTCTCGACGAGACCCCATGTAATTTTTTGCAAAACCGTCACGTGCTAAAATTCAACCTAATTGAATACTACAATTTGTGACTTTAATTGAGTCCATGGGTTCCGTAGTCTTTACCTGAGGACCCTTTGAAGCCACGCTTGCCCCGAGAGCGATTGCAATACTTTACCCATGCTTTGCATTGGATAAAGTAAAAATCGCACTTTTTGGCCTCTCGACGAGACCCCATGTAATTTTTGTTAAAACCGTCACGTGCTAAAATTCAACCTAATTGAATACTACAATGTGTGACTTTAATTGAGTCCATGGGTTCCGTAGTCTTTACCTGAGGACCCTTTGAAGCCACGCTTGCCCCGAGAGCGATTACAATACTTTACCCATGCTTTGCATTGGATAAAGTAAAAATCGCACTTTTTGGCCTCTCGACGAGACCCCATGTAATTTTTGTTAAAACCGTCACGTGCTAATATTCAACCTAATTGAATACTACAATTTGTGACTTTAATTGAGTCCATGGGTTCCGTAGTCTTTACCTGAGGACCCTTTGAAGCCACGCTTGCCCCGAGAGCGATTACAATACTTTACCCATGCTTTGCATTGGATAAAGTAAAAAGAAATTAAAAGCCCACAGTATCAAGGATGTTGTTGAAATATGATTAATTTAGATGTCAGAAGGGTTCCAGGGCAGTTGGCCTAATCCTTTTGAGATAAAATCCTTCTGACATGTATTTAGAAAACTTCACTCAAGTTAACAAAAAGTCGTAAAATTCTACTTCTGACCAAATCAATGATTCAATGCATGGCAGAATTTTGAAATAAATATAATAAAAAATTTATTTGTTTTGTTTGCCCTTCAATATTTCATTTAGTAAAAATATAAATGATCTAGTATGGATTGTTATCTTATGTTATATTGTTATATATAATAAATAAATATTTACCTATTAGGAATATCTTGGAGATTCAGGAAATATAATATTTTGGCATCTTCCTCAAAATTCATCATGATTTGAAAACAGCTTAAAATATAGAAAACTCCAACATTTAAATGGGAGATTTTCTTAAAATCTGAAATAGATTTAAAATGAGATCGGATTGAAGTTAAATTTATCAAATTCAACAGTTTATGACCACTTGAAAGTCCTGGGATTATCCTCGAAGCTCGATGTATGGGTTCCCCACCCAGATAGCAATTGGACTTGCCGCAATCTTAAATTTTGTTTGAATTTAAATTGTCATGTCAAATATGACAAGATAAGTTTGTGGTAATTTTGCAGCAATCTTGAATGTTCAAGGGTGAATTATTAAGTTTTTATCTAACTTGCTACAAACTTGCTTACTTGCTTGTTCGTTGGCGCCATCTAGCCACAAATATATTAATCGTTTAGTCTATGTTTAACCGTTAAACTGTCAATCTAGTTTATTTTTAATATAATTATAAGCATTTCCTAAAAAAAGTTACTACTTTTTTTAATCCAGAATTCAAACGGGCGGAATACTTGCGAGGTATTATTAAAATTATTATTAATTAAAATTAAAATTATTTTGATTCAATTCTAGTAGTGTGGCTTACATGTCTCGAAAATCGAATGGACTTTCAAAATAAACAACTTATATACCTAAATATATAAGAAATAAAAGAAATATCAGTTTATTTATACATTGACATATAAGCTCCAAAATCCTTATTTTATTATTAATAGTTTACATATAAGATAATACATATTATTTTTCAAGAAATCTATATAAATAACAGAGAAAGAGGTTATGGGTAAGTTTTCCACTTTTATAATATATTTATCTATAATTTAATGTTTTTTTATTTTTTTGAACTTAAGATTCTTCTATTAAATCTCTATTTTATATCTACTGTACTGAAATATTTTTGCTTTAGAAAATAAAGGTCAAATACAAAATAAGATTTAAGAAATGACAAAAAGAAAGTGTTTTTTTATATTTTATTATTTGATTTTTATAATTTTAATAAAATAAAAAGGATTAAAAAAAGATTAAATCAATGGTTTGTTTTTTGTTATTTTTTTCCCTTGTATTTTCCTGCCCAATGTTTACTTCTTTCTAATTTAACAATGAATCAGCCAATAAGGTAGAAGCACCTATCGTCTATTGATGGCATTCACCTAAAGATGACATTCTCCAAGGAACAATAAGTAAATAACTGATTTTTTAAATTATAGTCGATTATCTTTTAGTAGGTTAAACTTACTTATGTCAATGTTGCATATACTTTAAAAAAATAAACACCCTGCAAGTATGCCAAGACAAAGTTGCATATGCTTTGCAAAAACAAACAACATGCAAGCATGTTGTGTCAAAGTTGCATATGCTTTGCAAAAACAAACAACGTGCATGCTTGTCGCTGGAAAACTAGGAGGTTTGATTCAAACTTGCCTCAAGTGTATAAACTTGCCACGACAAACTTGCCACAAGCTTCCACTTTTGACACATCAAACTTGTTGCAAGTTGGATTCAAGTTTAAATTGCTATCTGGGCATGTTCTCACAGAGAGAAATCTGTGTCGCTGCATTGACGTCTGCGATTCGCTTCTCAAACGTCACGAAAATGATCCGTTTTTGAAGCCCATCATCACCGGGACGAAAAATGGGTTGTATACAAGCAACGTCAAACGCAAGAGGTCATGGAACAAAAATGATGAACCGGCTCAAACCATTTCCAAAGACCGATATTCACCAAAAAGGTGATGGGATTTTTAAAGGAATCGTTTTTTTTTTTTTTTGAGCTTTTACCGGATAACACAACTATTAATTCGGAAGTCTACTGTCATCAGCTGGACAAACTGAATGATGCACTTCAACAGGAAAGGTGTAGTGTTTCACCAAGACAACGCGAGACCTCACACCAAGTTTGGTCACTCGCCAAAAGCTTTTACAGCTTGAATGGGATACAATGCCACACCCACCATATTCTCCAGACCTGCCACCATCGGATTATTATTTGTTCCGGTCACTCCAAAATTTTTTAGACGGTAAAACCTTCACCTCAAATGAGGAGGTCAAAAACCACCTCGATCAGTTTTTTGCCGGCAAAGACCAAAAATTTTATGAGCGTGGAATTATGCTACTACCAGAAAGATGGTAAAAGGTGTTGGACCAGAACGGCCAATATATAATTTAATAAAGTATTTGTTTATTATACGAAAACTATCTTTCATTTCCACAAAAAAAAAACGAAATTACTTTCCGAACAACCCGATAGATATAGGTATATAACATATATATTTTTCTACACTTGGCCTCAGGAACTAATGCCCATTTGAATATATATATATATTGAAAATAATACAAATATTACTTAATTAAGCACAATCTGTAAAAGTAACACCAGGAAAAAATAAATAAATAATAATAATAATAATAAATAAATATTTATTCCTCGACCTGCTTAGAGGCACAAGTCCTCGGTGGCTAGGTCCTCCAAACATCAATACAAATTTTATTTTAATCAGGGTTGTTATTATATGGATATTGATGAGGCAGTTCAAAAAAATAAGATAATTTATATTATCTTTTTATTTTAATTCAAAAAACCGACGTTTCGGAGGCTATTCCCTCCTTCTTCAGGGTTTTGGAAAGTCAGTGAAGCCTGAAGAAGGAGGGAAATAAATATCGAGGAATAAATATTTATTTATTATTATTATTTTTATTTATTTATTGGGGGGGGGGGGGGGCTATACAGGTCTTAATTCTATTTTATAATTCGGTATTTATAGTTTTCTAAAATCAATAATAATTCTATTTGTTAAAAATTAAGAATAATATATAAACAATCTAATAAAGCAGTGGTTCTATATCTTGGGTACGCATACCAGAGTACCGGTACGCGAATGATTTTACAATTTAAAACAACAATCTATTAAAAATCTGTATTACGAAAAAAGAAAAGAAATTACTATAATAACTAATAACCCATACGTTTTAATATTTTAGTTTGGAATATCCTATCCATTGTTTGTGTTGTAATACTTTGTTGGGATTTACCTAATCTCAAAAGACTACACCTGAATGTGTTCTCTATGACAACGCCATATAAATTTGTCCCTCGGCTGCTGTGATGCAGATTGCTAGAAATAGACCATCCGCTTGTCAGGACTTGTCAGGAATTTCCAAGATAAGCGAATTGCTCCCTCCACAAAAATGAGCAATATATAGTAAAAGGAAAGGGCCTAAAATTCCTAGTTAGTTAGTTTCCCAGAAATTATATCCTGCGAATTATAACTGTGTCTGAGTTCTACTAAAAATTGTGTTTTGTGTTTCAACATCTTTAAAATAATTGCATATTATTAATCAACTAGCTTCAAGGCCCGCCTTCGGCGGGCACTTGCGCTATCCAGGAGGCGTCGCCCCCTGGACCCCCACATGGCTGCTTTATTGATGTTTTATTAGTAACAGAGAATAAATATAATTGTTTTATTATAAAGTCTTAAATAGACATAATTTGAGATTCTATTTAACTGTAATATACACTCATAACAAATAAGATGAAACAAATATTTAAAATGTATTAAAAATCTCTATTTATAAAAAATTCTCTTATTCTCAAGCTTGAGTTGTTTATCATAAAAGAATTTAGTCTTATTGATTTTAAGTCGATTCTTCCACGTTTTCAGTAGAGCTTGCCATTAATAGTCAAAACATCAAAAATGGAATGCAATAAGGTTATTCCTCTAGTATTAGATAAGAATCGATCGTTATTTTTGATTTTAAGTCGATTCCTCCATGTCTTCAGCAATGGTTACCAATAATAATCGAAGGGTCAAAAATCTAATGTAGAATTGTTATTCCTCAAGTATTAGATAAGAATCGATTGCTATTTTTGATTTTAAGTCGATTCCTCCATGTCTTCACCAATGGCTACCAATAAAAACCGAAACGTCAAAAATCGAATGTAGAATGGTTATTCCTCGACTGTTAAATGAGAATCGATCATTATTTTTGAAATAAAGTCAACATCAGGCGCGGATCCAGACCTCTGATTTGGGGGGGGGGGCGGTCGCCGGTATATAAGATCTACTTTTGATCTCGGAAGTGTGTCGCGGTCGAATTGTCCAAGCGGGGGGTGGGGGGGTCAGAGACGCCCCCCCCCCCACATAGAACTTTATTTTCTTCAATTTTAAAATTTAATGTTATATAAAAAAAAAGATTAAATAAACATATAAAAATTGTTGATCTCCAATGCTTTGGGGGGGGGGCGGTCGCCCCATCGCCCCCCCTCCTGGATCCGCGCATGGTTAACATGAACTGCAAATTGCAAGTGATATCTGATTAATAATAAAGGAATAAACATATTAATATTTCAAATGAATTTGGATAAAGTTTAGCAACGATCCGTTGCAGTTTATTTAATTAAATGACAATTTTTGAGTTCATCAATTAAATTGTCAAATTAATATTTGTGGGATTTAAAATTCATTGTAATTAAGTACCTTGAGGACCACAAAAAAGGTCATATATAGTTTTTTGTAAAATTATATTTTAAAGTACTTTATTTTAGAATAAGATAGTACATTGGATAAAGTTTAGCAACGATCCGTTGCAGTTTATTTTTTTAATTTTTGTTTTTAAATGTGCTTTAAAAAAAATAGATAGTTTTTTAAAATCTTTGTTGCATTATTAAATACCTCTTCAACGATAATGTGGTTAGAACTCTATTATCTATGCTATTAAGAATGAATGACATTCAAAAATCTGCCAAACAGTGCCGCCAACAAATGTTTAGTTTGCTAGTTTAGTTATTTTATTGTTTTGCAAGCTATGTTGGCTATTCAGATTTGGTTTCAGTTTTTCGTGAATTTTCCAATTTTCTGGGCAACTTTTCCGATTTTTTTTTACGTATTAACCTGAAATGGACTATTACGAACATTTAAAAAAAAATTAGCCAAATCGGTCCAGGCATTTGAGAGATCTGCGCTTACAAAGAAAAAGAAATTCATTTTTATTATATAGATAGTAATAGTATTATTCATAAATATTAAGAAGCTGTTATGATAGTGTATTAAAAACTCAGGAGATTTATTTAAAATGATTTTTTATATATCCTAATTTCTTTGAATAAATGTTTGGCTACATGTTTCGAATATAGTACATCTCGTATTCTTCAGGCCATATACAAATAAACTTACTCGTTGTTAAGAACACTAAAAAATTTCCAAAGGGTATGATTAGTCATGGTTCTAGTTTAGTTACAAAATCTTAAAATTACTTACATATAGATCACATTACTCCCAATCATAAATCAAATATTTGTCAAAAAGAATTATCCAATCATTAGATTTTACAAAAATTATTTTAAATTATATATGTAAGTATACCTACGGGCGGGTGTCTTTTTTAAATTGATATAAGTATAGGGATTCCAATGTAAATTTGAAGCGATTAATATAACCTAGTTATTAAATAGAATTATTGGAAAACAAAATTAGATATGAATTCAGCATTAGAGCAATGACTGCGATGAAAACCAAATACAGAGCTTTGCTGGACATTGAATCGAATCTTCGCCTTAAACGGACAAACATTGAGCCCGATATTACATCTTTAATTAATTATATATATATATATATTTTATAAAGTGGTTGTTATATTTTATCTATATGTTTAGCAATAAAATAATAAAATATATCCCAAGTTATTTGTATAATAATAAATCGGTTTGTTGTACAGCATGCGCCGTTTTCCGCATCCAACACGCCAATTCTCTCTATCCAGAATGTCTTGCTCTTGTACCATAGTTGTTTACTGGTCATTGCCTCATCTACTCCCTGCTTCCACGTTCGTCTCGGCCTTCCAGCTCTAAAGCCGCTCTGCTCTTCAATGTCGTTCCATTCCTTTTCTATTCGTCCATACAACCTACCAATTGTACTTGTTACACTTACCTATAGCCCTGTAGTTGTTACATATTTTTCTCTAAAATATGTTATTTGTCTTTATTACAAATGTTCTCCATTGGATTTTATTCCCCATTTCAAAATTTTTGGTCTCAAATTGTATACAACGTACAAAAAGGTTGGGTACCCCTGTAATAAAGTGTATTATTTAATTTAAGGGTTGCTGGTATGAATTTTCAGCGCCCCTGATATATAAATTAATATTTTTATAGATAAAAATATTAATCAAATTTTAACCTGAGTAAATGTAATAATAGGATTGTTATCTAGTACAAAGCCGTACATAATTTTTAGTAATATTTATCTACATTTTTGTGTCTTTTCGACCTTCAAGCCTGTCTTCAAGATTTTAAAATCTATATACTAAGGGCCGGTTGTATGTCGCAAAGTAAATGCTTTTCACCATTAACCCAGGGTAGATGGTAAACGGAGGGATTGGGATGGCCAATCAGATGCCAGGTGTTGACAGTGCCTGGCATCTGATTGGCCATCCCAGTCCCTCCATTTTACCATCTACCCTGGGTTAATTGTACATAAAAGCATTTACTTTGCGACATCAACTAGAGTTTTTGAATTTTTGAAAATTTCATCACTTAGTATAAAATAAGATTGTGGAAGAAAAATTTAGAAAGAATTGATTTTTTATGAGTAGATTTTATAGAGCAGTGGTTTCAAACTTTTTAAGCGGCGATCCAAATTTGAGAAATACTAGTATGTTCATGTGGCGACCCAAAAAAAGCCCACAATTTTTTCATTTTTAGATCATACTTAAGCAATTTCCTTCAATGGTCTTTTTTCAACTAACATATAAATTTTTTTTAACAATTTAGATAAAAAAAGGTACTTTTCGATCAAGGAAAATTTAATGAAAAAGCACGTGTTTTTATTAGAAGAATAACAGGCTAACAGACATTTTGACAAAACAATTATTATCTCGAAAAATATAATTTTTTCGCTGTTTACTTATTAGGCCTTTTTTGTAGAGCGAAATGCCATGGTTTCGCTCAATTTTTTTAATTAAAATAGTTTCAGCCGTTTTTGAGATATTTCGAAAAAAACCCCACTTTTTCATGCACGATTACAATACTTGACCATATTCAGTATGGTAAAGTAAAACTATTGTAAGCACAAAACTGTGTTGTTCACCAAACCAGAATTCAAGTTTCCCTTCAAGGAATCTACAAGGAAAACATTTCACTAATAATTAGAAAATAAATTATTAAAAAGGAAAATGAAATGTTCAAATTATAAGGTGACCATTCGTCTCGTATTTAACTGGACAGTTCCGTATTTAGATGCTGTGTCCCGTATATTTTGAAACAATAAAATTGTCCCATTTTTAAACTAGTGTCCGGTAAAAGTCCCGCTTTCCAGTAATACTTATAATCTAAATTTCTTTCCCTCTTTAGGCTAAAATAAAGCTTTACTGGCTGCTGTAGAGAGAATTTTAAAAATGTTTATTCCACTTAAATAAGCGGTCGGGGAACCGGGGTAAATTACCCCAAATGGGGTAAAAATGAAACTATCGGGTGTAAAAAGGACATTTTTTAAATTTTTTTATTTTATAAACTATTATAGTATTGTTAGTTTGATAGCTTTTCCAGGAATTCAAAATCTTAAAATTAATAAAAGTTTAAAAAAATATATAAAAACATTAATAAAAGTTATGCATTTTTTGTCATGATGAGTGTTGGTGTATTTTTTTCTTTTTAAAAAGCAGTCAGTTAAACCCGGCAAGAAATCGGCTGAATGCCGAGGATTGTATTCAAATTGCGCTCATGTCAAAAAGTCCTAATTTTGAAGTTATTTTAGCGAAAATGAAACAACATCATTTTTCTAAAACGTAAAAGCGTTTGAATTATGTTAATGTTTACAATTTTTATTTACTTACAGAGAGTTTTCATGTAAATTCCAATTAATTCAATAAATAATAAATAAGTGCCTGGAGCACCGAGCGATGCTCGGTAACTTTTTGCTTCTAAATAGCTTAAGTTTCAAATTTCAAGGCTCTGCGACTTTCCGAAGACGAGATATGAACGATTAAAATATTTATTTTCCGACATGACTAATTTACACCCCCTTCCTTTATTTTGTCCCCTTTTAAATCCTGAAGAAGGAGGTACGATTCTTCGAATTGTCGGATTTTTTAAGAGAATAAAATTGATATTCTATTAAAATATTTTATAGAAAAATACCTTTATTTAATTAAATTGGCAAATTCAAATATATAATAACATTTGTAATGATCTATTAGTGAAATTTAAAATAAAAAAAACAATTAATTTTATTAAAAATAAATTGAAAGAAATGTAATTATAAATTTTTATCGAGACAACCACCTGTGAATAATTATTTCAATTAACAAAAAACCCATCAAAAACAACTTAGCCGAAGATGAGACCGTGATAGATCGAATTGTCAACACAAAAACCCGTCTAACCCGTGAATTTTATCCAAATCGTTAGAGCCCTTTTTCGACAAACCGATTCTAAATATATATACAAGAATTGCTCGTTTAATATAATAAGATAAGATACATTTACCTTGCTTTTTTTTACTTTTCATGTAGGGGTAATAGCGACCTATGGAAAAATATTTTGGGGGTAATAGTTAAAAAAGTTCCCCGACCTCTGACTTTAATCATATTTTGAATCTCAAGATAAATGCCCAAATATTATTAAACAATGAGAGTTGAGTTTTAATACTTTAGATTTATAAGTACATGTGACGTCACGAAGCTTATGACCCCCCCCTAACGTGTGATATAATTTGTGAATGGCCCCTTATTTTAATCATAATCTATATATATAAAATTAAGGTTTTGTCTGTACATTGGTCCAAATCACGCCAAATTTTGGTTGCACACGTTTCAAGCAAAATTATGAACGAAAAACACCCTCAAAGAAATTCCTGTTTGTATGTCGTCTGTCTGTCTGTTTCAGTGGTTTCCGCGAAAAGTTGCTCACGATTCAAGTCAAAACGGCTGAAGGGATTATTATGAAATTTCATATTTGTATCAGAGGTCTTCTAACTTACGTTTTTAGCTATATAACGTTTTGATATTTTGACCCCAAAAGGGGGTTGGGGGGGTGCACGAATGAAAATTATCAAATAACTCTTAAACTATTAACTCTACGGGAAATTTTATAATGAGCAAAGTTGTAGGGGATGTGCATAGAGTATATAGAGAGGAAAGCTTGCGTATTTGGAAAAAGCACTCTCTAGCGGGTCATGCTCAAACTCTTAGTCCTTAAGAGCCATTCATAGAGCATATTGTCACATGACATTCAGTCTGACATTTTGTTTTTGTCATAGATAAAAGATTCTACAGGCTTTGTTTTTATCAAACGTTCATTTAGAAAATTTTCCAACGTACACATTTATCGATTAAAATATCATTAAATATGGCTAGTTCTCGATGTCAATGTTGTGTGAAAGGTTGCTTTCGCGACACAAAATCAGATAAAGAACATACTTTTTTTCGACGCCCTAAAAACAATGAAATGTAAGTAACCTATTTAAAATTAACTAATAATTTATTTCTTTGATTTTTATGTGTTAATTCTTGAATAATTTAATTATAGAGCTAAACGCTGGTGTCAATTTGCTGATATCCATGAAAATAATAAATATTTCTTTATATGTTCTGACAATTTTTAATCAAAAACAATTTATAAAAAATATCCACGACGTCTGCAGCGAGATTCTCCAGAATGAAGTGATTTCGTATCCACATTAAAGCCTTCCGTCCACAGGTCTCCAAACACCGGCTCTTGATTAGATTTTGTGCCAGAAGCCGACAACATATATATACATATTTTTATTAAAATAAAGAATAGCCTATATTTTATAGGTAAATAGATATATCTTATTTTAATTTAATAAAAAAAAGATCATTTCAATTAGAAAATAAAGTAAAAATATTGTTTATTTTTTTAAGTGTCTAGGTGATTCTTTGAAGGTTTTCCTCAAATAACTAATATTGGCGAATGCGAATCACAAAAATTCCATTGAAAAGATTGTATTTATTTGTTAAAATAGTTGTAATGTCATTTTTTGGTCTAAATAAAAAAATGGTAAATTTTAAATTATTTTCAAGTATTTATTTTATATATGAATTTCCTCCTAGTCCCTCAAAGTCCCTGAATCTAAATTAAATTATTTTCAAAAAGAAACTCAAAAAAGATACTTAAATCTTTACATTAATTATTTGCCAAAGTTTTTTTTAATAAAAGTACGATTTTATTATATATATATTTTAAAGATTTATATTTATTTTAATTACAAAACAATTAATAATTTTTTCTTTAATATACAGGGTGATTCACGGTCGATGGGACGTTAGTTATCCGTTTTATGTAAAACAGAAAGTCGGATTTTTCTGAAAATTTAGGACCTTACATTTTCTTACCTGTTCTATCTATCTAAAAAAAATATAGTTGCTGCGACTTTTCGATGGAAGCCGAAACGTCGCAAGGCTGGAAATATTTTAGATCGATAGAACAGGTAAGAAAATGTAAGGTGCTAAATTTTCAGAAAATCCGACTTTCCGTTTTACATAAAACGGATAACGTCCCATCGACCGTGAATCACCCTGAATATAAGCTCATTTTTTTACTCATGATAAATTATTTTGAATCATCCGCTGTGTGACGTCACCAAAATTTTCCTGGATGGGAGCGGTTCCCGCCATTTTGCTTCTGTATACGAACCGCCAGAGAGCTCTGTAACTCGTATACGCTAAAATACATAGGGCTCTTATGGAGCCTTCCTCTCTATATACTCTATGGGGATGTGATTTCTGACAACTTTTGTTTAAAAAAATTCCCCCCAAAAAGGGGGGAAGGAGAAAAATATATAAATTCTTGCCCTTGGAGCAAACTCAACCAAATTTTGTATACATAATCTGTAGGCCTCTAGAGAGCTAGAAATGCAAAAACTAACCACCCAAAATGGGGGGGGTCAAAAAAATGAAAATTCTTGCTCTTGGACCAAACTCAACCAAATTTTATATACATAATCTGTGGGCCTCTAGAGAGCTAGAAATGCAAAAACTAACCACCCAAAATGGGGGGCGTCCCCAAAATGGGGGGGAGTCAAAAAATGAAAATTCTTGCTCTTTGACCAAACTCAACCAAATTTTGTATACATAATCTGTGGGCCTCTAGAGAGCTAGAAATGCAAAAACTAACCACCCAAAATGGGAGGGGGTCAAAAAATGAAAATTCTTGCCCTTGGAGCAAACTCAACCAAATTTTGTATACATAATCTGAGGGACTCTAGAAAGCTAGAAATGCAAAAACTAACCACCTAAAATGGGGGGGGGGGTCAAAAAATGAAAATTCTTGCTCTTGGACCAAACTCAACCAAATTTTGTTTACATAATCTGTGGGTCACTAGAAGGCTAGAAATGCAAAAACTGGGTGCGGGGGTGGAGTGGGGGTGGGTTAGGGCATGGGATGCGCGGAGTGGAATGGCGGTGGAGTGAGGGAGTATGGCGGAGTAGGGGGGGGGGGGGGCACGGGGGTGGTGCAAGGTTGGTGGATGGGGGGTTCAGGTGAGGGTCCAGTGGCGTAGTGGGGTGGTACGGGGTGGGGGGTGCAGGTTAGAGTGTTGAAGTGGTAGTGTGGGGCGGGGGTTGGGGTGCTGGGTGGGTTTCGTGGAGTGTGGTGGGTTGGAGGCCCGAGGTGGGTGGGGTGAAGGTTGGGGTGGTGGTGTGGGGCGGGGGTTGGGGTGCTGGGTGGGTTTCGGGGAGTGTGGTGGGTTGGAGTGGGGGGTGAGGTTTGGTTTCTGTGGTATGGGGGCGGGGGTTGGGCACGGGTTCATGGTGCGGGGGTAGGGGTGCTGGATGAGTCGGGGGGGAGTGTAGTTTGAGGATGGGATTCGTGGGTTGGGGGTCCAGGGGGCGTGCCCCCTGGCTAGTAAAAGGGCCGCCGAAGGCGGGCCTTGTAGCTAGTAATAAATAATTAAATACCAAACGGTTCTGCTGAAACTCCCTAGTTTGAGAATTTTTAATAAGAATATTTGATTAAAAAATCCCAATCTAGGGGTTTCAGCAGAAACTTCTATTTTTCTAAACCAAAGAATTAAATTTAAACAATATTTAAAGGACAAGTTGAAATAAAAGACTGAATGTGAAATAGCAAAGTGTTTTTTTTGTTTTTTTATTATAAATTTGTCCCGTGTTGGTATAATAGTATGGATTAATATATATTTTACATAAATTCATAATATCTAATTGTTATTTAAAATACTTCCTGTAGTTTAAAATATAATACATGTTTGAGTGGATATTGATGAGGCAGTCCAAAAAAAAGAAGATAATTTATTTTATCTTTTTATTCATAAACCGACGTTTCGGAGGCTTTTCCCTCATTTTCAGGGTCTGAAATTAATTAAAATGGGATTTGGCCATCATTACAAATAAGATCATCACAATTTTTTTTTTTTTTTAATCAAAAATTTTCTACTCACTTTGAAAAGTCAGTGAAGGAAATCCAATGGGACATTCCCCTCTGTCTCCTCTTTCAGTGGCAGTAGTAACAATAATAATATATTGTATTTCATTCTCAGCAGAATTATAATGTAGTAATGATTTGCAAATTTTGAAATAAATATATGTATATACCTAATTAGCCAAATCCCCTCCCAGATAAAACCTGCGCCTAGCGATTGTGCGAATAATTATTTCATTTATACAGTACAACAATGTGTAGTATGCTTTAATTACACTTTATACATATTTATATATACAAACTTCTTATAAAATATTTATTTATTTTATTATCATTTTTTTTCATCATGAATCTTAAAAAGGTTTGACAAGCCTTTAAAATAAATTACAAATTTATTATTTACAATTATTTACATTATTATAACTATATAATTTTTCGATCACCAATTATGCCGTCCCAACAAATAATAATTTTTTTGGACCGCCTCATCAATATCCACTCAATTTCACTTATCAGTCCGTCTCCAAAAATTACTCCAATCTTAATAATAGATGATATTTTTAGAAAAGAAATATCGACTCCTCTAGTGGGCCATAGAGAATTGTCATTGGACTCCATATATTTCTTTTCTCAATGAAAAATTGTCCAACGTAGATAATATGTACAATATAGAGAAATAAATTAAAACGATAAAACTTCCATTAAGACCTTCCAACAGACAATACAAATGTTTTAAACTCGACTTTTAATTTTATTTTTTTCTCTTAAACAGATGAAGTATTTTTTTAAATTATTTATTTCTAGTAAAACATGTGCAGTGAACTAATATTTTAATATAAAACTAAAGATTTGAGAATCTTTTTTTTTTTAAAATAGTTGGAATGTTTTTCAAAAAATCAGCTCGGGTTACAATCTTAGAATTTGTCCTAAAAATTAAATTCTTTCTCTTTTAATATTTTAATGTCGAGCTTCAGCAATTGAACAATAAACTGGACTCAGTGCCTTCGTATTAACTTGTACAAATAGTAGCTAAATAGCCATATTACAACACGTGACCCTCCTTTTTGGGAATTTTCGTCTTGAAAATTTTCAATTTATACAAATATTTTACATACATTTTTCAACCAATTCTTTTTTGAACATTCTTTAAACATTCATTATTGTATTTTTTAGAACTAGGAGGTACAGAGTTATTATTTTCTTAAGTTGATATAATTCTGATATAGTTTGATACATATATTTTCAAACAAAGTTTCTAGCTGAAGGCTTTTATTAATAGATAGTTAATATACTAGTGTTAAAATATAATTTGGTTCATATATTTAGAAACAGTTTTTTTTTTTTTTTAATTAACATAATTGTTAATGTATAGTTAAGTCTATAAGTAAGTGAGCAATAGCAATCAAATGTGTGTTTTAAGTGCGGGTTTATTATGTTGTTTTCTGTTTCTTTGGTTTATATAATGTGTTAAGTGATTTCTTTTTTCTTTCTAAAATAGATTGCAGTTGTGACAAATATCAGTATTCATTTATTTATTATTTTGATATTTATTTAATTAGTTGAAATGGGAGGGAGGTCAATATTTATCTGGATTTTTTGCTCTTATCTATCTACCTCACTCACTCACAAGTCAAAGAGGAGGGGATACGAGGTTTGGAATCCATTGCCAATGTAGAACTAATGTCTGCATCGGCAACGAATCCCAAACTTCGAGGTCGAAATAACCGTTTCTTATTTCTAAGAAAAGTTTTGCTAGGTTTTTAAGAGAGTTTACTATTTCATTTTTTTGCTTTATCCTTAATTGGATATTTTGGAGTTTTTTTATAGGCTTCTACATATTCCTCGTTAGTAACCTCCACAAAAATAGAGGGCGAGTCGAGTACTGGGGCCAGTTCACTAGGCCGAGCTACTTGGCTAATGTGAACTAGGCTTAATAGTTCATTTCTAGAAATAGAGATAGAGTGGGCGACTAAGCTTCATGAATCACTTGACGAAAAGTCACTATCCAGCTCTCGAAGTGTAGTTGGGATGAGATTATAAAAACTGTCATAAAAAACGAGAATCAAACGCTCAACAAAGAGCAACAGTTCCGAAAGAATTGTTGTCATTGAAATGAGCGAGGAACTAAAAAATACAGTTGTGTAAATAGTTGTAAAACAAACTGCACACATTAGGAAAACTATTTAAAGAAATAAGCGAAACATACCTAGGAAAACCCAAAACAAGCGAGATTTTAAATGTAAAACAAGTCGGCCCTGGGCTGGTCGGAAAAATCACCGAAACAAAAATTACGGCCCCACCAACAAAAAAAGCGATCATGAAAACTGTGATTAAAAATGAGATCAAACGCTCAACAAAAAACAACAGCTCCGAAAGAGTCGTTGTCATTGAAATTGCCACACGGGCTTGACAAGCTTATCACCTATTCCGCAGTGTCTGATCTGACAGCGCAAGACGCACAGAATTGTTTAAAGTGGAGTCTATAGCCTCAACGGCCTTCACTCGCACTCGCAACCAGCGCATACAGGACTCTCGTCTCGTATGTAACCCTGAGAGAGCCACGAATGGCATCAATCAAGGTGTAAGTGTATACGCAGAGGTATACGTGAAATTCACTCACTCACTCTATATTTTATACTAGTAGTAGCTTGGGAGCCGGCGGCTCATCGCTACCCCTGTCACAATGAAGTTAAATAACAAACATAAAAAAGGATCTTTAGCTACCTTGCGAATATGTTAATTCGCAACGCATTGCCCGTGTCTTACCACGTGGAGGTAGACCCCTATAGCAACCAATCGCCTTATTAAATGTTTACAAGATTTCTTTAGTGAGTGGCCCAGCCTTATTGGCTGGGGTTTTTTCTAGGGGGGCACGCGAAGTACTCACGGTTATCGCTGCTGCCAGGCCATGCCGGGGGACTGGGAGCTAAGTGAATAGTCCAGTCCCCATGCAGGGCTCGGCCCTTATAGCGTCGCGCGAGGAATCCGCGCACTTACATATCTTAGTTTTTAAGTTGACATTTACTTCTTTGTAGAGTATCCGGCCGCTTTGCATGCATATGTCCAGGGACCGGGCATCTTTACATGTTTTAACAATTTTGTTTATTATTATAAGTTATTTATGGGTGGCTAAGCGAGTAGTCCCCGCCGAGCCATCCATTTACATGTGAATATAATTTTTAACTTATCTTTCTAATTGTCAGGTGCATGAGGGCGCGAGTTCTACTTCGCGCACCCCCTGCCTCCTGTGTACATATTCATACTATCAATTCTTAGCCAGCTGGTCCAGAGCGGACTGCTGCTAGTTGGAATATATATGTTCTCTAACTTTGATGAACGCCCCTCTAGCGAATTTTGAAATTCACGAAGAGGAGAGTTCACTTTCTCTTAATTTCGAGGTGCACGCGGTGTACTCACGGATGTCGCTGCTGCCGAGCCATGCCGGAGGACTGGGGACTAAACGAATAGACCAGTTCCCATGCAGGGCTCGACCCTTATAGCGTCGCGTGAGGAATCCGCGTACTTACATATCTTAGTTTTTAATTTGACATTTAGTCCTTTGTAGAGTATCCGGCCGCTTTGCATGCACATGTCCAGGGACCGGACATCTTTACATTGTGTTTTAACAATTTTGTTTATTATTATAAGTTATTTATGGGTGGCTAAGCGAGTAGTCCCCGCCGAGCCATCCATTTTACATGTGAATATAATTTTAACTTATTTTTATCAGGTGCATGGGCGCGCGAGTTTTAGTTCGCGCTCCCTTGCCTCCTACTTACGGATTTATATTAACCTATTCTCAGCCAGCTGGTCCAGACCTGACTCCCGGATTGAATTTATGTGCTCTTTTCTTTTAATGAACACCATTCTAGCGAATTTTTGAAATTTTTTGAAGAGGAGTTCATTTTCTATTAATTTTGAAACGTCATTTTTGAATTCAGGGTCATAAAGTTCTTGGTAGCGAAGGCCGGCGTACAATGGGCATTCAAAAAGAATGTGGTCCACGTTCTCGACCACGGCCTCGCACGCAGGACAGTAGGGGTCGGGTGTATCCCGTGCATTTCTTCTGAATAGGGATTCGTTAATTGAGCCGTAGCCCGTAATTAAAAAGTTTGTCCACATATCGGGTCTGAACCACTTGGGTTGAGTCTTATATCCTATTCTTCTTATGAATCTTCTTGTTTCTTTACCAGAGTCCGAATTGTCCCATTCTACCTGCGCCAGCTTAGCGATTTCTGCTCCTAGCCTTTTATGTTCCCGGGGGATGTTATAGTCGCTAGTCGACTCATGTTCGCAAAATTGGAAATCACCAACTTCGAAGTTGAAAAGTTTTTGTTTTGCCGAGAGTAGCAGAGTTGTTGATTCACAAAGAGAAACAAAGAGATTGTCTTCTGCTTGATGCAAATAAACATATACACATATATATCAAGATGATATATCTGTATATATATATTATTTATTTGTTTGATCAAATAAATAATATATATATACAGATATATCATCTTTGATATATATGTGTATATGTTTTATTTGCATCAAGTAATCGAAGTTTGGATTCAAAAAAGGTGTGTCCATAGAGGTAACTATGTGTCCATAGAGGTAAAACAGTAGCTATCTATCACTGCCCGAATATCGTCGTAACCACCTGACTCAACCCAACCGCATCTCGGTATACTTAAACGGACAGAAAAAAGATTAAATTTGCAACACAAGTGAAATACCTAGGCGTAATAATCGACGGTAAATTAGAATTTCACCAACACCTAACGAAGCTTACACTCCAAAAATTACGGCAATTACCTGCTCACTCAGATCGGCAGCGGGCGAGAGCTGGGGCATAAATTCTAGCACACTGCGCTTCTATTTTAACAACCTCCTCCTCCCCATAGCCACTTATGGCGCCATCGCGTTAACTTTCTCGAAAAAGCTAAATTCATGTAAGACAAACAAAAAAATTTGAAAAAAATCCAGCGAGCAATGCTGCTCTGCCACTGTGAAAGCATGCAGAACCGTCTCCACCGCTGCCCTTAGGGCGCACCCGGCGAGTCGGCAAGCTTGCGCCTTGAATTCCTTCAGGTTGCGGGTAAATATCACATCAGAGGAGAAAAACATAAAAACTTCGAAGTTCACAAAGAGAAACAAAGAGATTGTCTTCTGCTTGATGCAAATAAACATATACACATATATATCAAGATGATATATCTGTATATATATATTATTTATTTGTTTGATCAAATAAATAATATATATATACAGATATATCATCTTGATATATATGTGTATATGTTTATTTGCATCAAGCAGAAGACAATCTCTTTGTTTCTCTTTGTGAACTTCGAAGTTGATGTTTTTCCTGATGTGATATTTACCCGCAACCTGAAGGAATTCAAGGCGCAAGCTTGCCGACCCCGTCAGTGCCCTAAGGGCAGCGGTGGAGACGGTTCTGCATGCTTTCACAGTGCAGAGCAGCATTGCTCGTTGGATTTTTTCAAATTTTTTGTTTGTCTTACATGAATTTAGCTTTTTCGAGAAAGTTAATGCGATGGCGCCATAAGTGGCTATGGGGAGGAGGAGGTTGTTAAAATAGAAGCGGAGTGTGCTAGAATTTATGCCCCAGCTCTCGCCCGCTGCCGATCTGAGTGAGCAGGTAATTGCCGTAATTTTGGAGTGTAAAGCTTCAAGGTGTTGGTGAAATTCTAATTTACCGTCGATTATTACGCCTAGGTATTTCACTTGTGTTGCAAATTTAATCTTTTTCTGTCCGTTTAAGTATACCGAGATGCGGTTGGGTTGAGTCAGGTGGTTACGATTATTCGGGCAGTGATAGATAGCTACTGTTTTACCTCTATGGACACATAGTTACCTCTATGGACACACCTTTTTTGAATCCAAACTGATTATTATTGGCCAATCCAGCTTCATTATAATCAATCTGTATTCGATTTACAATTATTCTCTCGAAAAGTTTCCCTATCATTGGGAGTAATGCAATTGGCCTGTAAGAGTCGATTCGGGTGGGGTCTTCGTTCTTCCTCATTCATTTTTAAGCAAAATTTTTATATTCGCGTGTTTCCATTGTGTAGGAAATGTTTCGTTGTTCAAACAATTGTTAAAGAGGTTGAAGAGAATCTCACTGTCAGCTTCCCAGGCCCGTTTAAGTATTTCCGAGGTAATATTGTCCAGGCCGGGGGCTTTTTTCTTTCTCATTTTGCAAATAGCCGTTCTTATTTCGTCTGGGGAGATTTCGGGTTCTACGTTAAAATTTTCATAATTAGACTCGGCAGCCTGGGGATGAGTCGCCGGGGGAACCATCTTGACCAGCATTAGGTCAGCAAGCTCCTCCCATTTGACTATGTCCCCCACCGCGTGATATATCGTACCCGGTCGGATTTTTTTGTTAATAATTTTGTATATTAAGCCCCAAGGGTTTGAATTTCCCTCCGAGGTTACAAAATCTTCCCAGCATTTTCTTTTACATGTTCGAATTTTGGCGGTATAGAGGTTACGTAAATTTTTCTATTCGCGGGTTATTTCTTCAGCGAGCGCGATGTCGCCTAGGTGCTTTCTGGTGTGCCTAGCAGATTTCCGAGCTTGGGAAACTCTGCGTTTGAGAAAGGTTAAGTCTTCCGTCCACCAGGGGCATCTCTTTTTGCAAGGGGCTTGTTTTTTAATTGATTGATTTGATGCTTCTATTATTAAGTTTTTAAATAGTTCTACCGCGTTTTCAGGGTCAGATGTGTGAATGACGGATTTAATGTCTTCATTGAAATAAGTATTTATTTCGTGACTAAACCGCTGCCAGTCAGCTTTTCGAATGTTAAATTTTGGAGGGCCGGCTGCTTCTGGCGTTGTCGTTGGGGTGTGGGTTAAAATTTCAAATTTAATTGCATTATGATCACTTGAGGAGAAATTCTCGTCAACCTCCCATTTATGTATGAATTTGGAAAAGTTTTTCGTTGCAAGAGTAGCATCAATATATGTGCTGTGATAAGCTGTGACAAAGGTGGGTTTATGTCCGCGGGTGTTGAGTACTTTGAGTTCATATTGGTCTATGAAGTCCTCAATCTCAGCCCCGTTGGGGTCCGCCACAGGCGAGTTCCAGCGGGTGGATCTGGCATTGAAGTCTCCACATATCACTATGTTTTGTCCAAGTCCTATTTTTAGGAGGAGTGTTTCTAACGAATTTAGAATTGCGTCTCTATCTCCGCTATACTTGAAGTACACATTTATTATATAAAAATCGAACCCATCATGGCTGATATTTACAGCCATGATATCTGGATTGTCTTGGCAGGGTATTTGCATTACTCCCAGTTCTGAATTTAAGATTGCAATCGCCACGCGGGGCTCATTAACCGCGGGCTTGACAAGCTTATCACCTATTCCGCAGTGTCTGGTGGGATTTTTGTCGAAGTTTAAGTGTGGTTCTTGTATAACTATTATGTCGCAATGTCTCGCGGTGCGCTCCCTCAGTTCGGCAGCTACGCAGCGAGAGTGATTCGCGTTGATTTGAACTAATTTAATAGCTGGTCGCTCTCTGGAATCCAGTGTGCGATGTTCAGCCATTTGGTGTGTTGTATTGGGTGTTTCGAATAGAGTTCATTACAAATTTCGCAAGGCTAGGGCAGTCTCTGCTGTTTACTGCGTGGTTAGATGTGAGACCATTCTTCACGCAGTTGGCACATTTCTTCTCGTTTTCGGACTTTCCGCACTCCTTGTAGGAATGCCCCTTCTCTGCACAGATGCTACAGGTGGGTTTTCCATTGTTCAGCTTAGTCTTGCACTTGGCCGCGACATGACCAAATCCCAGACAGAAATAGCACCTGATTTGGTCGGTAAAGTCCTTTGTTCTGCAAGAATTGACATCTATATATATCCTCTCGCGTTTTATTAGAATGTCTCTCATCTTGGGCTGAGTCTCCACGACCCAGTGTGTGTAGGACAAATCTTTCCTACCCAGTCGAAAGAGAGGTTTGATGGGCGCATCTGTCTCATCATTCTCTTTCACTTCCGGGTTCTGTTTGTGAATGGCTTCAACCAATTCTTCTTTTTCAATTTCAGTCGGCACATTGTAGATTACTACCCGTGGTAGTTTCTTCATTGGGCTTCTGATTGTGTTTGCTTTTTTGAGTTCTTTGTTTTCTCTTATTATTTCTGCCTGTTCCGCTTTGTTTGTGGTGACTATCATTTTGTCACCATTTATTCTGAGTGACTTAATTTGCACTCTGCCTATGTCTTTTTTAAGCATATCTGCAAATGTTTTCTTCGGTTCTGCAGATTTTTTCATTTTCTCGCCCATTTCAATGACCAGGACGTTCTTTTTGGGTTGGCTGTCGCGCGTGGATTGGATCGCACGCCTAACAGTGGTAGTGAGTTCTTTTTTAGGGGGCACCTCAGTGTTGTTGCTCGTTTTCGTAGCTGGGTTGTTCGTGTTCATGTTCATTTTCGTTTTATTATTTTTCTCATCAATACGCGCAATCTCTTCAAAGTGCGCCGTGTATCTATCGATGAGCAAGCTCAACTCCTTTTTCACTTCTTTCGGAATTTGATTCT
>JALMQS010000099.1:8241689-8285049 GCA_024734495.1 Forficula auricularia | reverse complement strand
AATATTAGATTTATAGCTAGTAAGAATTCAATCACTAACAGTTTACATTCTCCCTCCACCTACCCCGAGCAATTTTAGATTGATAGATAGTATTAAGAAGCAATTGGTTACTACCGCCGTTTACCCGCGCGCAATCTTAAATTTATAGTAGTAAGAATTCAATTTAAAAAAATTTGAAATTAATAGGTTTTCTAAAACAATCAATATGTTTTTTTTTTGAAAAAAGTTTGAAAAGTCATATGAAACGAAACATTGACTTGTCACATGACATGGAGGCGACTTTTAAAATGTTAGAAATTTTAGAATCACTCAAACCGTTTGCCGTTTACCCCCGCGCAATATTAGATTTATATTAGTAAGAATTCATCACTCGAACAGTTTACATTCTCCCTCCACCTACCCCGAGCAATTTTAGATTGATAGATAGTATTAAGAAGCAATTGGTTACTACCGCCGTTTACCCGCGCGCAATCTTAAATTTATAGTAGTAAGAATTCAATTTAAAAAAATTTGAAATTAATAGGTTTTCTAAAACAATCAATATGTTTTTTTTTTGAAAAAAGTTTGAAAAGTCATATGAAACGAAACATTGACTTGTCACATGACATGGAGGCGACTTTTAAAATGTTAGAAATTTTAGAATCACTCAAACCGTTTGCCGTTTACCCGCGCGCAATATTAGATTTATATTAGTAAGAATTCATCACTCGAACAGTTTACATTCTCCCTCCACCTACCCCGAGCAATTTTAGATTGATAGATAGTATTAAGAAGCAATTGGTTACTACCGCCGTTTACCCGCGCGCAATCTTAAATTTATAGTAGTAAGAATTCAATTTAAAAAAATTTGAAATTAATAGGTTTTCTAAAACAATCAATATGTTTTTTTTTTGAAAAAAGTTTGAAAAGTCATATGAAACGAAACATTGACTTGTCACATGACATGGAGGCGACTTTTAAAATGTTAGAAATTTTAGAATCACTCAAACCGTTTGCCGTTTACCCGCGCGCAATATTAGATTTATATTAGTAAGAATTCATCACTCGAACAGTTTACATTCTCCCTCCACCTACCCCGAGCAATTTTAGATTGATAGATAGTATTAAGAAGCAATTGGTTACTACCGCCGTTTACCCGCGCGCAATCTTAAATTTATAGTAGTAAGAATTCAATTTAAAAAAATTTGAAATTAATAGGTTTTCTAAAACAATCAATATGTTTTTTTTTTGAAAAAAGTTTGAAAAGTCATATGAAACGAAACATTGACTTGTCACATGACATGGAGGCGACTTTTAAAATGTTAGAAATTTTAGAATCACTCAAACCGTTTGCCGTTTACCCGCGCGCAATATTAGATTTATATTAGTAAGAATTCATCACTCGAACAGTTTACATTCTCCCTCCACCTACCCCGAGCAATTTTAGATTGATAGATAGTATTAAGAAGCAATTGGTTACTACCGCCGTTTACCCGCGCGCAATCTTAAATTTATAGTAGTAAGAATTCAATTTAAAAAAATTTGAAATTAATAGGTTTTCTAAAACAATCAATATGTTTTTTTTTTTGAAAAAAGTTTGAAAAGTCATATGAAACGAAACATTGACTTGTCACATGACATGGAGGCGACTTTTAAAATGTTAGAAATTTTAGAATCACTCAAACCGTTTGCCGTTTACCCGCGCGCAATATTAGATTTATATTAGTAAGAATTCATCACTCGAACAGTTTACATTCTCCCTCCACCTACCCCGAGCAATTTTAGATTGATAGATAGTATTAAGAAGCAATTGGTTACTACCGCCGTTTACCCGCGCGCAATCTTAAATTTATAGTAGTAAGAATTCAATTTTAAAAAAATTTGAAATTAATAGGTTTTCTAAAACAATCAATATGTTTTTTTTTTGAAAAAAGTTTGAAAAGTCATATGAAACGAAACATTGACTTGTCACATGACATGGAGGCGACTTTTAAAATGTTAGAAATTTTAGAATCACTCAAACCGTTTGCCGTTTACCCGCGCGCAATATTAGATTTATATTAGTAAGAATTCATCACTCGAACAGTTTACATTCTCCCTCCACCTACCCCGAGCAATTTTAGATTGATAGATAGTATTAAGAAGCAATTGGATTTTCACCGCCGTTTACCGCGCGCAATCTTAAATTTATAGTAGTAAGAATTCAATTTAAAAAAATTTGAAATTAATAGGTTTTCTAAAACAATCAATATGTTTTTTTTTTGAAAAAAGTTTGAAAAGTCATATGAAACGAAACATTGACTTGTCACATGACATGGAGGCGACTTTTAAAATGTTAGAAATTTTAGAATCACTCAAACCGTTTGCCGTTTACCCGCGCGCAATATTAGATTTATATTAGTAAGAATTCATCACTCGAACAGTTTACATTCTCCCTCCACCTACCCCGAGCAATTTTAGATTGATAGATAGTATTAAGAAGCAATTGGTTACTACCGCCGTTTACCCGCGCGCAATCTTAAATTTATAGTAGTAAGAATTCAATTTAAAAAAAATTTGAAATTAATAGGTTTTCTAAAACAATCAATATGTTTTTTTTTTGAAAAAAGTTTGAAAAGTCATATGAAACGAAACATTGACTTGTCACATGACATGGAGGCGACTTTTAAAATGTTAGAAATTTTAGAATCACTCAAACCGTTTGCCGTTTACCCCCGCGCAATATTAGATTTATATTAGTAAGAATTCATCACTCGAACAGTTTACATTCTCCCTCCACCTACCCCGAGCAATTTTAGATTGATAGATAGTATTAAGAAGCAATTGGTTACTACCGCCGTTTACCCGCGCGCAATCTTAAATTTATAGTAGTAAGAATTCAATTTAAAAAAATTTGAAATTAATAGGTTTTCTAAAACAATCAATATGTTTTTTTTTGAAAAAAGTTTGAAAAGTCATATGAAACGAAACATTGACTTGTCACATGACATGGAGGCGACTTTTAAAATGTTAGAAATTTTAGAATCACTCAAACCGTTTGCCGTTTACCCGCGCGCAATATTAGATTTATATTAGTAAGAATTCATCACTCTCATTAAAAAATGCGCCCCTGAACTTGCCCCTATCTTATCCAAGCTATTCCAACTCTCTTACGAGTCGGGCATATTCCCCAAAAGCTGGAAAATAGCCAGAGTAACACCTATTCCTAAAAAAGGAGACACATCACAAATCTCTAATTACAGGCCTATCTCGATCACCTCTGTTCTTTCCAAATTAATGGAATTAGTCATAAACCAACACGTCCTTCATCACTTAGAAAACAATAAATTAATTCACGATAGGCAATATGGATTCAGACAAAATCGTTCCACAGGCGACATCTTAACCTATGTCACCCACACCTTGAACAATACTCTAGAGGCCGGAAAAGAAACCCTCGCTGTAGCCCTTGATATCTCCAAAGCTTTTGACCAGGTTTGGCACAAAAATCTTCTTGCCAAACTACCAGCCTTTGGATTCACACCAACACTTCGCAAATGGATTGAAAGCTTTCTGACAAACCGAAGTATAAAAGTTGTGGTGGATGGAACATCTTCTGAATCGTTCTCCACAAACTCTGGTGTTCCCCAAGGCTCTGTAATCTCCTCCACACTCTTCCTTATTTATATAAACGACCTTATTGATCAAACGGCAAACCCCACTCATTGTTACGCCGACGATAGCACTCTACACGGCAAACCCTCTCTCCCGAATAATCGAATCAATATTGCCTCCTCAATTACTCTCGACCTAGACAAACTGAATAAATGGGGCTCTCAAAATTTAGTTAACTTTAATTCAAATAAGACTCAATGTTGTCTAATTTCTAGGCGCGAAAATAGAGATTTCCCTGATATTCACTTCGATTCGAATACCCTGAAAATGTGTGACAGCCTATCCATGTTGGGCGTCTCTGTCGCATCTGACCTGTCTTGGAATGAACACATCTCCTCTGTAGCGAAATCTGCAGCAAGGAAGATTGGCTTCTTATTCAGGTCCAAGCGATTTTACAAACCCCCACAACTTCTCACCATCTACAAGGCCCAAATCCGCCCCTGTCTCGAATACGGCTCTCATCTGTGGAGAGGAGCCTCAAAATATTCTCTTGCTACCCTTGATGCAATTCAGAAACGAGCCGTCAGGCTAATTGACGATTCTACCCTCACCGACTCCCTCGACTCGCTGGCTCATCGAAGAGATGTCTCCGCCCTTTCCCTTTTCTATAGATACTATCACGGCAGGTGCTCTGATGAGATAAAATCAATAATTTCCCCAAAGCATGCTTTGCACGCAGCACACGTTTTGCCGACGCCCAACACTCTTTCGCGGTCAAATTAGAAAAGTGCCGGACCACTTCATTCGCGAATTCATATATCCCCATGACTTCAAGGAACTGGAACTCTCTCCCAGCCTCTATCTTTCCCAGCACCTATGATCTTCAAACCTTCAAAACCAGGGTGCATAGACACCTACGTCTACACCCTCTCACTTAAACAACTTTCCTTCTCTTCGGTAATGCAAGGGTCTTTCGAGATCCATAGGGGCTACATCTTTACTGGTGCACCCCTTCTTGCATTCGATTGCATTAAAAAAAAAAAAAAAAAAAATAAAAAAAAAACCCTGGTTGACTAAATACAAAATAAATTAAATTGAAAGTTTTTTGCAGAGGGTAGCAGAATTTTTATATATTGAAGGGGGCAATAAAAGAGTGTGTCTTCTGCTGGAATTATAAATTTTATTTATAACGAGACTATAGTTTCGAGGGTTTGCCCTCTTCATCAGTCTATTACAATTGATTCACAGGAATTAATGTATGAATGGAAATTCTTAACTCATCCACGTGGAAAATTTCGCTTTCCATTCATACATTAATTCCTGTGAATCAATTGTAATAGACTGATGAAGAGGGCAAACCCCTCGAAACTATAGTCTCGTTATAAATAAAATTTATAATTCCAGCAGAAGACACACTCTTTTATTGTCTCCTTCAAAATACAAAATAGGGGGGGGTCTGGTAGGCTAGGGGTTAGCATGTCAGCCTGCTAACCAAGTGGACCCGGGTTCGAATCCGACTAGGGGCATCCGGCTAAAACCTGACCCGGGGGGATAGAGACAAATTTAATAAAAAATAATTAGTATCGTAAATTGGCTTATGGCTAGAAAGGCCGAAAAGCCAAAAAAAAAATACAAAATAATTGATTAAAAAAAATTATAGTTTGAAAAAAACTAAAAAAAAACACGCTTTTGTCAGTAATCCAGTAAAAAGTAAAAATAATGTACCTAAAAACTTTTTTATGTCCAATATTTAAGTCTAAAAGAGTGAAGCGTGGGGCGCTCTTTGAGAAACCTCTAGGTCAGTGTTCCCCAACCTTTTTTGTGGCATGTCCCACCTTAGTCTTTACAAAATTCTCAAGCCCCCTATCTAACATACATTATTTTTATATTCTAAAAATGAATTTTTATTATTTATGTAAATAAATATAATAACCAAATTTTGTTGATTAGTATTTTGTATGGTTCTAAACACATTTAAGTGTATTTTATTATATATTGGTGTTGTTACCGTCCATAATGAATATTTTTCTTTGTGACTGGCTATTGGGAATTTGGACTTGAAATAAAATTAGAAGTCCTCAGCCAATATTTGAACTTAACCTCCTCGTAGTAATATATAGTTCATTACACCATATGTCGAATACAATTAAAACAATCGACTCAGCAAAACAATGACAACCTTTCCTTTTTAAAAAACATAATCCTATTACAAGGCCTAACTGATACAGATAAAAATATTAATTAGGCCTTGTAATACGATTATGTTTTTTTAAAAAAGAGTAAAAAAAGGAAAGGTTGTCATTGTTTTGCTGAGTCGATTGTTTTAATTGTGATCGACATATGGTCTATTGAACTATATGTTACTTATTACTAGGAGGTTAAGTTCAAATATTGGCTGAGGAAGCAGAAAAATATACTGCGAAACGAAGCAACATTTTGAAAATGTAACTTCTAATTTTATTTCAAGTCCAAGTTCCCAATAACCAGCCACAAAGAAAAATGTGTATTGCTGAAGCTACTTACTATCAAATTTTGTTAATATTTATTATTTCAAATATGGGTAACTAATTTTGTAGATTTTTATATTTATCTGGACTAGCCCATTTTCGAATTGCCCCCTTTAACAATCAAATTGCTCCTCTGTGGGGCGTGGACCCCACGTTGAGAAACACTGGTCTAGGTAGTTTTAATTAACACACAAAGTGCCCCAAGCTTTTTGACATATAAAAGTTTTTAGGTACATTATTTTTACTTTTTAGTGGATTACTGACAAAATTGTTTTTTATAGTTTTTTTAAATTATATTTTTTTTTTACTTTTTAGTCTTAAAATGGGTACAATTCCACGCGTATATCGCTAAACTAAAACTAAATTTGACAAGAGTCTAGTATATTTTCCCAATTTGGCCGCACTTTTGTTAATTTTTGTATTTTTACCCCTGTGATGGCCCACAGATGATGTATACAAATTTTGGTTGAGTTTGGACCAAAGGGGGCTATAATTTCGAAATCCCCCCCCCCCTTGTTAATTTTTTGTTGGGTTTTTTCCCACTTCCTTTCTGAAGTGGGAAAAAAGCACAACAAATCCCCCCTCCCATTATTCGGTCGTTCTTTGTTAGAAAAAGATAAATATATGGATGTGTACCCAAAAAATGTTTTTTAATTCTACCTGGCTATTCAGCTGAGAAAGAAGGAAAAAAATTTTCATTATCCAAGCGATACTGATCCCATGAAAAATAATATTTATAATTAAAAAGACTGATGATGAGGGCCAAACCTTCGAAACTATAGTCTCAACAAATAAATAATATATATACAGATATATATATATATATATATATGTGTGTATGTTTATTTGCATTAGGCAGAGGACAACCTCATTGTTTCTCTTTGTGAGTGTATTGATGGCATTAGAAAATGTCAGTAAAAAGAAAACAAATAATTACTTGATCTATTTAATTCTACTAAGTTTAAATAACATACATAAAGACGTCAGATTCATTTGGATTTACAGTCATGTGGGAATTAAAGGAAATGACATTGTCGATCAACTAGCCAGAGATAATAACAAAACTACAGAGGAGTCTGATGTTCAAGTCCCGGCTTCTGATTTTATTGCTGTAATGAGAAGCAATGTAATACCAATAGGACAAGTCTAGTAAAATTAAAGGTTCTTCGTTCTTGAATTTAATGCCATTAGTACCAAATAAACTATGGTTTAATGAAGTAAATCTCTGCAGAAAAATAATCACCCTTCTTATAAGAATGAGAGAATTGGACAAGCGGCGGCAACCCCTAAACATTTATTTAAAATTAAAATTAAAGAAAACCACTTCTGTGTGAATACGGAGAAAACATTGTTGGAAATCTTAATCATATTACACTGGGATGTAAAATGATTAAAAATAAAATCAATAAATTTATTTACAAAATTCGACATCACATCGAATTGCCTATAAATTTGGAATCCGATCTATTCTACCTTTTCAATAATAAAGATGAATTATCTAAAATAATTTTAAAATTTATAATATCATTAAAACTTGATATTTAAATATATTACTGCAGAAACCCCGAAAACTAGAGAGGTATCAACTTGCTCAATACTCATCTAAAGCTCACCACGTCTATTATAGCAAAAAAAGTCACTAAAATAATAAATCTTGAAGATGAACAACAGGGATTTAGACGCGGGCTTGTATCGATGCTAGCTATATTTGTTGTGAGGCAATTAGCTGAAAAAGCCTTGGAATTCAACAAACCTGCCTTTTACTGCTTCATTGACATTGAAAAAGCTTTTGATAAGATCCAACTGAAGAATGTCCTGAAGATTTTGGAACACCAGTGGTCTTCATTTGATTAATTCAGGAAATATATCGAAATAATTATGCAAGAATCAGAATAGAGGGGATGATTCCAGTCAACCAGGGAATTCGACAAGGCGATTCACTAAGGGCCGGTTGTATGTCGCAAAGTAAATACTTTTTACAAGTGACAAAGGGTAGATGACTCTTACATAAATTTGCACTTTCCTGCGAAAGATTCAAGCTTAAGATATCTTCGAAAAAGACGAAAACTCTCACAATAGCTAGAGAACCAGTACGCTGTAAGCTACAACTATATAAAACCATAGTGGAACAAGTGCCATCCTTCAACTATCTCGGCGTTCAGATAACCAGCTCCAAAAACGTTAGCGAGGAAGTCAGACTCCAATCTATTAAGGCGTCCAAAATATCAGGATGCCTGAATGAAACCGGTTTGGTCAAACAAGTTTCTGGGAACGGAAGCAAAAGTACGCAACTATAAGACCATTGTGCGACCAATTTTGACATATGCGACCAAAACAAGAACAGACACCGCGAAAACAAGAGAAATATTGGAAGTTTGTGAGATGAAATCGCTACGCAGAATTGCGGGTAATACAAGAATGGACAGAGTAAAAAATGAAGATATTAGGGAAAAGTGTAATATACAAAAAGTCAGCGCATGGGTCCAAAGGAGAAGATCCGAATGGAGTGTACACGGATTGCGAATGAACGAAGTGCGGCTGGTGAGGAAGGTACCATACATGACAACAACCCTACAGGGAAAAGAAGACGGGGCCATCGAAGAAAACAATGGAAAGACGCTCTGGAGTAAACAGGCGTTTAGCCTAACAATAAGAAGAAGAAGAAGAAGAAGAAGACTGCAAGCATAAAATAAGTATAAAGAGAGGTAAATATAAATTATGAAGATGGCTAAATCGATTTTTTCCCGAGGCCATGTAAAAATAAAAAATAAATAAATTTTATAATTTTTCTCATTAAGATATCAAAGGATTTTATTTGACAAAAATTCCCTACATTTGATTCGCGATTGAATCAAATGTAGAAAACATTCGATTAATTAATGGCAAGCATCTAACATACATGCTAATAGATCAAAGATCTCTGGACTGGGAGATTAAATATATAACATCTGAGATTTCAAATTCATTTGGTGATGGATCCGAATATCATGCGGGCTATATGCGAAATGATGTTGGATTGTAGCTAAATGGATCACATCTTTTTCTCTCTTAGTCCGGACTTGAGACTCCGCAGACTCCAATAGCGTAATCAGCAGTAGTCTCGCGATAAATATCTTTTTCAAATAAGCTCGGTCAAAACAATTTCATTGATATATCAATTCTCATTGATATAATAATTATTTTTTGATATATTAATGAGAAAAATTATAAAATTTATTTAACATGATTATTTCAAGTTCAGATATTATTTTCACTCAATATTTGACAAAAATTCCCTACATTTGATTCGCGATTGAATCAAATGTAGGAAACATTCGATTAAAAAATAAATAATTTCTACAAGAGTTTTTTTTATATTTTTTGCTCTTTGTGTATTGTTCTAATTCTCACCTTCGTTTTTGTCTCCGATTTCGCTTCCGTAATTATCTGAGGATGCTTCCTTAGAATTTGAATCATAATTTTTTGATGAATTACTTTTTTTCTTTAAACTTGTTTTAATTGGTTTTAATTTATTAGAATTTTCATAAAAAATTAAAATATCCTTTAGGGAGGGGGAATTCTTCCCTAGAATCTTTTTCTGAAATAAAACATAAAATTGCAATGTTTATATATTAAGAACAAGATTAATAACGATAAATTAGGCTTTATTAAGCATAATTCTACAGAAATGATAATATTTATAAACAACTAAATAATATAAATAAACAATAGGAACAATATAAATAACAACAATATTTTAATTAACTATTAATTAATTACTAGGTATCTCAATATATTTATTTTTCAAAAACCAAAAATATAAATAAATAAATGAGCCATTCCACGCCAAATCGGAAGGTTTGAAAATTTTTACATTTTTCGATATATTTTAGTACCCATAAAAAAAAAACTCTTCCTGGGTAAATTTTGAAATTTTTTTGATCACAGATTTAAAAGATATGGAATTTCGGTTTTTCGATCATAACTTCTTCAAAAATGGTCCAAATGTTGTTGAAACGGGCGCTATTTCCATATACAACAATTGGAGCAGAATATATGGGTGGAGATGAAGACAAGTTACCCATGATTTTAAGTGGAGACTTTAATGTCAACTTTAGCTTGGAAACTTCTGGTCCGCTTATTAACTTTTTAGGTGACGATTTACATCTATTAATTAATAATAACCTTGCAGTTCCTACAACACGGCATGGCACCAGTCAGTATTGATGCTGTGTTTACAAGATACTTATCTAACGTTTCAACAAGACCATATTTTAGCTACCACAAACCTCTTGTCACTCACCTGCCTATTCAATTATTACCAGAAGAACCTATGGATATAGCTTAGAATATTTTAAATATTTAAAAAATATATTTGACTCGTTCACATGATAATTAATGATTGTTTATTTTGACTGTATAGCTATTTTTACTGAAACTGAAATAAAACCTTTTTGATTAATTTTAATATTTTTCTTCGATCTTTACTGCAGTTTTGTTTTTTGAAATTTTTTTTCAGGCGCCATAGGAGTATAACTTCTAACGAGTGTACATAAGTACACACACACTTTTTTTATTTTTTTAATTTTTGTTTTTTACATACTTTTTAGAAAAAAAAATACAAAAAATTATTTAAAATGCTTTTTATGCGATTATTGAGTTTGAAAATTGTAATCTTGTTTTTGAAACTGACTGTAATTACTCTTCGATTTTTTTTTGATAATTTTTTATTTTAAACTCTTCATTCTACAAATTTTAAAACCCGGTTGATAGTGGGCCTATATGATAAAGTACCTGGCCACCGAGCGATGCTCGGTAACTTTTTGCTTCATTTAAAAGCTATATATTAATCACCGAACCCCCACAACTTGACCCCACCTCCTGAACCCCTCCACCACCGCACCCCCACACGTGATTTTTAATCAATTAAATTGTCTAACTTTTAATATATATATAATAATATTTGTAATGATCTATTAGTGGAATTTAAAATGAAAAAAAAAACAATTAAAAATTAAAAGGAAATTGAATAAAAATGTAATTATACAGACAACCACCTGTGAATAATTGTTTCAATTAACAAAAAACCCATCAAAAACAACTTAGACGAAGATGAGACCGTGACAGATCGAATCACCAACACAAAACCCTCCTAACCCGTGAATTTCATCCAAATCGTTAGAGCCGTTTCCGAGAAACCGATTGGATATATTGTATATATATATATATATATATAAAGAAATGTCAGATAAAGTCATTATTAAGGGAGATTTATAAAACAAAAAGTTTTTAATAAAAGATTAAAAGCTGTTGCGACAATGGCTGAAGCGAAAAAAGTCAAAAAAGTACTAATATATATATATATATTTATGCGATTTTTGAGTTTGAAAATTGTAATCTTATTTTTCTCCGGCACGCCCTCTGCACCTTGGACCTCCGGGAGGGTGGCCCTGGCGGGCAGCGTCTCGAGACGGCCAAAAGTTTGTTTGCAATATAATTTTGTTCAACTGTATTTTAATTAAATATATTTTATTAATTAAAAATCAGCTCCAAAAATAATTTAACTCATTGCGAAAGCAAAATAAAAAATATTTTTTATAGATTGTAGATATTATTTATTTTGAGCATATTTAACAAAAAATTGATATTTATGTACTAACTAAATTTATTATATAAAAATTTCATCTATTACATTTTTATTTAAATTTAGACAATTATCTTAACACATTTTCATTAGGGCTATTAATTAATTTTTTGAATTTAGGAGGGAACACTTACATCTTTTAATATATATAAATCTCGTGTCACAATGTATGATCTCAATGGACTCCTAAACCACTGAACCGATTATAATAAAATTCGCACACCATGTGCAGTTCGATCCAACTTGAGAGGTAGGATAGTTTAAATCTCAAATTATAGTCGCAATTTTAATTTATTGCTAATTATTTGTCTGTTATTATTTGACAGTCACAATTTCCAAATGATTCTAACAGATGTCGATACCTTTCGACTGGGTTGAGTAAGTAGTCAATAGATGGCGCTGCTATGGTAAATCTACGAACGTGTCATATAAGCTACATTTTAACAGCATAATTACCACGTGTTGTTGACGCTATAAAATTGATTAAATTTATTTTGTAATGAACGAAATACCGTATAATTCAATTATTTCCACTTTTTAAATTTTTGGTGTTAGCATAGCCGGCCACGTGTTACTTAGACTGAAGTGTAAATTGCATTCATATTATAATGAAGATAATACAGTGAAATTAATCCTGTTTTTTACTTATTTGTGCTTCATTGATCAAAACTTTATAATTTAATTTGAATATATGTATGTAAGTATTATCACATAATTATAAAATTTAATTAAAATGTCAATGCAAAGTTGTACAAATATTTTTTTTATTGTTTTTATTTAACCTCTATTAAAAAATATTTAGGAACAATAATTTCAATTTATACATGTAAGTAATATCACATAGTTTTATAAAAGTTAATTAATATATCAATGAGAAAATGGCACAAAGCTCCCCACACTTTTTCAATAATTGTACAAAAATTTTTATATTATTTTTATTTAACCTCCATTGAAAATTATTTTGCACTTATTATTTCAATGTGCTATGATAACATGTTTTTCAGTTCCTCTTTCTAATATTTAAACGATTAAATTATTATTTTCAGTCAAATGCCACCGAAAAAATCTAACCTCAACAACGCGAGCAGCAAAGCGGCACGACGCAAACGTGTTGAAAGAGCTCAGCAATTACCATTTATGGTATATACCATATATACCAATTATTTGTTCGTAAATAATTTCATTGTACTAAAGGGTTATAGTAGTAGAAAGTCAAATAAGGAGATCACCATATTTTTTTACATATACTATCTGTGTGGAAAAGCATAGTGGACTCCGTGACTGATGTTCTCTTATCGTTCCTCTTAGATTGTTTACTATAATGTAATATAACAAAAACTTTAGCCACAGCAACGCGTGGCCGGGTCAGCTATATATATAAAAAAAAAAAAAAAACAATTTACATAAAAGGTAATCAATTTTGGACACCTCATACTTTCATTCCGAGACGCCGCCCGCCAGGGCAACCCGCCCGGAGGGCCTAGTTGGGACAGGCGTGCCGGAGGCACGCCGGGTACAGCTAGTATATATATATATTCCTCCGTTCAAATATATAAAGCTCTTCAATAGTAATTAATGTTTAGAACAATGAAATTCATGGATTCAAAATTTGTGATGGTTTAAATTTGTTTAAAATGTACTGAACAGCGTAGATAAAAGATCATTCTAAGTAAGTTGTATATATAATATTAATAATAAAAATTATATTGATATTGGATATATCTATGTATTTATATAAATTATATTAATATTATATCATTGGATAAAACTTTTCAATTAAAAGAAAGTGTAAAACTGAATAAAAATTTTTTTTTATAAATTCTAATAGATTGATTGATATGATTAATTGATAAGAATAAAGATATTGCAACTTAACAGAGGGTCATTTTTTTGTTTTTAATGAACTTTTTGAAAAAAATTTCATAGAAATATATAGAACTTTTAGACGAAAAATCCTTAATTTAAAATTCAATTAACTAAATAATGCAATATAAAAGATTACCTTAAAAAAATGGTTTGTTTTGTAACTTTTTTTTTTAAATTTCATAGAAATATATAGAAATTTTTAAAGAAAAATCCTTAATTTAAAATTAACTAAATAATGCCATAAAGAACATTACCTTAAAAAAATGAGGGATTATATACAGGGTGTCCCAAAAGTCAAGGATCAAACGTGAAGACGAGATAGGTGAGTTCAGGATTGTCCAAAATAAAATAAAACTCTCATAGTTTTCGAGTTATGGGCATTTTTTTGAAAACCGTGAAAATTGCTACCCTGCTCTAAATATTTGAATTCTGTGGCTACGAATTTTCATATTTTATAATTCTAATTTTTGTTACGGAATCCTGAATAATACTGCTATCGATCACAAAACAGAAAATAACTAAGAGTATATACTTTTTGAGAAAAAAAATATTTTTGTCAGATTCATGTGTCAAGAAATTTTAATCAGCCAACTTTGACTCTTGATATCTTAAAAAAAAACTGTGTCAAACAATAATGGCAAATTATCTAAAAAATTGACGCATTTAATCAAGATTTCAAAATGGTATAAAACATTCCACTTTTTTAAAAATCAAAAAATAATATTTGCATTTTTATGCGAAAGAAACTAATTTCAAAACACAATTCGTAATTGGCTAAAGGTTAGAATTTAACATGAAAACTAATTTAATTTATTAAAATATTTTTATTGAATTAAAGTTAATATTCAAAATAATAATTGTTTTTATATTCAATATCTAATAATATTTAAAATTACAAATTAAAATTAAAATTATTTGATATCTGTTTTCATGTTAAATTCTACCCTTTAGCCAATCACGAATTGTGTTTTGATATTAGTTATTGTTTGACACAGTCCTTTTCAAGATATCAAGAGTCAAAGTTAGCTAATTAACATTTCTTGACACATAAATCTGACAAAAATATTTTTTTTCTCAAAAAGCATAATACTTTTAGTTATTTTCTGTTTTGTGATAGATAGCAGTATTATTCAGGATTCCGTAACAAAAATTAGAATTATAAAATATGAAAATTCGTAGCCACAGCATTCAAATATTTAGAGCAGGGTAGCGATTTTCACGGTTTTCAAAAAAATACCCATAACTCGAAAACTAAGAGAGTTTTATTTAAATTTTTATTTTTATTTTGGACAATCCTGAACTCACCTATCTCGTGTTCACGTTTGATCCTTGACTTTTGGGACACCCTGTATATATAGATATACAAGATTTGCTCGTTTAATATAATAAGATAAGATAAATACTTTTTGTTTTTGATTTTTGAAAAAAATTTATTCGCTATTAACCATTATAAAAACCACTTTTTGGTATTGAGTTCTCTTTTTTTAGTTATTTTGAATTGATTTTTATACATGTTTATCGTTAACAGGTGATTCAAATAAATAATTAGTATTTTATTTGTTGAAAGAAAATGGAAAATCAAATAGCAATTATCATATAGGACCACTTTCAACCCGGTTCTTAAATGTGTAGAATGAATAGAAGTGTAAAATAAAAAATTATCAAAAAAATCGAAGAGTAGGTACATACAGTTTCAAAAACAAGATTACAATTTTCAAACTCAAAAATCGCATAGAAAAACATTTTAATTTAATTTAGCCGGGCGCGCAAATGTCGCCAATTGTGAACCAAACGCGAGCCAAGTCGACAAACGAAGCCAAAACTGACAAAACAAAACAGTCAACGGTTTTCATATTAGCCATATTAGCTGCATTGGATAGTTTATAAACTAATCCGCTATTTAGGTTTTCTCAATAATTTCAAGTAAATTAGCCAAAACTGGGTTGGTTAGTTTATAAACTATCCAAATTTGCATATTAGCCGTAACATATACCGGGTGAGTTTTTTACCTTGAGACAGTCTTATAACTCAAAAACAGTGCATTATATGAAAAAAAGTTTCAAATAAAAGTTTATTTATATCAAAGGGTAAACCAAACTAAGCTATTGTTTGTCGATCTAGAACAAGCTTTCAAGGGTATTTCAAGGTCAAGTTCTGTTTTTTAAATGGAAATGTATAGTTTCTTTCCATAGCCTAAATTTCCAAAAAAAAACTGAACAACTTTCATAAGAACTATTTTTATATACGACATCAAATAAACAAAATATTAAATCAATTAGATCTAAAAAAAATTCAAATAATAATTATTCTTAACAATTATTCAACTTAATTATTAAATAATAATGATCAAATTTTAATAAATAATTAATAATTTTCCGACTATGATCTGTGACATTCCAGAATGTTATCTCAAGTCTTCTGGATGAATTCCATTTCAAATTTCGTTATTTTGGCCTGTTTCAGTTTCTTCGTAGCCTTTACATTTCTTGTTTTTTTTTTAAACAACACGATAAAATGAAGCTTGTGAGGGTGTATTCCTATTAGGAAACCTTTCGGTATCCATTTCAATGACAGCCTCATAACACTTCTTTCACATTCACCATGAATTAAGAGCATTTCAAATCTGTCTTCAAAAAAATACTACATTTTTATTATAGTAATACGAGAAATAAACTTTTTTAAACTCAAGAATTTTAACTAGTTCTATTAAGTAGAAAATAATCTCTTAAATCTGTGTACAATGAACTTTTAAGATCATTATAAACACTTATTTTCATTGTTTGACTTTTCGAATTAATAATTATTTATTTGATAATTAAGTTAAATGATTGTTGAAGGAGACAATAAAAGAGTGTGTCTTCTGCTGGAATTATAAATTTTATTTATTTATAACGAGACTATAGTTTCGAGGGCTTTGCCCTCTTCATCAGTCTATTACAATGGATTCACAGGAGCCTCTGCAAGTTGCTTGAGAGCTTTCTCTCAAACCGCTCTATTAAAGTCGAGGTTGACGGAATATCATCCTCGTCCTTTAATACTAATGCTGGAGTTCTTCAGGGCTCAGTCATTTCTCCCACGCTCTTTATTATCTATATTAATGATCTACGTATTAAATCTGCCCTCCAATCCAATACATTGTTACGCTGAAGATAGCACCCTCCACAACGCTCAATCCTTACTAGACAATCGCGCAAACATAGCCTCCTCAATAAATTCAGATTTAAGCATGCTTAAAAAATGGGGATCTCACAATTTGGTAAACTTTAATGCTAGCAAAACACAATGCTGCCTAATTTCTAGGCGCGCAGATAGGAACCTTCCGGACATTTCCTTTGATTCGAGCTCATTGGAATTCCGTAATAAAATATCAATGTTAGGTGTCACCTTAGGTTCTGACCTCTCTTGGAATGACCATATTATCTCAGTAGCAAAAGCTGCAGCATGTAAGCTTGGCTTTCTTTTCCGAACCAAACGATTTTTCACCCCCACTCAACTCCTTATATTACCGTCTTTTTCCGAAAATAAGACATCCTCCGAAAATAAGCCCTATCATGATTTTCGGAACTTTTTGTAAAATAAGACATCCCCCGAAAATAATCCCTAGTTAAAATAATGTGACAAAAAGAATTCGTTAAAATCTGCTGTTGATTTATTAAGTATAAGTAATAATATGTTTAGCTTTCCTAATAGGTACTCGTATTTCAGAGAAATGTTTGGAACAAAATATTCCGAGAAATTTACAGTTGGTTTCAAATTAATTCTTGGAATTTATCTTAAAAATACAACGTTATATTAAATAAAAATATATAAATATACTTTTATTTTTGCCCTCCCCCGAAAATAAGCCCTAGCTCGTATTTTGGACCAAAAAAGAAAGTAAGACAGTGTCTTATTTTCGGAAAAAGACGGTATACAAGGCTCAAATTCGCCCCTGTCTTGAATATTGCTCGCATTTGTGGAGAGGAGCCTCCAAGTATTCTCTTAATACCTTAGATGCAATTCAGAGGCGAGCTATCAGACTGATAGGCGATCCTACATTAACTGACACTCTCGACTCCCTAGCCCATCGTAGATCTGTCTCCGCCTCTTTACCCTTTTTTATAGATATTACCATGGCTTTTGTTCTGACGAAATAAAATCGATAATCCCACCAAAGGCTTCATTTGCGCGAAATACACGATTTTCCAAAATTCGACACCCCTACGCGCTTAAACTTCTTCTTGTATCAATATCATTATATAAAAAAAAAATTAAGGCAAGGCCCTCGAAACTATAGTCTCGTTATACGAATATCGTTATTCGAATACCCTAAAAATGTGTGACAGCCTATCCATGTTGGGCGTCTCTGTCGCATCTGACCTGTCTTGGAATGAACACATCTCCTCTGTGGCGAAATCTGCAGCAAGGAAGATTGGCCTCTTATTCAGGTCCAAGCGATTTTACAAACCCCCACAACTTCTCACCATCTACAAGGCCCAAATCCGCCCCTGTCTCGAATACGGCTCTCATCTATGGAGAGGAGCCTCAAAATACTCTCTTGCTACCCTGGATGCAATTCAGAAACGAGCCGTCAGGCTAATTGACGATTCTACCCTCACCGACTCCCTCGACTCGCTGGCTCATCGAAGAAATGTCTCTGCCCTTTCCCTTTTCTATAGATACTATCACGGCAGGTGCTCTGATGAGATAAAATCAATAATTCCCCCCAAAGCATGCTTTGCACGTAGCACGCGTTTTGCCGACTCCCAACACTCTTTCGCGGTCAAACTAGAAAAGTGCCGGACCACTTCATTCGCCAATACATATATCCCCATGACTTCAAGGAACTGGAACTCTCTTCCAGCCTCTATCTTTCCCAGCACCTATAATCTTCAAACCTTCAAAACCGGTGTGCATAGACACCTACGTCTACACCCTCTCACTTAATCAACTTTCTCTTCTCTTCGGTAATGCAAGGGTCTTTCGAGATCCATAGGGGCTGCATCTTTACTGGTGCACCCCTTCTTGCATTCGATTGCATTAAAAAAAAAATAAAAAATAAAAAAATAAAAATAAAATTTATAATTCCAGCAGAAGACACACTCTTTTATTGTCTCCTTCAATATATAAAAATTCTGCTACTCTCGGCAAAAACACTTTCAATTAAATGATTGTTAAAAATAATTATTAAGATTTTTTGAGATCTAATTGATTCATGTATTTTGTTTATTTAATATCGTATAAAGAAATAGTTCTATTGAAAGTTGTTCAGTTTTTTTTTTTTTTTTTTTTGTAGATTAAGTAGACGCAACGAAAAATATAGGTTTCCATTTAAAAAACAGAAGACCTTGAAATACCTTTGAAAGCTTGTTCTACGTCGACAAACAATAGCGTAGTTTAATTTCCCCCTCGATATAAATAAACTTTTATTTGAAACCTTTTTCCATATAATGCACTGTTTTTGAGTTATAAGTCTGTCTCAAGATAAAAAAAAACTCACCCGGTATAATCTAAAGAATAAATGATATATAAAATAAAAGTAAAGCCAAGATCAAAATGCCCTCTTAAAAAAAAAAAATAAAATAAACAAATTAGGCAAATAAAAAAATATCTTACAGTTTTGGATTTGAGTTTGTATATCTCTGCTAATGTTGAATCAACTTTTTTTAATTCATGGTAAACGAGAGCGGAAAGCTCATCAACTTTAATTCCCATTTTAATAAATTTTTCAATTAAATGAATAACCTGAAAATGTCAATGAATTAAAACAAACTTATCTAGTACATGAAATTGCATATAAATACTTTATTATTAAATATTATTAAGAAAATACCAATTTTTTTATTTATATCCTCAAACACAAGTGAAAAATGTAGCTAATATAAAATTTGCATCTTTTATCTAGATTTGCAGTATATGATATGAGTGGTGAAATGTATCTTTTATCTATGACTAAGCAGTGTTGCCACGTGCAGCGTGGGTTCTCTTTTTAAGCGCCAATTTCGCTGTCAAAAGGATTCCCCCACTCTGCTCACCTTATACTCCCTTATTCTACCCCAGGGCGCAGCACTCAACGAATATTGACCCGGGGATTTTAAAATATAATTTGATTCCGTCTAATCGATTTTTAATTAAAAGTGCAGTAGATCAATATTAATGGAATTATTAATATAAAAATAATATAATAAATATTATTAATATTATTTACGACTCCGGTTCGGTTTTGTCAGGGCGGACTGTGTTTCGGGCTCCCATTTTTTTTTCTAATCAAACACACATTGAAAACTGAACCAGCCAATCGTCGGATATAAATAATAGTAAAAAAAGCACCTTGGACTCTTGTATTTCAGTGAAGAAAAAAAATGAGGCCACCTGATTTTCGGTTCAGCCAAAAGTATTGCTGTATATCTGATAAAAACAGTGTCAATTGAAAAAGTATATTTAATGAGACTCCTTTAATATATATGAACTATATATTTTCAAATGAGCGATTTGAATTCCCGCTCTCTTTTATTATAATTTATATAAAAATAATGATTTATCGCCAAGTTGACATTCATTAGTTCAGCGCGACAAGGGGGTACTGCGCGCCGCTGGTGGGGAACACTGATGACAGCGAACCTGGCGGTGAGAAAACATAACATCACTTGACCCACAGCTTTGTCTAGCCTTAATGTTTAGATCTTAACTTACTTTTTCAATTATATTCATTCTTTATAATAAAATATAACTCATTACTCGTTAAGTATATATGAAATAATTACTTGGCGAGCGCATTCGCCTGCAAATACTCTCAAAGTCTTAACGTTTTAGAAAGATTACATTACACATACTAACCCCTTATCCTAGTATGAGAAAATTTAACATCAAATCGTATTGAACGTTCAATGTTACTTAGATACACACTTGAATGTATAAAATTCATTCGTGAGCCAAGTTTGAATTTTAAATTCATTTGGGTGAACGCCCAACCTGAATTTATACAAAAATGTGAATTACCTGAAATAACTCACTACGGCCCTCGGTTATAGATTATTTATTCATACAAATACATTATTGTATATATAGGCAACTCATTTTGATGAGGTTAATAGTATTTGTTACATCACAATTTTTAAAATTATTGGATAAAATATACTTGGTAGGTTTCACGTTAAGATTATTGTGAAACCTACCAAGTATTTTTTATCCAATAATTTCAAAAAATGTTTCACCAATTACCAACACCAAACTCCTTAAAAACTATTACAATTTTTAATTTTTTTTTGTCATTAAAGGGTTACGGAGGGTCCCAAGTTAGACACTTGCCACAGGCGTTTCCTACCCTCGTTAGGGCCCTGGTGGGCAGAACCCATTCCAGTTGCGCTATTTTCTAGTATTCTTTTAGATAGGGCGACAAATTGGTACTTGCACCAGGGCGCACAATGAGTCAGGAACGGCCCTGTCGCAATTCTCAATTCGCACCTTCTTTTAAGATGCTGAGGAAGGAAACGTTTTTCGATTCTCTTCTCTATCAAGCCAAGCTCTATCAATATGTCAAGTTTCATCATTCTAGAGTTATTGTATTTTCACAATATGTTAATTTAGTCTATAAATTTCACCCCTTCATTTTATGTTCTTTATTAAGGGAGTTTTTTATAGCTGTAGTAATTTATTTGTTTAGGTTTAAAATAAGAGGCGTGCAGCTTCAATTTTTTCTTTTTATTTATTTCTCAATTCCCACTAACGTTTCGGCCATTGGTTATGGCCATCTTCAGAGCTAAACAAAAGAACAATATTAATGACAACAAATCAGTCTCACCCGAGCACATAATCAATTACAATTTTATTTTTATTTTTCTGCTTACCGGGAATTAGTCAATATTTATATAAAAAAAATTTTTGATACACTTGTCATTAGTTAAAATTATATACAAGAAACATAAATAAATAGGATATATACAAAACTTTTTACAGGGTTCGCCAGAAGGCCGAAAGATATAATTTTCTCAATTGTCTTTTTTCTTTCAAGACGAAATGTCGATTGCGAAATGGCTTCAAGAGTAAATCAATATAATTATTTTTCATTAATTGCTAATTATGACAAATTACATATAATTAGATATCTATATATAGACACAATATTTATTAATTTTCCTTTAATCAGGTTCGTCAAATTAATTACCAATTAACACGTTTCTATATGACAATATAGTATAATTAAATTCTCTCTTAAAATTTACAGTCTTATTTATAAATATATACATTGATTCCAAAATCTGCCTTTTCCATACATTATCTTCAAAGTGCAGAATTTTGGTGTTTTCAAAGTCAAATGTATGGCCTTCATCAAGGGCATGTGCGGCCAGTGCTATGTGTTTTTCCTCTCTTGCAACATTATATTTATGTTGAGAGATACGGCGGGCTAGGTATTGACAGGTCATACCCA
Source organism: Forficula auricularia (assembly GCA_024734495.1). Lineage (NCBI taxonomy): Eukaryota > Metazoa > Arthropoda > Insecta > Dermaptera > Forficulidae > Forficula > Forficula auricularia. The sequence continues at coordinate 8,263,073 of JALMQS010000099.1, read as the reverse complement.
CATAGCACTGGTCGCAATCCCTGCAATTGATCCTGTATATCAATTTTGAGTTGTTTAGGTAGAGGGGGTGGGAGTCTTATTATTATACATATATGATAGTGTTGTTTTGTATATATCCTATTTATTTCTTGTATATAATTTTAACTAATGACAAGTGTATCAAAATTTTTTTTATATAAATATTGACTAATTCCCGAGTAAACAGAAAGATAAAAATAAAATTGTAATTGATTATGTGCTCGGATGAGACTGATTTGTTGTCATTAATATTGTTCTTTTGTTTAGCTCTGAAGATGGCCATAACCAATGGCCGAAACGTTAGTGGGAATTGAGAAATAAATAAAAAGAAAAAATTGAAGCTGCACGCCTCTTATTTTAAACCAAAACAAATAAATTACTACAGCTATAAAAAACTCCCTTAATAAAGAACATAAAATGAAGGGGTGAAATTTATAGACTAAATTAACATATTGTGAAAATACAATAACTCTAGAATGATGAAACTTGACATATTGATAGAGCTTGGCTTGATAGAGAAGAGAATCGAAAAACGTTTCCTTCCTCAGCATCTTAAAAGAAGGTGCGAAGTTTATAATATAAATTCTTATCAAGTAAAAATTCAAAGGGTATAAAATGCTAAAATTTGGCATGTTAGTAGATTTTGGGGCATTAACAATGGGAGAAATCGAAAAACTAACTTTCCCTTAATCTGCATCTAAAATGAAGGAGTGAAACTTATGAGCTAAATTAACTAATAGTGAAAATTCAAAGACACTATAATGCTAAAATTTGACATAGTGTAATAACTTGAATCACTAATAAAGTGAGAAATCGAAAAAGATCTTCATCAGCCTTTAAAATAAATGCGTAAATCTTGAAGGTTAAATTCCCATCCAACTTACAAATAGAAGTGAAATCTCAACAAAAATACTTGTGTAAAAAAGGCCAAGTTCGATTAATAAAATCCGTTTGCCAAAAAAAGTAGTGAGATCTAATGTGCTGCCAAGTTAAATAACATCAATTTATTAAATGAGTCGAGAATAGGTATATTAGTAACTTCAATTAAAACGCATGTTTTTTAGTTCTCATGTCCAACTATATTTTTTATTGAATTCACATTTTTAGTTGAAATTATTTGCATAAAACTTGTCTTTTACGCATTATTATGTATGTCACGAATTACTAGTTACCATATCATGAGATCTTAATAAGAGAGGATGGAAGGGCTAAAAATTAGAGGTGGAGGCCCTATCAGACAATAATAATAATAATTTAATGCGTAAAAGCCAAGTTTTAGGAAAATAATTTCTACTAAAAATGTGAATTCAATAAAAAAATATAGTTGGACATGAGAACTAAAAAACATGCGTTTTAATTGAAGTTACTAATATATTGATATGAGAACTAAAAAACATGCGTTTTAATTGAAGTTACTAATATATTCTCGACTCATTTAATAAATTGATGATGTTGAACTTGGCAGCACATTAGATCTCACTACTTTTTTTAGCTAAGGGATTTTATTAATCGAAGTTGGCCTTTTTTTTACACAAGTGTTTTTGTTGAGATTAAATGTACGGGTTATACAGTTGTTGGAAGTCCAATAATTTAGACCACTACTCACACCTTGAAAATTGTAATGTAACAAATACTATTAACCTCATCAAAATGAGTTGCCTATATATACAATAATGTATTTGTATGAATAAATAATCTATAACCAGGGCCGTAGTGAGTTATTTCAGGTAATTCACATTTTTGTATAAATTCAGGTTAAGTGTTCACCCAAATGAATTTAAAATTCAAACTTGGCTCACGAATGAATTTTATACATTCAAGTGTGTATCTAAGTAACATTGAACGTTCAATACGATTTGATGTTAAATTTTCTCATACTAGGATAAGGGGTTAGTATGTGGAATGTAATCTTTCTAAAACGTTAAGACTTTGAGAGTATTTGCAGGCGAATGCACTCGCCAAGTAATTATTTCATATATACTTAACGAGTAATGAGTTATATTATTATTATAAAGAATGAATATAATTGAAAAAGTAAGTTAAGATCTAAACGGGACAAATTTGGGGAAAATAAATATTCAAACATGTCAGAGAGTAGACTTGTTTAATTTTCAAGAAAAAGAAGCATACAATATACACAAGGGATGAAGTACAAATAGTTTCACTAGACACAAAGGTTGAATCGAAATGACTGTTGGTCGTCAGAGATCAGTTTCAACTGCTTCGAATTTAATTGCCTTGTAATTAGCTGGGCAACCTCATCTATCTGTTGGCCATTTCTGTGTTTTATTTAATTTAGTTATTTGAAATAGAAGCAATAGAGTCCATTTTCTAAGAGTGGATTTTCATATGCCTTTTGAGATCACTCTTATTTGAGAAACCCTTCTTGCATTGATCACAGACGAAAGGCTTTTCGCCCGTATGAATACGTAAATGCGTTTTGAGACTAGATTTTTGTGAAAAACCCTTCTCGCAGTGATCACAGACGAAAGGCTTTTCGCCTGTATGAATAAGTAAATGGCTTTTGAGATTACCCTTATTTGAGAAACCCTTCTCGCATTGATCACAGACGAAAGGCTTTTCGCCCGTATGAATAAGTAAATGCGTTTCGAGACTAGATTTTCGTGTAAAACACTTCTCGCATTGATCACAGACAAAAGGCTTTTCACCCGTATGAATACGTAAATGATTTTTGAGATTACATTTTTTTGAGAAACCCTTCTCGCATTGATCACAGACGAAAGGCTTTTCGCCTGTATGAATACGTAAATGCTTTTTGAGGTCACCCTTTTGTGAGAAACCCTTCTCGCATTGATCACAGACGAAAGGCTTTTGGCCTGTATGCTTGTTATTAGAATGAGTTCCCAAACATTGATTAGTTTGTTTTGATTTCAATTTTTCTTGATCGTTAGGACATTGTAAAGACCGTTTGCCGGAATTATATCGATTATGTAAGGTCAGTTTAGAAGCCTTCTCGCTCTGAGGAATCATGGCAATAAGGGGTTCCGATTTAATTTCAGCACCGTATTTCCGATCGCTCAGATGACTTGTGAAGAGTACTTCTTCTGAATGGCCTTCCTGTATATGGCTTTCGAAATCAGACAATGATAGGAATCCAGATAAACATTCTTCACAGAAATAATCTTCAGTTTCATTCTTAGTTCGATTATCTGGAAAAAAATAAATGTATTGATGAGATGAATTTAGAGATTGAAATTTAATATAAAGGAGAAAAGTTTATTGTAGTTTTGGTATTTTTATAAATAATACTACAATTAAGTATTTAATTTTTGAAGAATAGTGAGATATTTTTCAAAAATTTTAAACAACAACTCCGGGCTTCATATCGTTTATATTTTAATTATATGGTTAGTCCTTTCGCTCAAGGGGCGATTTTTATTGCACTCATCTCGGAGTTTACAAGCGAGAAGGTACAAACATCTTTTTTCTTCAAGTTTTTAGAATGAGAACTTTTAAGCAGCGATTCAAGTAATGAGGAACTCATTGTTATGTTTCATTGGTATCGACGGATGAAAAGAAGGACTCTGAGAAAACGGGTGCATCCGTACTTAGAAAGGAATTTTCATTGTCGGCTGATTGTTGCGACAAAAGAATTGCAATAGAGAGAAGCAAAATTTATTTATTTAGCGTTTAATACAAATATGTAACTATGTTAAAGTTTATTGATTGTTTTTTTGTAAAATTCAAATGAAAAACTCGTTTGTAAAACGATCGAAAACGTTTTTTATTAAAAAGCCAAACATTTCAGGAGAAATTCTCCCTTTATCGATGGTAATGAAATGTTTCTAGTTAAGTTGCTTCTAAAAAAATTATGAGAGCAACTATAAACAAATAAATATTTTAAAAATATACAATGATACAGATTGTCTTGGAGATGAGATTAGCCAATAAAAAATAAAAAATTATAAATATTTTAAAAGCAATCTATATCTATATCTGACCTTTTGTTAATCGAATATTTGTGCTCGTAGACTTTAAATATTCCCAGGTAGGAAATGACTAAGGGCCCAGAGCCGGCCCAGTATAGCGCCAACCCTTGTTTTGCTTGGCCCTAGCCTGCGAGCCCGCTTGGGCCCGACACTGGCTGGAAGCTGGGATGATAACAACGGCCCGGGCTGGGCCGAGGAGGCTGGCTCAATACAGAATTCTAGCCTGGCCCAGACCGGGCAGTAAACGTCGGCCCAATACTGAATTCTAGCCTGGGCCAGAGTGGGCATCAAGCATTGGCTCGATGCTGGATCCTTGGTCTATACTAGTGATTTAAATATTTAAATTTTTTTTCTTTAAAATTTTAAAATCTTATAGAATCTTGAAATCAAAAATTAAAATTAATATAATTAAATATAGCTTTTTATTTTTGTATTAATAACTAATTATTATAAATGGGAATGAAATAAGAATTGTTTAATTAAGGATTAATATTTATTTATTTATTATTCATGACTTTTGCCTTATTCTGGCCAGTCTCAGCGTACATGTTACATCATTTACATTTTTTATAATAATTTTTAATATTCTAATGGTGTTTGTATTAATGAAATTATTTATTTATTTATTTAGATAATTTTACGGACTAGTAGTCCACTTACAAAAAAAGAGATTCATATTCTCTGTACACAAGTCAAGCATGCATTTACATCATGAAAATTTGCACAAAATTATAATATATAAAAACAACATCAAATTTATATAAAACAAATTTAATAACAATATTAAAAATAAATTAAATTAAATTAATTAAAGTAATAAAATTAAAATCAATTGAATCAAATCAAAAAAAAAAAGATTGAAATTCTCAACAGTCAATTAAGAATTTCAATTTTTTTTTTTCACGTTGTGCTCGGCCGCCCTCTCTGTCTTTCGCGCCAGATAAAAATAGGCTGGTTGCACGTATAATTTTTATCTTGTCTTGTGACTCGCTGTACTTGGTCATCAAAAAATCTGAAATCATTATTATAATAGTTTATTGAAAATGTGAAAAATATAATTACTTTGAGTAATTTTTTTTCAAATGATATTAACTTACCATCCATCGTTTTGAAAAATTGAGTAGATGAAAATTTTTTTTTTCCGATTCCATTTACTACTCTGCCACATGCACTATACTGCAATTGGATTGTTTTGCCAATCAATTTTTTTAAGATGGCTGAAACATCCGATTCGTAGCTCCGTGATCCCAATGTTTCCAATCGAAAAATATCTTTCTGTAAATTATACAAAAAATAAAACATTAAAAGATACAATAAAATCAATCGAATGGTATACTCCTGCTAAAAAAATACATTAATATGAAATGCATACCAGTGCTTTCTCTTTTTCGATGTCATTTTTTAGAATTTCATCGAATTCTAAAAATTTATCCAGATCTTTTAATGGAAGATCTATGTCGATGATTTTCCAGGGCTGTGGGTGGCTAACTTGATCCTTACATGAATTTAATATTTCTAATTTTAGATTATTGAATTTAAAATCTATATCATAGAGGATGCTCTTTTTGGCACGGTTAATTTCTTTTGTTATGAACTGTTTCAAGTCCTCCACGACACCTGATGATATATCTAGAACATTAATAAGAATATATAAAATAAAATTCGAACAAAAATCGAATGAAAATTTTTTAGTTTAAGGTAGTTGTTCCGCCAATGCGTCTTCTTAGGATTTTTTTGAAATTTATACAGATTATTATTTAAATACTTCTGAATCGATTGGTGGCAAAACAACAATACAGTTCCGGAGATATTAAATTTTAAAAATCGAGTTTTTCAGACTCTTTAACTTAACTTAACGCGATATCAGAAAGTTTACATACATATTTAATTATAATTGAGAAACCCTTCTTACCATTTTTATAAAAAACTAAACCAACATTAAACAATAACCAATACATATTTTAAGATAATTTTGACTCATAGTTGCAACGCAGTTTCTGAGATAATAAGGAATAAATAATGAAAAATGTATTAAAAATTTTTTTTGCTAGTATTGTCGCGAAACAACTACCTTAAATAGAGTTTAAAAAAACAAAAGAAACATTTTTATTTTTCAACATATATATATAACCTTCGTTGGAATTCATTCGTGGTCGTTTTGGCGTTTCCGATTCATCTTCATTTACATCAGGAGTGAAAAGTTTATCTGCTTTTCTCTTAGACGTAGAGCCTCTATTCTGACTATTGTGATTTGCCAACGGTCGCGGCGTGGATAATACTTGAGAAATAGCTGCAGAGTCGAGTTCAAGAGGTTCAACATTTTCCACCAACTGAGATTCCGTTTCATCAGATGATTTAACCTCCATTTTATTGAATGACCTTTTCATTCTTCTTAACCCTTGCTTATAATCTTCTGAAATAACATTTGGTTAATTTGAATATTTATTATTATAATAAAAAAAAAACATCAAGAAATATAATTATAAAATTAGAGAATTCCATGGGAGGCCCCTCAAGCGTATTAATCAAGGTTGTTGTTAATCAAGTTTAGCATCCGGATCGGTGGTTTGGTTTAAAAGAGGCTGTGGTAACGAAAATTTACAACATAGCAAACGGTCGGAGAGTTTTGATTGCATTGTGGGTTGAGTTTGACCCCTTGATCCAAAAGGTTTAAATTAACATTATACTCATTTTCCCTTTTTGCAACGATACTCAACAAGCAAGCAATTGTGCCATACTTGCTTTAGAAATGATGGATATCGAGTATGAAGGCCATGAGTCATCTGGGAGACGATTATTTTTCACCCATTTTTCAACATTTTTATAATCATTTTTGGGGGGAAAATAACACATCTCTTCATTGTTAAACAACCAAGAGAATGGCAATAATTCAACGGACTTTTTGTTATTTGTTATTTCGTAAAACTGAACGACAGCAAATAAAGTATTGGAACCTGGCATGATTGAAAATAAATAGAACCACAGGAGATAATTTAAAAACTGAGTAGCTATTTTTGATATTCTAAACAAAGGAATACACTAAAATGTCAGGGAGCTAGTAGTATGTATAATTGTGCTACCAACTGGTAAAAAACATTACCCCTAAAACAATTTTAAAAAATAAAACCCCACCAAATTCATATTTATATGTGTAATTATTTTATAAATATTATCCATGAAAATAGTTTTTTCTTTCTAAGTCCAAATACCTGCTAAAACGCTTCATTTAATAAATAATATGAACGCAATTGAATTTATAAATAGTAAAATAAAGAGAAATATTGGAAAACAGGACTATATATCTGGAGAGACCGAACATAATAAGCGAGTGGAAGAGGCGCATCTGGACAAGGGCCAGATGCGGAAATATTTATAACAAGAGAATAAGAGAGGAAGAAACAACAGAACAGAAAGGAGAAGAGAGAAGAACAGAGAAGCTGTGGAAGAACCTGGTAGAACCATTAAAGGAGGGAAGGATGGAAGATGATGTAATAAGACGGATGAGGGATGAAGACGAGCTAGAAAAGAGAAGAAAGAAGGGAGAAGAAGGGGCCAGGGGATCAAGAACTTTATCGATTAATGAAGACGAAGAAGAGGAAAATTGAAACACATGGTTGAAATTAACAATATGTACAAATTCAGTAAATGTAAACAAAAAATTACCTTTTTTCAATATATTAAAAGAAAGTACCGAAGCCCCTTTCGGGCATGTACTAGAAATTGAATCAAAATTATTGTAAATGAAATTGTATAATATGTTGGTTACTCAATAAATAATAATAATAATATAAATAATACACCGAAGGGTTTTTTCGATGAGGTGAGAAAAGCACATGGAGACGCCTGATGAAGCCGAAATAAAATTGGCGAAAATCAATGAAAACAGTTTTTTCTTTCTAAGTCCAAAATATAGATAGAATAGATTTATAAAATAAATATTAATCTATCTATCTATATATAGATAAAATAGATTTATAAAATAAATATTCATGTTAATATACAATATGATATATATATAGGTATATATATTTTACATATACCAATATAAGCATTTATTTTATAAATATTAATATCTCTCTCTCTCTCTCTCTATATATATATATATATAAATTCATAAAATAAATGTTTATATAGGTATATATAAAATTAAATTTTTAAATAAAATAAAATTTAAAATGAAAAAAATGAAAAGGTACAATAAAATGAAAATTTCAAATAAAAGAAAGATAAATTTTTAAAAAATATTTGTTTTTTAAATAGAATGAAATTTTTAATAGTATTTATTTTTTCATTTCTTCTTTGTTAACCAATTTATACATGCAACAACGTTAATACATACTGACAATTATTCATGAGCAAGAGTATACATTTTCGGTCTACACAGGCAATTTTTAACATTTTTTTATCCTGTTTCCAAGAAATTATTTCCATCACACCAACATCAATCGACGAAGTCGGGAAATCAAACACTTCTTTTCTTTGATTTTCTATAACACCATATATATATAGATTATTGATATCTTCTTGAATCGCGCAATTATGCCGAATATTTAATATACTATCAATTACAAATATTTTTCCGTTGCGCAATTGTATTATGTTATTTGGATGATTGCAAGAAAGATTGATCCCGCATAATTCTACTCCTTGAACCTTACGATACTGTTTTCGATTGTATGAAAATAAATTTATAAATTGTTCATACTTGCATTTGCATAAGGTACTTTTTTTTTTTATTTTGACGTTATCACCGGATTCTAACTCATACAATCGATTTGCTATTTGTGTGAGTGGCTTGTTTGGTGATTTCACTAATTTTTTAAATAAACTTATATAATTTTCTCCCCAAAAGGCCGATACTTCACTCAAATGAACTTGAAAATGACGTACATCGTCTGCTATGTGAATTAAGTTATGCATGTTCAATACTTGTGAATCTTCACCATATTCTGATGGCAATAATTTAAAAAATTCTCTAAGTTGATCTTGAGCATAATCTACATACCTTACTGCATTATAATCATCATTTAAAATCCTACATGCTACATACAATAATAAAAAGTGTCGGTATTTATTCGTAGATAATACATCTTTAAACGCAAGAGGCCCAATATATAATAAAAAAAACGAAATTGCGTGGCTTTCCATCTAGAAACCTGATCAATTTCGAATGATTTTCTTTGAAATTCATCAGGAATATGTGGTGATATAGATTCCATTATTTTTTTTTAAATTTTAACCTTAGTACTTTTCAACCGAGCTGTATGTTTTTTCACTATAAGTAATTTTTCCAATAGATTTTTCATCACACCGATATATAGTAGATGCATAGAATCTAGAGCTATATCATTTACTGGATTAAAATGTTCTAATTTACATAGCGAAGACATGACGTTCTCTAGATGATGCTCTAATTGTTTTTTGTCAATAAATGAGTCTTTTGTCCGAAGATCAGAATCCATTTGTGGGTACACTCGCTTTCGGTTTTTGGTAATACCTTCAGTAGTACACCTTTCACAAGCAAAATAACCCCCTGGTGACTTAGAACATTTAATGAAAGCTCTGGCAGGGGCATCTGCAACTATACACATAATTTTAAATGCATAATTTATCTCGTTTAAAATTATTCCATTCAAAATGTATTGATTGGTAATAATAATACTTTTACTGGTTCATCAGACCCTCCCGGGTCCAATGATTTTTTTTCATTTTCTTTCAAAAATGTTTCTGAGGAGGATATTGTTTTTGCGGTTCACTCAATTAAGTCTGGTGCTGTGGGGTGTGATACCATTCCAATTTCATTTATAGTAACTATACTTCCTCTAATTCTACCACACCTTGCACATTTGATAAATTTTTGTTTGACTTCATCTACCTTCCCTTCTGCTTGGAAACATGCTATTGTACTGCCCTTGCAGAAAATTAGCTCACCGAAATCCCTGTCTGACTTTAGACCTATTAGTGTTCTCCCTGCCTTGTCCAAAATATTAGAAAAAATTATTAACTGTCAAATTTTAAATCATATCGAAAATAACAAATTTTTAGACCCTTATCAGTCTGGCTTCCGTAAAGGGCATAGCTGTACGACTGCTTTACTAAAAATTACGGAGGATATTCGAAGAGAAATCGACGTCGGAAAATGTACAATTTTAGTACTTCTTGATTTTAAAAATGCATTCGGTTCAGTCAATCACTCGATTCTTTTAAGTAAACTTGCTTCCCAATGCGATCGCTGGCTCATCGAAGCCTAATTTCTTAAAGATCTAGAAATAGAGCCATATAACTAAAATTAGTTATATTTATCAATTTTTAAATTCAATTTTTATATTAAAAAATCTCACTAAATAAATCAAGATGTCAAGGGATAGGATATTAAATCCATTCAGTTTCAAATTAAAAATCTTGTTACAAGTATAGATGAATTAAAACTGGAAATTGTAGATGCTACTGATGAAGGAGAATTAACAAGTTTAAAAAATGTTTCAGAAACCCACAGTAAAAAAGTGGACACAATTGAGGAGAAAATAATTAGTTATGACATCACTGATCATGCTGAATTCACAACTGAATTGGCAACCATTCGCAGAAACTGGAGGTCCAACATGAGAGAGATAGCCAAACGACTCAACGAAATCCAAAAGCACGTGAGTCCAATAATGTTGATCCAAAATCTATAAATTCCGCAAATTTAAACACCCGTACCAGGCCCAAACTTCCTACACTCAATCTTCCTACCTTTGATGGAAACTTAGGAGAATATTTATCATTTTGGGAATCTTTTAATACAAATATACAAAGTCGAACCGATTTGGATAAATTAGATAAATTCAAATACTTTCAATCTTTAATTAAAGGCAAACCAACTAGAATTCATTAACGGCTACACTGTTTCAGCAGCCAATTATGATAATATGATAGAAGCGTTTGAAAAGAAATTCAAAAAGATTGATCAATTAGTTTATTTATACATTAATAATATTTTAAACATTTATCCTATCAAAAAACGAAATGCACAGCAGCTGCAACAGCTAGTTAATGTAATTCGGACTTCACTTAATAATCTAAAAGCACTAGATCAGAAAGTAGAAGATTGGGATGCAATTCTTAACAAAATTGTTTTAGACAAATTGGACTCCAGTTTCTACCACGCAAGTCTAGGAAGATAACTCAATTGTATCCACGAATCATTATTGGGAACCTTCTGCATCTTCAAAACCTTTATATACATATATATTCAAATAAATATATAGATTCAAAGTCTATTAGTATATAAAGAAAAAGTTCATATAAGTATCTATTTTAACCTTACATATTAAAAATTATAACTATTAATCTAATTTCATGTATAACCTCATCTCTTATCATTAAGGGACAATATATAATTTATATATATTAAATTTATAAATATTAATCTAATTATATTTATAAATAACATCATTTGTTAATTTAGTTTTATATTTAAGCCAGCTAGGCATCAACATTTATAAATAAATCGGAAAAAATTATAATTCCCAACAATTATAATCTTTTCTAAAAATTACCTATATCTACCTTTTATTAATTAAATAACCTTTGATATTGCGATTGATTTAGTTGAGATCTTCCCCGTTACAGACCCGGGAGAGTAAAAATAAAATCGACCTATGGATAATAATTTTTTTTGGTCGAAGAATAGCAGAACCCTGAGTAACCTTCAGTTATCAAGGGCTATACGCAACATACTGGCTATACATACCTACGCTGGCTCATCGAAGAAATGTCTCTGCCCTTTCCCTTTTCTATAGATATTATCACGGCAGGTGCTCTGATGAGATAAAATCAATAATTCCCCCAAAGCATGCTTTGCACGTAGCACGCGTTTTGCCGACTCACAACAGTCTCTCGCGGTCAAATTAGAAAAGTGCCGGACCACTTCATTCGCGAATACATATATCCCCATGACTTCAAGGAACTGGAACTCTCTTCCAGCCTCTATCTTTCCCAGCACCTATAATCTTCAAACCTTCAAAACCGGAGTGCATAGACACCTACGTCTACACCCTCTCACTTAATCAACTTTCCATTCTCTTCGGTAATGCAAGGGTCTTTCGAGAGCCATAGGGGCTGCTTCTTTACTGGTGCACCCCTTCTTGCATTCGATTGCATTAAAAAAAAAAAAGTGTTGTCGCGAAACAACTACCTTAATCAATGAAAATTAAAAGAAATAAATTCTTAAAAAACTTAAATCCTTGAATATCCTAATGGTCTCTGAGATGGTGGACAAAGGGACAGAGGCCAATTTTCATCTAAATTAGAATTTGAAGAATTCTCCCAAGATTGTTAATCAAATAATTGAACTTACCATCAGCTGATGTATTTCGTCTCAATTGAAGTTTCATTTTTAAATTTAAATGTAATTTCCTATGTATACATTTCTTTTGATGTATGTTGAGATATTCTTCACTAATAAACATCGTAAGACAATCACTGCACAGGAAATGTGGCCCTGAAAAAGATAATTTATTGCAATTTTTAGTTAGATATAAATGTTTAAGGCCCATGGACTCTATAGAGCTAAAATCGAGTTCAAGAGAATATAAATGAACTCATACAGACTTGATTCGAATGAAATTTTATATATATATATATATATGTTGCAGTAAAAACCCGTTTGTTAGTAAGAACTGGTTCTTACTAGTTAATGCGCGTTTCACTGAATACCTTTGTGACAACTAGAATTTACTTATGTTGGTTGAGTTTGGTTTAAAGATCTAGAATCTTCATTTTTCACCTTCCGCCTCATTTTGGGTGTTTATTTTCAAAAAATTTTATACCAAAATGTCAAAAATTAGAAGCAAGTTGTAGTGGATGTAATTTTTGACATTTTGGAGTAAAAAAAGTTGAAAATAAACACCCAAAATGAGGCGGAAGGTCAAAAAATTAAGATTTTAACCTTTGAACTAAACTCAAACAACATCAGTAAACTTTAGTCGCCACAAAGGTATTCAGTGAAACGCGTATTAACTAGTAAGAACCCGTTCTTACTAACAAACGGGTTTTTACTGCAATATATATATATTAGGGTGGTCCTTATTTTGGGTATTTTCGAATTTTTACGCTAGCAGAGGCTCACATGGTTCGAAATAAATAAATAAAAAATATCTACCAAGTTCCAAGTCCCTATCTCAATTTTAACCTGTGACTCAGAACGAGGCAAATTTCCCATCTAAATAACATGGTGTTTTGGCATTGAACGATGAATCTTTTATTCCGGCCAAAGTAATATTTCAAAAAAATTGGATCACTCTGAACTTTACCCTTATTATAGTAGCTATCCTTCAGTTTTTTCAGATTTTTAGTTATTATTATTTTGTAGTTAAAGCTAGATAAAATACTGCCATAGTTAGTAAGTTATAGACTCAAAAATTATATTAGCTATAAATCTGTAAAAATTCTGAAGGGTTGCTACTATTAGAAGGATAAAATCTACAGTTTCAAATTTTTTAAACCATTGCTTTGGCCCGAATAAAAAATGGATCGTTCAATGCCAAAAATCCTATGTTATTTAGATGGGAATCATACATCGCTCTGAGGCACAGGTTAAAATTGAGATAGGGGCTTGAAAAAGAGTAAAAATTGGAAAATACCCAAAATAAGGACCACTCTAATATATATCTCAACAAAAACACATGTGTAAAAAAGGCCATAAAAAATGTTTATTCATCTGTTTATATGATTAGGTATAGTTATGTAATTTACTCTATATCTTTTATACGGATGAAAAAAAAAATTTCTAAATAAAAATATAAAAAGTTAACCTATATACTAACCTTTATAAATAGGATACTTATTTGGATTATTTACAATCATGTTGATATCAATATTGTGAAAGGTATTCATTATATTTATATAAATATATTAAAATAATTTTATTTATATAATAGAAGAATAGAAAGAAAGAAATTATTATCACTTTGACAGACTAGTAAAATCTAGAATAGAGACTTGATACAAATGAGTTTCAAATTATAATCGAGAGATGGCAGCCAGTGTTGCCAGCAGTGTTGCCAGCGATTGAATTTATAAATTCACTAGTTCGGGAGTGTGAGACATTTAAGAAATAGCAACGCTTTTGGATAAGAACACGTCATTTGTTGACGAGCAACGCTAAATGAAAATATTTCAATGACGTCATTTGCTTTTGACAGATGACAGCTGTCATTTTCTCATTGAAATATTATTTTTTTAACCGACTTAAAAAAAAGGTGTAGGTTAACATTACTTTATGGGGGGGTCGGTAGGCTAGGCGGTAGCGTGACAACGAGCTAACCAGGGGACCCGGGTTCGAATCCGACTCGAGGCAGCCAGCTAAAATCTGACCCCCGGGGGTAGAGACAAATTTTAAAAATATAGCTAGTATCGTGATTGGGCTTATGGCTAGAAAGGCCGAAAAGCCAAAAAAAAAAAAACATTACTTTATCCAATGCGAATTATTGAATTATTCTTTTATCTAAAGAACAAAATTACATACTTACAGATTTCTGCTTACAATAATTTTATTTTAATAAAATTTCGACTATGCTTCAGCATTTTAATCGAATTGAAGTAGTTATGCTAATTTATTAAGGGTTACATTTTTCGGCCCACCAAAAAACGTATTCAGAACGACAAATTTGGAATTGCAGGCGACAAAAAAAATATACAACGACCAAAAATTGATAAAACGACAAAACATGTAAACAAACGGCAATTATTGCAATTTCAGATCGAAATATGTATTGGCACTACAAATTACTGGCAAACCACGTCCGTTCAAAATTTGACAGAAAATTTAAGGTTATATAAACTATACAAACCATGTAAAAATATCCTGATAAAGATTGCGTATATTTTATCAAGGTAATATATATATAAATATAAAACATTTTTTAAAATTTTTTTTATTTTTATTTTTTACCCTTACAGTATAATGGAAGAAATTTTTTGTTTGGAAGATTATGAGGAGGATGAAAATAATGAAAATGTCAATTTCAAAGTAAAGTCATTAAGGAAAAGAACTAAAGGACGTAACTCGCATTTTGTAAAAGATTTTAAAGAATCATCAGAAGCAGAAGAATATATCAAAAATGAAAATTCATGGTGCAAAACATCAAAAAAGAACACCTTAGATGGTGAAAAAGTAGAATTTCGATGTAAGTACGGAAAATATCGGAAGCGTGAGTGCCCCGCAGCCATTTATTTATTGTATCATGCATCAAGTATGAAAGTTTCTCTTTTTACAACGAACTGTAAACATCTACATTTCAAAAATAATCCTGTCCGTGGGTTAGACCAGTGTTTCTTAAACTATGGATCGCAACCCCAAATGGGGTCGCAAAGCGAAATGTTGGGGTCGCGAAAATTTAATTCAGATACATAAATTTAAATAGGAACATTAGTATAATCTCTTATTTATCTTTAACTTGATATATTAGATTTTATGTACAGCGCAATTATAAAATCGTAATACTGGTTAAATGTAAATTATATTTACATATTGAAAGATATAACTAAGCGCATAATAATAGCGCTTTCGCATTTCAATTTCAGAATTAAGTTATTTCGGAATCAAATTATGCCACAAATATATATACTGTGCTTTTGTATAACGTCCTTTGTATACTTGAAACAAATCCTAAAACTGCTTTTTTCATAATATATGTATATTGTTTACGAAAAATAAATTATCCAAGGGAGAATATTTATTTTAATATCTTTATTTTATACATATTTACAACATGGGGTCGCGAAAAATCTCGATGATAAATCGGGGTCATGAATGTAAAAAGTTTAAGAAGCTCTGGGTTAGACCACAGTACAAAAAAATTTATTGAAGAGCTATACAAAAACCTAATGCAATATTAGCTGCATTTAGAAAAGAAAATATTGCAGAACCACCCAAAACGCGATTATCAAATTTTTTACGCTTATTAAGAGCAAATACTTATGGGCCAAGTACTATTACTGGGAATGAACTCAATGAATGGTGTAAAGAAAAAAGTGCCATACCAGATGACATGGATAAGATATTTGTTTTGGACTTTTTAGTAAATTATGATTATGAAAATCAAGACATTAAAATTGTTTTGTCGACAAAAAGATTGTTAGAAAATATAAATAAATCTTGTATGGTACAAACTGATACAACTTACAAGTTAATCTGGCAGGGTTACCCAGTAACAATTATGGGAAGTAGTGACAAAAATAAAACTTTTCATCCATTTGTTGTATCAGTTTGTAACACAGAAAACGAAAATGATTTTTCATTTATATTTTCTGCAATTCATAAATATAATAATACATGGAAACCAACCATATTACTTGCCGATGCAAGTAATGCTATTACAAATGGTTTTAACAAAAATTTAATGGCCCTAATGTTAGGTTAATGTGCTATTTCCATGTTATACAAGCAATAGAAAAAAAATTAAGGATGGTAAAAAATTCTGCTGAAATAAAAAGTGATATTAGTATGCTACAACTTTGCAATAGCGTGCATATTTTTGAAAAAGCTTGTCAATTATTTTCATTAAAATGGTGTAACATGCAGCCTGACATTGATATATTCTTAGAATATTTTCAGGAGGAATGGTTAAAAAAATTCATATTGGTACGAAGGAGCAGCTCTTAGTTATCCAAGTACTAATAATGGCATAGAGGCAACAAATGCTGTCATAAAAAAAGAACACACATTAAGAGAACGTCTACCTGTAGGGCAATTTTTAAATAATCTTGACAATCTTTTGTTAAAATGGTCTAAAGAGAGAGATCCTCTTTTACCAAATTATAAAGAATTTTCTCTTAGACCGACCATTTCCATGAAAGATTGGACCGAAGCATATCAATGGGTATTATTAAACAAAAATGTAAGAATTTTAGATGATAAGTTTTATATTTCATCTTCAAATTGTGAAGCCGAAGCCATTTTTACGGAACTGTTTACTAAGTTTACAGAAAACAATTGGGATACATTCGACGACTTTAAAAAAATTAATTTTAGTATTTGGGTGATTGAAAAGAAATATGATGAATTTGTGTGTTCCTGTCCTTCATTTATGAAAAATTATAAATGTAAGCATGTTTTAGGACTTAAAATTCGACTGAAAATGGTAAACGTTCCTCAAGAAGCCAAAACTATGCCATTGGGTAATAAACGTAAAAGGGGAAGACCTGCAAAAGCTAGAAAGGCTTTAATTGTTCAGAATTGACAAATATATTGCATTCTCACTCATATTATACGTTTAATGACTTAATGTGCATTATTTACCAAATATTTTAGTTATTTTATTTTGATTATTGCCAGTATTATTTACAATTATATTTGTATTATTATATTTACATTAGATTTAATTATAATATTTACTAATTTTCTTAAATATATTTATTTACAATTATATTTATTAGATAGAGTACTATGATGTTTTATTATTTATTATTTGATCTTAAATGAGGCAATTAAAACCGTGAGAACAGTTAGATGTTCTCGTAAGGAGAAAGACTCTAAGAAAACAAAATCTTTTATGTCCTTATCAATATTTTTATTTTAAAACTGGGAAACTGGGAGACAGTTTCCCAGTTTCCCAGTTTTAAAATAAAAATATTGATAAGGACATAAAAGATTTTGTTTTCTTAAGAGTCTTTTTCTCCTTACGAGAACACTCTAACTGTTCTCACCGTTTTAATTGCCTCATTTAAGATCAAATAATAAATTATATTTATATTTACATTTGACTTAATTATAATGTATACTCGTTTTGTTAAATAAATTTACTATAAATAAATTTCTGGTTTATTTATTATTTAATACTTAATAATAAATAAGCATCTGTATACAAGTAGTGCAAATAAGGAAAATATAACCTATAAATTTGACGGTTGTCGATTGTCGCTTTAAAATCTATTTTTGTTTTGCTTAAAACATAATTTGTCGTGACATGAATAGTTTGTAAGGATATCTAATTTGTCGTGCTAAATACCTAATTTGTCGTTAATTTTACTACTTTTACAGCTGACAATTTGTCGTGTAAATTACGTTTTTTGATGGACTATTATTTATTCCCCATTTATTAAATACCCTCAAATTTGTAAGTTCAATCGTGCAAGACATAATTATTATATTTTTATTTTATCTAAGTAATTGTTTTTTCTTGTTCATTTTACTCATAAAAGCATTTAAAGTTTTTTGGTCCTATATAAAGTTTTTCTATACAACTTGTGGCGGCCAGTATTGAACCTATAAAATAATAATAATTAACTGAATAATAAAATTTAGCAAATATTGCAAATATTAAGACAATTGTAGAAAGGTATTTATTAAGTTTTTTTTATGTTTATGGCTGAAAATATAAAGGTACAAATTACTTACGAAGCTAAATAATTTACAATTATTTTGTATGTATAGATAAGTTAGAGCTATTATTAATTAAAAAAAAATATTTGAAATGTAGTACACCAAGTCAATAGTATGATGGGTTCAGGACGCTGATTGGATTACTCGTGTAAGACAATCAATTATGTCAGTGACCCGAAAAGATAAACCTCTAAAAGATTACCATCAAAAAAAGCACCTCAGTAATCAACTTCAGTTTAATGAGATGACTGAATTACCTATTTATTTCGAAATCTAACTGACTTTGGCGAGGATAGTTGGACACGGGTGAATAGTTTTACAAGGAGCTTGGACAATCATGTGCTCACAGCACTTGAAACATGACCAGAAGCAGATTTAACAAACTATAAATAGAAAAAGAGTCTTGTCCATATCACTACTTACAGAAACTCTGTACCTCATATTAAAGAAAATCTAATTTCAGTAAAAAGTTATTTCACAAAGTGTTTGAAGTTGAGTTTAATCGAACAAATGGATGTTAATTAAATCGATAGCTATCTGTAATGCTTCTTCAAATTTGTTTAAATTGTGTCAAATTAATGAAGTGAATTCAAAGAAAATTGTATTCTTTAATGGAAGAGAGTCTTAGACATCTAGATATAGAGTCAATTAAAGAGTCAAGACTCATCGTTTTCCCTCTATGCCTCCGAGACATGGACCTTAACTTAAAGAAGAAGAACTGCGATCGGATACTCCTTCGAGATGTGGGTAGGAGGAGAATGTTAAGAGTCCTTTGGACAGTCCACTAATAAGTCAATTATAGAGGAAGTTCACGCGGATCGGAGTCTTTCTGGGATGGTACTCGAGAGAGTGATCAAGTACTTCGGCCACCTCACCCGCTCAAATATCGGCTTGAGGGGATTTCGTGCAGGGCAAGGTGGAGGGCAAAAGAAGAAAAGGCAGATGGACAAATCAAATAAAGGTTCAACCATAGATAAAAGATAGATGGGTTCAACTTGGCATTACACTTCATGCTGCTACAGCTATGGTCAGACTCAGACCACGCTGGCGGGTTGCGATCAATAAGACTAGGGGTGTTAGAATATGGAGATGTGAGGGTCACGCTCCCTTGGAAAGAAGATTATGACATTGCAAAAGAAAACACCTATATGCTTTATATGTTTGGTCATATCCAATAAATATCATTTCTATAGTTCTATTCTGTAATTTCCTTCTCTTTTCTTAAGTATATTAGACAAAATAGTTCTACTAATGTTCAAATTTTTCGTTCTGCTGGGGAGATTAGGGAGCAGTTAACTAGGATTGAATTCCTTGTGATTTCAAAAAATAGAAAACTATTTTATTTAAATATTCTTTTTCGGTCCTCCTCGATTCGATCTAATCACTTTAGGTTCTCTTTCAAATTTATTTTTACTTTATCCATAGCGGAGCATGGGTAAAGTATTGTAATCGGTCTCGCGTCAAGCGTGAATTTAAAGGGTCCTCAGGAAAAGACTACGGAACCCATGGTGTCAATTAAAGTCACAAATTGTAGTATTCAATTAGGTTGAATTTTAGCACGTGACGGTTTTGCCAAAAATTACATGGGGTCTCTGTCCAGAGGCCAAAAGTGCGATTTTTTCATTTAGTTTTTTTTACTTTATCCAAAGCAAAGCATGGGTAAAGTATTGTAATCGCTCTCGGGGCAGGCGCGGCTTCAAAGGGATCCTCAGGTAAAGACTACGGAACCCACGGATCTCAATTAAAGCTCACAAATTGGTAGGTGATTTGAATTAGGCTGAATTTTAGCACGTGACGGTTTTGCTAAAAATTACATGGCGGCCCCGTCGAGAGGCCAAAAAGTGCGATTTTTTACTTTATCCAATGCAAAGCATGGGTAAAGTATTGTAATCGCTCTCGGGGCAAGCGTGGCTTCAAAGGGTCCTCAGGTAAAGACTACGGAACCCATGGACTCAATTAAAGTCACAAATTGTAGTATTCAATTAGGTTGAATTTTAGCACGTGACGGTTTTGCCAAAAATTACATGGGGTCTCGTCGAGAGGCCAAAAAGTGCGATTTTTTCATTTAGTGCGTGCGGATGGATGTATGTATGGATGGATGTATGTATGGATGTTATCGCTTTTTTGGCCCACGATTTTTTCCACACCGTTGCACCGATTGAAATGAAATTGAAAACCTACCATTAGTTTAACAAAATGAAGCGCTGATTAGTTTTTGGTACATATCGGCCCACAAACATTAGTACTTTATTTCAGTACTTTTTAGTTTTTTCTAAATATCTTGAAAATGACTTAACCAATTTTGATGAAATTTAATATCCTAATTAAGTACCTTGGGGACCACAAAAAAGGTTAAATAAAGTTTTTAGTAAAATTATATTTTAAAGTACTTTACTCTAGAGTAAGATGGTACTTTTTTAATTTTTTAAATTCTTTAAAATTTATTCATTTGAAAGTTTTAATATAGCTCATTTAGCCTTGCTTAAGTAAGAATGGATAGGCTTCTCTCTGTGAAATGCTAAAAATTTGGGAGGAATTTTTATGAGTAACCATAGCAACTGCGTTGTTTTCTTATCCGTTACCTTTGCTGAAGACAGAGAAATCGATTTTAAACCAAAAATAGCGATTGATTCTCATCTAGTACTTGAGGAATAATCATTCTATATTGGATTTTTGACGTTTCGGTTTTTATTAGTAACCATTGCTGAAGACATAGAGAAATCGACTTTAAACCAAAAATAGCGATTGATTCTCATCTAGTACTTGAGGAATAATCATTCTATATTGATTTTTGACGTTTCGGTTTTTATTAGTAACCATTGCTGAAGACATAGAGAAATCGATTTTAAACCAAAAATAGCGATTGATTCTCATCTAGTACTTGAGGAATAATCATTCTATATTGGATTTTTGACGTTTCGGTTTTTATTAGTAACCATTGCTGAAGACATAGAGAAATCGACTTTAAATCAAAATAGCGATTGATTCTCATCTAGTACTTGAGGAATAATCATTCTATATTGGATTTTTGACGTTTCGGTTTTTATT
>JALMQS010000099.1:8226927-8241589 GCA_024734495.1 Forficula auricularia | reverse complement strand
CACATGCGTATTGGCTAAAGAACAAACAGAAAAGGTGGTACTAAATTAATAGATTAATGAGAAAAGTGCCATTAAAAGAATGGACATCATACTCTTCCCTTTATCACCAGATGCAAGTTCTTGGGAGATTATATAAGAAAATAACAAAGAGAATAAGTAGATAAATATTCAATATTGTAGTTTACATGGTCAAGCACTTAATAATGAGTTTCTAATGAAGAAGTTAAATATAGTTTTTAAATATCTAATCTTTATTTCTCCATTGTAATATAATTTGCTACCATTTAGACATTTAGAGAGAGAAATGTAATTTTATATTTAAATAAAACCGTGTTTAGTGGCCCTAATTTTATTTGAATAAATTGGCCAAGGAGCCAGTAGGAATGGTAGAAAAATCTGAAAATAAATTTTTTTATTTAAAGATTTAGACCCTTTTTTTGGGCAGACGGATATCGATTTTTGATACGTTTCGAGCGCTATACAGCTGCCCTTCTTCAGTGTACGTCCGCTGGAAAACATCAGTGAATTTCTTAATATTTTTGTTATAATTTTTTTTTTATAAATTATTTACTGGTGTTAATGAGGTAAAATAAATAAAACTCACGAAAAACACGAATAGTTGATATTTAGCAGACGTTTTACATATAATCACATTCATGTCTTTAAAGTAAACAAACAGCGAGCGTCTCATTACCGTCTTGTAGTATTTTATTCAGTATATGATTTACATGTCTAAAATCACGAGCATTATTTCGGCCTTGTATATAGGGTGATTTAAACAAGCCTGTGCACCTCTTTACTTTCTATATTTAAAGCAAGAAGATGAGCGAGCAAAGTCTATTGAAATTAAATAGTTCCCTATCTATTTGATGGATTAAGCTACAGAATACTGAAAATTGTAAATCTTATTTTCGGATAATATTTAATCTCAGTTAAATTATAATTAAGTAAGTGAGAGTATCCTCCAATTAATATAGGATACACAATTTTATTATTTTTAAGTAATGTATAAACAAGGCTAGAATTTAATTAAATTAAACTACACTGCCTAGTTAGAATTAAAAGTTGAAAGTGGAAAAAAATTCTTTTTAGCTCTTAGTAATTAGATGAAAATTACTATTAACCCTTTCTGTTCAACTAAAACGATTTCGTTAATTTAATTTCGCTCGATACGATTAATTAACTTATTGAAGCTCCCCGGGCGACAGAATATACGGTTCTCTTAAAAATTTTCATTATTTTTTTTTTATTATGTGTGCTTAAAAATGTCCTGAAGAAATTTTATTTTCAAGCATGATTTTTTTTTCAATCTTTTTTGTATTCCGATAGCACAATATGAGTGAAAATCTTTAATAAAAGTTCATTCTGGTATCAAAATGTTTGTATTTCCTAAAACAAATAACTGACTAGATTTCGTGTTTTCTAACTTGAAAGATCTTCTAAATGGAAAATACAGAAAATAGGAAAATCGAATAATTATTTGGGAGTGCAGTTGTCGTTAATAAACTGAAATTTGATTTATTTATACTAGTTTATTAATAAGCTGTACTAATCTGTTCAGTACCTCGTAGCTTTCTAGTTCTAGCTCAAACCGTCCGTTGAGAAAAATTTTGTCAAATCCCTAAAATTTTCAGACAGAGTATCGAGCCGTGGAAAAAGTTTTCACTTAAAAAAGTGAAGTTTAGTAATAAATAACACTGGTCGACAAAAATTTATAACCGTAAACCTAACAATGGATTCCAGTAGAGTTTTATACGGTGATTATCTGCAATTTTCCGATTTTTTACAAGAAGTCAGAGCTTTGAGATATTATCTGTCAAAACGAGGAGAATGGACATTTTGACTTATTTTCGAGTCCCATTAGATATTAAACAGCAATATTTGAAATCAAACTATTTTGTTGACGTAATAGAAAACAGCTTATTCCTCTTTGAATTTCAAATTTCCACTTGTTTTTAGCTCAATTAGAACTCGAGTTATAAGTAAAAAACTAAAATTACGTGATTGTAAAAGATAATATATATTGATAAAAAGATATGGCCTTAGTTTTTTACTTATAAATCGAATTCTAATTGAGTTAAATTCAAGTGGTAATTTGAGGAAGCTATTTTCCATTAGGTCAACAAAATATTTTGATTTCAAATATTGCTGTTTAATATCTAATGAGACTTGAAATTAGGTCAAAATTGGCCTTTTTCGTCGTTTTGACCGATAATATTTCAAAACTCTGAACTGTTGTAAAAAATCGGGAAATTGCATGATATCGTAATTAGCGTATAAAACTCTCCATTTAATCCATTGTTATGTTTACAGTTATAAATTTTTATTTAATTTTTGTCGAGCAGTGTAATCTGAAATAAAAATACCTATTATTTTAAGAAGGATTACGGTCTTTTTCAGGCGAAAGTTCTAGGGGAAAATTATTATCCCAGCTACACGAATTATTTCAGAAATACTCTCTCTTCATTTCCATATCATCCGCCCACAACCTAATTCTATTTATTCTTTATCTATTTTTATATTATTTCACAAATTCACATAGTGACAGAATTCCAAAGCGACAGAAGAAAAAACATGCTTTTGCATAATAATTTTCCAAATTGAATTCTACTAATAATGGTAAAATGAACTTTTAATTTAATTTCTCTTCTAAAATAATCATTTTAGCGAGTGGCCTTTGAGTTTTGAAAATTTCACCAATTTATATTTAAACTAAATGATTTAAAAGTGTATTTATATTTAGAATCACTTGATCACGAAATTTATACGATGACAATTTTTTACACTTGATATATCACCTCTTTTGTGCCAAAATCACGAATGTTAGAATTTTTTGGGTTTTTTTTCACTAATGTTATTTTTCAATCCAATTTTCGACTTCTATGCCAGAGTCACGAATGTGATGGAATGATTAAATGAACCTCAAACTTGAGGTTTATATTTACGAATAGGGTTGCCACTTCAGAACTAAGTCTCGCCCGGAGACGATGACTAAAAAAAACCCCTAAAAAACACATATGCATACCTACATTTGGAATTTTTTATTTATATAAATTAACAAATTCAAAACTCACATTCCTACAAATTAAATACAATTCTAATGATCACAGGTTAGTTACTATGCATATAACTAATAAAAAACAAACCTAACAATTTACGTATAAAATAAAAAGAGATAAATAAGAAGAAATTCCTATTCTGTACAAGGTACACAAGATACACTCGACAGTTTGCATATAATTTTGTACACATTCAATTTTACTTACACAACCCAGAGAAATAATAATTAGACCCGGGGTCTCCGGGTCACACCCGGAGAGGTGGCAACCCTATTCACGAATGTAGTAAATAATGTTATATAGAAAAAATGTTTACATAACAATAACTCAAAAACAACGTTTTTGCGTGGTTTTGGCATAAGAGTGACGTCATGTCAGATTAGGTGCACTTCGAAGAGCAGTCCATTTGGCCTGGATTGCTTTTTGGCATTTGGCCTCAATTCCCAAGGGGTGAAAACAACCCTTCTGACATGTAATAAAAATTATCCATAGTAACTTGGATTTACTAGAAACTAGAAGATACTTTCGTAAATATTTCTAATGAAATCGAATTCTACTACAATCTAACAAGTAAAGTGAAATTTTAATAATATAGTTATATATTATTATTTATAATAATTAAACTTTTTGAAGTGAAACTTGTTTAGCGACTTTTCAGCCTACGGCTAAATTGAAGAATAGAAATACTTAGTGCAAAATCCCGAATAAAAAAACTAAACATTAAATATAATTATAATATATTTAAAAATAACATAACATAAATATATACTATATTTAACACCTCCAAAAAATAATTAAAAGTTTAAGCTATATAGAGCTCTGGAGTGTCATTTTTTAAGAGGAATAAACTTTTTGGTCGTTATGTCAAATAACATCTACGGGTAAACAAGTTTCACATCCCCCGTGAGCTTAGGTGGATGAGGCTCACATATATTTTTTTATCAGGCATTGAAAATTTTAATAGAAAATTGTTCTTAAGTCCTTGATTTCTGAAGCCGGCATCAAGTTTGCTAGATGCTACTAGAATCATCATCAACAATTAGTAAAGATAAAGGGTTGAGAAATGGAAGTCGAAACGTCGCGTGTAATCGAAAAGTGAAATCTCAACTTGATAATACATAATTGTAGTAATACTTTGCTTTAATTTCAATGAAGAAACTAAAGAAAATACGGACAATAGTGTGGGTGAGACTTGCATTCCTAACGGTCCATAGTTTTTTATTTGCCATGCAAATAAATTATTTTATATCATCCAAAATAAACTATGTCGAAAGAACTCACACCAATCTACTTCCAAGAATTTTTAGTTTTTTTAATCAAAGGGCTTAGAGGGGGACATACAGGTCTAGGAGACCATTAACGATAGACCACTCACAATAGATTATATGCGAAATTTAAATTATGTCAAGATTTTTAGAAAAGTGTTATTTTTCTATTATCTGCGATTCATCAAAACAAACACTATAAGAAAAATTTGAAGAACCTGCTAGAAACTATAGGCCTCTGACAGAAGGGATAGACAAGGAAGGATTCCGTTTTTTACCCTTTTTGATACGAAAATCCATGTAGATTTTAAATTAAACAATTCTCTCAAATTATATGTCAAAGAAGTATAGAATAATCGACGAAAATATAAATTAATATTAATTTCAAAACAATAGGAATCAACTAAATTTCGTATATAATAAAATATATTAGGTACTTTTTCTTAAAGTCTAACAAGTCAATATTATATAAAATTCAGACAATAAATATTATTATAAAATTCTTCCAGAACTTAAGTGATTTAATTTTTAAATTATTTTTAAATTGAAAGGTTTTTTTAGTCACAAACCAATAAAAGACAATAATTTTATTTAATTATTATTATTTATTTTTCACTAAACAGTTTCGGTCACCACTAGTTGACCATCTTCATTAGTACTAAAATTTGAAAAATGAAACATTTCGTCAATTTTTTTTTAAACAATTATTATTATTGTTATTATAGAAGTTTGAATTCATACATTGAATTTCGTTCAAGATTTGGAAATTGTCACTTTGTATACATAAATCATCCTTAACTTAAGAGTATTAACATAGATATTTCACACATTTATATCAATCATAAATAGCAAAAATTCATAAAAATAATTTATTAACTAAGAGTCAATTTTGAACTGATGACCAATTGAAAAATACCAATAATTAAATAAAATTATCGTCTTTTATTAGTTTGGGACTAAAAAACCCTTTCAATTTAAAAATAATATACCTATATTGTTTAAATATATTTTTTAATTCTTAAAGAGAAATCAATGTTTTTGTTTTTCATATTTACTTGCATTTTAATTAATTCTTTTGATTATTTATGTCCATCGATTAAATTATTAAAGTTTTTATAGAGAAATAATTTTTATGCAGATAATTTATATTTTATTGCCAACGTTTCGTCAACTTTGTTGACTTTTTCAAGGCTCAAATAGTTAACTTCCCTGTATATTTGTCATTTTTATAATTATTCTTTTTAGTAAACATATCAAGGCAAGTCATCAACATCAATCAGATTGAAAATTTTTCTTTTTTAAAACTTAAAAAGAAAGATATTTTTTTAATATTTAAAAAAGAAAAATTTTCACTCTGATTTATGTTGATGACTTGCCTTGATATGTTTACTAAAAAGAATAATTATAAAAATGACAAATATACAGGGAAGTTAACTATTTGAGCCCTGAAAAAGTCAACAAAGTTGACGAAACGTTGGCAATAAAATATAAATTATCTGCATAAAAGATATAGTCCTTATTTCCCTGTAACAACTTTAATATTTTAATTAATATTGAAAAATTGAATAGAATTGATTTGAAAGTTTATATTAGGAAAATAAGGACAAGTTTTTATGTGTGTTACTTTTTTCGAATTTGAGATTTCTCTATGTAAGGATAAAACGGAGAAAAAATATTCTATTCTGGTTTAAAAAACAGGGTTGCCTTATTCTATATAATGTGATTTCTGTTTTATATTAATGAAATTGTTAATATAAAAAGAAAAGAAAGAAAAATTGTGTTTTTTATGAATGTGACAAATATTTTTTGAAAATTGTGCCCTGATGCCCTTCAATGGTAACGAAGATAATAAGAAAATTTAGATGAATGGGTGACATGACTATTTGAAGCCCTGAAGAAGTCAGAAAAGTCGACGAAACGTTGGTGGATAAATAAAAAAGTCACACAGAAAAACTTGTCCTTATTTTCCTAATATAAACTTTCAAATTAATACAAATTATGGACGGAAATGATAATAATAATTGAATAGAATATTGACATTTTTTGAAATTTTTATAAAAGAAAATATTTTTTTTTACTTACATGCATAGCCGAAAGTAGAAAAGAATTGATGATTTTTTTTTAGTGAGGAGTAGAGGCAGGTTTAAGGAAGGAGATATAGGGATAGGGAGAGAATTTCTTGGTTCAGAATATCATGTTGCAATCACAGCAAGTGTCCGAGAATTCGAGAGCGAAATTGCCGTTCCAGTAAAGAACACCCGGTTGAAGGTAAAGGTGTTGTCAGAAGAGGTGGGTTCACGGAATCACGGATCACTTTCAGACAGCGAAACTCATGTCTTCAGCTCGACAGAGCCAAGAGGGGGAGTCTAGCCCGAGCAGCGGGTGAGAAAGCGCGGTGGGCTCAGCACTCAATGCCTTGCCTGCTAAAACTGAAACTCGCCAGAGATCGATTTGACAGTACAGTCCCGGCAAAATCCAACGAGACTTTCCCTCTCGCTCTCTCTCTCTCTCTATCTCACTCTTTACATCCCTTCGCTCATTCTATCTTTCTATCTTCCCGCATAATTTAAAACCAACTGGCGGACCGAGCGTAGCTCAGTAATTTTTTAGTTAGTTAACACGTATAGTAGTACCTGGAACACCAGCGATGCTCGGTTTCAATTGCAATGCAATTCAATAAAATTCCAACACCAGTTGTTAAAGATGAGAGTAACAAACCATTTAGGAAAAAATAATTTTCCTCTTTGCAATTCTATAAAATTGAAAAAATATGACATTTTTTCTTTGTCATATTATCTAAAAATAGGTACATTATTTAAAATGCTCTCTCACCTTGATTACCAATAACACACATAACTCTTCTGTTCTTATTATATCACAAAAAAAAAATTTCATAACAATTGTAATATTTAATTATTAACATTCACATAATTCTCTCGTATTAAGCTTTAGGACAAAATTACAATTTTTTATTCATTGATCAATATAATTTCTTTCAATATAAAACCTTTCTATTTATAATATAAAAACAGTGTGTGCCGGTGTTGGAATTTTATTGAATTGCAGAGAGAATGTAAAATTAATGTTACCAATGTACTATTGAAAAATTGAGGGTGAGTGGACTGATTTTTGTTTCTTGATTGTATTGCAATTGTAAAGTTTTATGTGTTTGTACTTTTTAGACTGCTGATGGCTTGAGAGTGTCGGCCGAAACTGTCTTCCAGTTTAAAATAAAAAATTGATAAGGACATAGAAGATTTTGTCTTTTTCTCTCATTACGAGAACCTGATAACTGTTCTAACGGTTTTAATTGCCTCATTTGAAATCAAATAAATAATGAAAAAACATCATAGTACTTTTATCTAAATATCTTATTATATTAAACGAGCAAGGCTGAAATATTTTGCCGCCTATTCTCAGCGGCGGATTTAAACTCTTTTGGCCCCTAGGCAAGATCTTTATTTCGGGCTCCTATGTAAAAACATAAAATATATTTAATACATGTATATAAATAGTTCGAATCAATTGCCTCTTTAGACTAGGCCAAAGCCCGCCCCTGCCTATTCTTGTCAGAAGGGTAAGATTTTGGCACATTTTGGGCCTCTCTAGAAGCCGTGTACTTTGTAATTCTCCTGTTACCTACGAAAATTTACTAAGGTAAATCATCTGAAATAAATATAAAATTGTATACAAAACACAGCAAATAGAAAGTATAAAAAAATCAAACTTTATTAAAATTATAAAAGACAATAACATAAGAAACATAAATAGGATTAAATTGAAAGTTTTTTTGCCGAGAATAGCAGAATTTTTATATATTGAAGGAGACAATAAAAGAATGTGTCTTCTGCTGGAATTATAAATTTTATTTATTTATAACGAGACTATAGTTTCGAGGGCTTTGCCCTCTTAATCAGTCTATTACAATTGATTCACAGGAATTAATTTATAAATCTATAATCTATAAAAACTATAGTCTCGTTATAAATAAATACAATTTATAATTCCAGCAGAAGACACACTTTTTATTGTCTCCTTCAATAAATAGGATTTATATGTATGAGAGTAATGAGAGTATATCAATGAAATCTAATTAAATCAAATCTAGCAATAATAGAAATAAATAAAAATAACACATTTTAAGTAAATTAAATAGAGTTTCTTTTCTAAATAAAAATTCATAAAAGCCTCAAAGTCGAAATTAGGTATCCGTCAAAAATTTGCCGCCGTAGGCTTCAGCCTACTTAGCCTAATAGGAAATCCGCCACTGGGTATATATTCATCGGCACCGAAATTTGGGGGTTGGGGATTATGCCTCCCTGACCTTTGAATTGGGGGAGAGGCTGAGCCAACCCATGGACCATTTGTAATGAAGTTTTTTCTTTAAAATAAATTCTAAAATATATTAATTATTAATATTTTGATCACTATATTAACTATTAAAATGTATTTATTTATATTATTTTTCAATATATAAATGCTGTATTAATCTACGTATTATTATTTTTATTATTAAGGTGACCACTCGTCCTCCTTTAGGCTCGTTTAGACCAGTGGTTCTCAACCTTTTGTGGCTCATCGGCCCTTTCTGGAGGTTGACTAACACCTATCGCTCCCTTTCCATTTTCATTGTATGCCTAATTTTAATTTGAAGTAAAGTGTAAATAATAATGTTTTGTGAGGAGCTGGAAAAATTTTCAGGGGGTCTCGCCCCCCTCCCCCGTGGCTACGCCTCTGGCTGGACAAGAGAACAAAATCCTTTTTCAACTAAATATGTTGACGGGAACGAGATGAGAAGTGGTTCAATTTTTCCCCACAGTTGCGGATAAGTGTCCATAAGCTTCACCCAGGCTAACTCGTAACCGCTCTGCTTGAAAATGATTTTTGTCTCCAGTCATACTTAACATCTAGAAACTCCGTCTGCAGAGTTATTAAGCTTATCCAATGCTTCAAGCAAGAAAGGATCTAGAATCCAATCAGGAATTTGTAAGTTGTCAAATCTTCAAATCTTGATTCCATGTCAGATTTTAACTGGTCAAGGTGATCAGTAAAAATTAGTATTTTGTCTTCTGGGAGTCCAGGAGTCTCGTTATCTGACACTAAACACTTTTTAAGGGTCGGAAACTGAATCAGCTCTTTACGGCCAATATTTACCTTGTGAATATCTAACTTGGCGATGAATGATGAAATAATTCCTTTGGCCTTGATAAGTTTCATCTAGTTTCCTTGAAGCCTTATATTGACTTCATTCATATTTTCAAAAATATCTGTAAGATACGCAAGTTCCAACTTGCAATGCTTCAAATTCTCACTTAAATCAGGATCAGACGTGTCGAGAAACTCAGTAACCGTGTCAAATAATTAATAATAATTTAACAACTCGCAAGGGAAGTGATTCCATTTCTTTGCACGTGAGTGTATTTTAATTTCCCCCTTTGAATACTCATCGCCCCCCAATCGCCCCCTACTTATTTATCGCCTCTCTGATAACCCAAATCGCCCCCAGGTTGGGAACGAGACGATGCCTCTATTCGTGCAATGCTGCAAGCAACGTGGCATGTTATTTTGCTTGCAACTAGGCGCAACTATTGCATGCCCCATTCTGTTCATACGTTCTGAAACGTCCATCGTGTAACAGTGTTGGATGCTGCTTGAGTATCCGCCGCTATTATTATTTTAAAAAATAATAATAAAAAAAAACGTAAAACCTGGGTTCGTACTTCCAAGAACGATCAAACAATATTTCCATTTTAAACGAAGTTCGAATAGATAGTGCTGCACTTTTCAAAAATGTATAGTCTGATAGTTAATTCTACATATCGAGAATAACTATTTAATTTTTTTTTCTTGAATTTAAAAAACAAATTAAAAATAAATGTTTAAAAAGTATAGGTATTTATTTCAAAAAGACAAAAGTAACTATACTCCAAATAGAAAAGTCCGCCAAAAAGTAGGAATGACATTCCAGAGCTAACTCGAGGAAGAGCCTTGTGGCGTTGTTGGTTAAACACAAGAAGGAAAGATCACAGGTTCGAATCTTGTCGGGTGCTCGTCGGGTTTTTCATAAAAATAATTAAATAGTTCTCGATATGTGGAATTAACTATCAGACTATAAAATAAAAATTATTTAAAAATGTTGCGGTTCACTTGAATTTAAATAGAGGAAAGTTTAAAATAAATTACCTTTTCAATCAAGGTCGAGTTGCACAAAAAGAGGCAAGAGTTTCCCAAAGTTGGCGGATCGCATGGCGGATCGAGGGGGGGGGGCGACGCCCCCCCCCCCAAAGCATTGGAGATCAACATTTTTATTAATTTTTTTTTTTTATAAGATTAAATTTTAAAATTGAAGAAAATAAAGTTCTATGTGTGTGTGCTTGGACAATTCGATCGCGACACACTTCCGAGATCAAAAGTAGATCTTATATTTCGGCGATCGCCCCCCCCCCCCAAATCAGAGGTCTGGATCCGCGCCTGACTTGCGCCTACTTGCTTTCCTCTTGAATGAACTACTCGTTGAAAAAAAAAGACATTCCGTTGAATTGATAACCTTCTCCTTTTTTCAAATCGGTTAAAAATGCGCCTCAGGCGTGCGCCTTCACGCATGCCTCTGATTGGACGAAAAGAGGCACGTCTAAGGGCCGGTTGTATGTCGCAAAGTAAATGATTTTTACCATCTACCTTTTGTTAGTGGTAAAAAGCATTTACTTTGTGACATACAACCGGCCCTAAACGAGCCTTTAGCGAGGAAAGTCCTTCTTTTGTAAGCTCTGTCCTCCCTCGAAAAGTGTCCTCCTAAATGTCCTCATTTTCGATATTTGAACACTAATCTGTAAATCTCCGTATTCGATCGAGATTATATAAATATTATAGATAAATTCAATATGAAGACATCTTGTTCAGATATTTCCAATACAGTAAAACCTCTTTTATCCCCCCCCATTTATCCGGACCTCCGGATTATCCGGATCGGATTTATATACATTTTTATTTTAATAAATGTCAACATAGATAATAATTTTTAACTCTGATAACAAGAATGTAAGTAATTTTAATTTTTTTAAACAATTCTATGTAAGTTAATTTTCTCATTAATATATCAAAGAATAATTAACACATTAACGAGAATTGTTTTTGGTCGCGCTTTTTAAACAAGATATATATCGGCCAGGGCCGTCACAAGGGTATGTGCCGCCCGGGTTCAAGATATAATTTGTCGCCCTTCCTCATCAGAACATCAATGTTATATTCCGACAATAATAATAATAAGTGCGTTGATTTAAAATTCTGATTTTAATTATTTGATAACTGTTAATCTGTTTAAGAAATAAAACATTAAAATAAAAATGATAAAGGTAACTTTTTATAAACTTTAATACTTGGTATAATTTTAAAAAGAATGTATTTGAAACAAACATAAAAAAGATAGTACTTTCATATAATCATTAGTTATAACAAAAAAGAAGTACCTTACCTATATACATAATTTCATATAATGTTATTCTTTATTAGAACTATTTAATGGGCATCTTTGTGGATGTGTTTATAAATAACTATTTTTTAGGGGGGGGGTCGGGCTGGTCTAGTGGTTAGCGTCTCCATCTGCTAACCAAGTGGGTCCGGGTCGAGGCGTTCGGCTGATGACTGATCCCCTGCCTTAGAGACAAATTTTAATAAAAAAATAACTGGTATCGTAAATTGGCTTATGGCTTGAAAGGCCGAAAAGTCAAAAAAAAAACTTTATTTTTTATTTTTTGCCGCCCTATATAGAGTGCCGCCCGGGTGCCATGCACCCCTTGAACCCCCGGCACGGGACGGCCCTGTATATCGCGAGACTACTGCTGGTTGAAGCTATTGGAGTCTGCTGAGTCTTAAGTCTGGACCAAGAGAGAATGAAAAAGATGTGATCCATTTGGCTATAATCCATCATCATTTTCGCGATTGGCCCGCATGACACTTTTTATATCAAACACTGATATGGATCACTAAATGAATTTGAAATCTGAGATGTTATATATTCAATCTCCCAGTTCAGAGCGCCCGATCTGTTAACACGTATGTTAGGTGTTTGCCATTAATTAATCATAAGCTTCCTGTATTTTGATTCGATTGTGAATCGAATGCAGATGATTTTTGTCATATATTAAGTGAAAATAATATCTGAATTTATATATTTCTAGCTTGAAATAGTGAAGTTAATTTTCTCATTAATATATCAAAGCGCGGTCAAAAACAATTCTCGTTAATGTGTTAATTATACTTTGATATATTAATGAGAAAATTAACTTCACTATTTCAAGTTAGAAATATATAAATTCGGATATTATTTTCACTTAATATTTGACAAAAATCATCTGCATTTGATTCGCAATCGAATTAAATACAGGAAACTTATAATTAAATCTATTTAATTTTGATAAAAACATGTTTTTTTTATCGTAATAAATTCAAATTGGATTATTTGAGGATTTGTTTTGTTTTTATTACCAATAAATCCGGATATTCAGAATTTTCGATTATCCGGTTTGGCTTTAGTCCCAGTTAATCCGGATAACGAGGTTCTTTGTATATTGTTAAAAGATGATAGATACATTGACAAAAAATATTCATTCAATAGAAAAGTACTCATTTAAATAAAAATGAATAGCCATATCAACATAATTACAATGTATAATGCTATATAAATGTTTTTACTAAGCATTTATCATATTATATTATAGGTATTATTGTTGTAATGAATAAAATGTTTCTTTTTCTTTACGATATTTTACTTTCAATTAATTTGTGTCCTCCTTTTCATTGTAAAAAAGTTGGTCACCTTATTATTATAAAATATTATCTAATATAATATTTAGAAATACAGTAAACTCTCGTATATTGGGAAGCGGATTAGCCGCTTTGCGGCTAATCCGCGAGGTCAATCTCAGGTAAAGAAGAGGTGTCTCATCTCGAAACAACAAAAACTGCTGGCGGATTATTTTGTGCAAAAAATAAACTTTAAAAGCTATAACTATGTAAATACATACATATTTGTTTAACTTTTTAAAATATTACATTTTTAAACCTGCTTCTACTGTGAATAAACATTTTTCAAAAGCAATCTTTGTGTTGATTTGTGTCTTTTTTTGACTATTTGTGGGTTATCCGAGGAATTGTCTTATCTCGCGGTTGCCGCACCTCCCAATTCCGCGTAGTTTACATTATATTCATTTTTTTATTTTTTCAGTTCTACTTTGTAGTTAGATTTCAATAAAAATTTGAAACATTTCGCCCATCTTTTCTTTTCTCTGAGCCCGTCTCTGCCTGAATTAATTTAATACCATTAAATCACCAATGACCAGTGGCGGATCATCGCACAGGCGCAAGAAGCGCGCGCTTGGGGCCTCACTAATCTAAGGGGCCTCAAAAATAAAGCATACTTTTAATTTTTTTGCGTTCTGTAATTCTGTTTTCTCAATACATGTGTAGTTGTAAGTTCTACCGCAATAATAAATGTAATTTTTGTTGTGCGATATTCAAACTATTTTTTTCCATGGTTATTGAATATGTTTTTATTTATTATTGTAATAAAAATGCTCTTTTTTGAACAAATGTACTTTCATTAAAACGTCACTATTTTACAATCAGTAATGTAGGGGGGCCTCAAAATGTGATGCACTTGGGGCTTTCAAAATGCTTGATCCGCCACTGCCAAGGACAAATACATATAGACAGATGAAATATTATGTTTCTCCCTTCATATATAATAATATTTGAAATGAACAATTTTTTTAATGAATTTACCAGGCCTTAATTATAAACTAATATAAAATGAAGGAATCAAAAATAATGTTAAAATTTAATCGAAAAAAAGTTATCTAATAAGCTCCAACTTTGTGCTAAGTTTAAGTTTACTACCTCAAACCTTTAGGTGAAATAAAAGACGTTGTCCTCTACTTGATGCAAAACTCGAAAAACCCTAAAAATCACTAAAACCGAAAAATCATTAACATATCTATATATATAATTTATTTGTTTGAGACTATAGTTTCGAAGGTTGGAAATTCATCTTTAGTCTTTTAATTATAAATATTTTTTCTATTATTTCTCATGTGTTCAAATTCAAATACACGATTGGATTTAGACGAGGGGTGAACCGCGATTGGAATTAGGTGTGCACTGTCTTTGAAATTATATGGAATTATTTTGGAATTCATTAGATAATGCCCCTTCATCTATTGTCTTCTACTTGGAAATGAAAGTGGAAGTGGAAGTAGGTGTACACGATATTAGGTCGCGGTTCACCCTCGGATATAGATAAATCCGTTTTGTTGTAGGTAGGCCACTGAACAAACGAATATA
>JALMQS010000099.1:8176430-8226827 GCA_024734495.1 Forficula auricularia | reverse complement strand
TTATTTAATGAAATTAAGATTTACATTACATAGAATGTTTTTATTTTGTCCAATTCAAATATAGGTAACTCTCAAAATGATAAAAATGATTGAAGATGCAATCGCGGGTCCTATGTGCATTACCATAAATCATTCGTTCCAAAGCGGGATATTTCCTCAGATATAGAAGCATATTTAATATTATATAATATTTATACAATAGAAAATTTGCCTAAAATTTTTTTTATAGCCAATTCACAGAAAAACAATTATAGTAGGACGCCAAACGACCTTCGCGCATTAGCAGAGCAGCTAGTACAAAATCTTAGCATTGAAACCCCCCCACCCCTTGAAAAAAATTTGGAAAGGAAAATTATAACAATGGTTGGAAAGGGATGGGGGATTTTTCCTGAGAATAACCTAGCAGAGTTGTGGATTTTTTAAAGATAAATCAGAGGTGTGGTTGGTGCAAATATAATCTAATATATTTATAAATGAATATATGTATATCAGTATATTAGTATGTATTATTTACATTTGAACAAATCATAAAACACCTTCTCTGATTTACCTTTTACAAGATAACCATATGCGATCTGAGAAATATTACATATAAAGAAAATTAATAAAAAATATGCTATTGAATAACAACGATATGTATATATTTAATGAAAATTCAATTTAAATATAAATATATTAAATATAAAAAAGAATAAATAAATATGCTATTGATATATCACACAGTAACAAATCGTCGTGTCCAAGTGAAAACCTCGTAACTCCATTTTTTCAAAAGAGTTAGCTAATTATAATGAAAACTATAATATTAGACTTGAATGGATGATATTTGATATGACATGATATCATAGCAATATGAATCTTTCTTATTAATTAATATATCATGCTAAAAGTTAATTATTCAGTTTTATCCTTCTGCTTTAAAATTTCGCAAAATGGACTTAACGAGGTTTTCACTTGAAGGCAACGAAATATGAACTAGAATCAGTTACAGCCAGGGAAAACATCCAGAAAATTATACATGTCCATATAAAGATTTTATAAGAATCATGAAATTAACCTTTATTTTAATGATTTCATGATAGCAGAGTTGTTGAATTTAAATGATACATTAAAGTGAGGGTCCTTTTGCTCGTTTAAAATAAATATACACATCTCTATTTATTAATTGGATATATAAGATATATATATTTATTTGCACCAAGTAAATAAGACCCTTTGAATTCTTTAAAGAAAAAGAAAATTATTTAATTGATTTATTCCCGATACGATTATGAATTTGATGACAGTTAGAACATCTTGCTACGGTGTCTATACTGGGGGAATAATTGTTATTTACTAGGCAATCTTGAGCAATTTTATAATACATCTTTTTTCTAAATGCCAAAGGAGAAAAATTTTGAGTCAAAGGATGAGTATAAATTTTTTGTAAAGCAAAAAACAAATGTAAACTCCGCAATTAATTTTGTCTTCCTGCTGTGAACATGCAGGAAATGATACTTTCTACTCGGATTGGTGCCCTAATTTAGAATTTAGATTTTTTATTAATTTCTTTATATAACAATTAATGTCATTTACTTTTCGAATGCGGGCTAGTGGGTCATAATGTTCTATTATTTTTCCTTTTATATCTATATAGATCAAAGTCCAATGAGTATTTGTTGGATTAAAAGGAAACAATAAGATAGATATTTTAGTTAAAATTATAATTATTTAGGGGATCACTGGAAAAATTATAGTTGTCTTTAAGAAAATAACAATAATAGGATTTTAAAAGAGAGATCTGTGGAAAATCATCAATAATTTTAGAGAAGTAGAATTCAATGACTGAATCTATCAACCAGCCTCTTTGTGGATTTCTTTGATAGCCCACATTTATTTTGTCTTTTTTTCTTGAGATATAAATGGGTCGAGAGTTTTCAAATCGGAAAATTTAAGTATCGTCAATAAATGTTTTACTAAATTTGTTAGATATTTTAATATCCGAATGGGCTACTTCCCCTATTTCATTTTTGTTTTGCATATTTAAAAATTCTTTATATTTTGGACAGTATAATCTTCTATGTCTAGAAAAACTACTACATCTATAGGTTTTTGTACAAAATTCACAGACACTTGGATAAAGAGAAATTTTTCCACCCCCAATTAAATGTAACACTTTATAAAATCTCAAATTAATAAAACGAGATGATAAAAACTTTATTATAAAGGCAGTAACGAAAAAGAAAATTGAAATTAATATAAAAAATTACTAGATTTATACCTGAAATCCATTTTTTCGTTCCGTCTAATTAAAATATAAAAAAATTATATTGTCAACCTAAAAAAATAAATATTAGAAATTAAAAATCAATATTTTATACTAAGTATTAACGTTTTCATCTAAATTGCAAATTGTAGAGAATGATAATACTAATTAGGAAAAATTTCATTAATAATATGAGTGAAATAAAATATTAAATTAAATATATATGCATTAGAATAAGTACCTGGAGCCACCGAGCGATGCTCGGCAACTTTTTGCTTCAGTTAAAAGTTATATATTAATATTATTTTTAATTTAAAATTCTGATAAAAACCACCCCGTCACTGCACACCCCCGGCACCCCACCCCCATACCAGCCCCGCTACGACCCTGGACCCCCGCCCCATACCGCACCCGTACACCACACCCCCTGGACAACCACCCCCGTACCGCCCCCTGGACCCCGAACCCGCCACTCCACCAACCCTGCACCACCCACTCCCAGCCCCAGTTTTTGCATTTCTAATTTTCTAGTGGCCCACAGATTATGTATATATAGGTATATAAATAAATTCCGTATAATTATTTTTTTTAATTAAATAACAATTTATCGAGTTTTATAATAATCAATTAAATTGCCAAATTCTAATATATAAATATATTTCTTATTAACTCATTGTGGGATTTAATACTCGAATTTATAATCAATTAAATAAATTTATTAAACCAATTATTTTACATGAATTTATGCATACATTGTTTTTGAGCTTCGATTCCGGAGATTACTTCTCCGCCATCGACTGTCCTTGATCATCTTTTAGTCCTTGTTTTTAATAAGAGGAAAAAACTAATTAAAGAAAAAACCTCTTTTCCGATAATTATTTCAATTCCATTGATCCAGTCCCATCTCCATATATTAATAATATTTGCTATAACCTATTAGTGGGTTTTAAAATTAAAAAAACAATTAAAAATAAAAGATACCTAATTCAAAAAATGTAAACAAACTTTTTTATTGAGATTTTCATCTATAAATAATTACTTTAATTAAGAAAAGATCAATTAAGATTAAATTTGCCGAGGTCCAGACCTAGCCAGATCGCTTTCTCATCCTCAAAACTTGTTAATGGAATTTATATGCAAAATAAACGTCTATATAAATATAATATTTCCATTTTTATAAAAAGATCGTATAATATATTAATAATAATAACATATTTAATATTTTGAATTTGCATATTTCATGTTTGAATTTACATATTTTAGACGTTTATTTTGCATATAAATAAAGGGCCAGGATTTAATTTAATTTAATTATTCCAATGGTATATGTTTAAATTAAAATATTTTAGACAAAACAAAAAATCCGTAAAAAGAAAAAAGCATTGTGAATCCCTCTACCTTTATCAATGAAAATTAAAAAGAAATGATGCATTACTTACGGTAGTATTTTTAAAATCCCTTATATAATTTTATTTAGCTTAAAAAAAGCAGAGAATCTAAAAACAAAAGAATGATTATTTTTTTACGTGTGTAAATGTATTCAATTTGAAAGCTAACAGACCGAGTGGCCATTTCCATACCTTCCATGCGCAATGATGAATGACGAATGAGTTGTCATGTTCTTTTCCAAAAGCGTTGCTATTTTCACGTGTGTACAATTCTAGAATGTAAAAGATTCCATATTTGAGATGCTTTCATTATTCTAAAAGCATAGAGAAAAGAGATCTAACCACATTATCGTTGAAGAGGAACTCAATACTGCAACACAGATTTAAAAAAACTATCTATTTTTTTAAAGTACATTTAAAAACAAAAATTAAAAAAATAAACTCCAACGGATCGTTGTTAAACTTTAAATATCCAATGTACTATCTTTTATTCCTAAAATAAAGTGCATTTTAAAATATAATTTTACAAAAAAAAACTATATATGACCTTTTTCGTGGTCCTCAAGGCACTTAATTACACCGAATTTTAAATCCCTATCAGCTGATTAATTTTGACGTAATTTAATTGACGAACTCAAAAATTGCGGTTATTTACTTAAATAAACTGCAACGGATCATTGCTAAACTTTATCCAAATTCATTTGAAATATTAATATGATTTATTCCTTCATTATCAATCAGATATCACTTGCTATTTGCAGTTCATTTTAACCATGCGCAAATCCAGGAATGTGCAGATGACTGGCTGGCTCACCCTCCCCCAGAGCTATTGGAGATCAACAATTTTTGCTATGTTTATTTTAATCTTTTTTGTTATATAACATTAAATTTTAAAATTGAAGAAAATAAAGTTCTATGTAGGGGGGGAAGGTGCTCTGGCCGCCCCTCCCCACCCCCCGCTTGGACAATTCGACTGCGACACACTTCCGAGATCAAAAGTAGATCTTATATACCGGCGACCCCGCCTCCCCCTCCCCCCCAAATCAGAGGTCTTAGATCCGCGCCTGATGTTGACTTTATTTCAAAAATAATGATCGATTCTCATTTAACAGTCGAGGAATAACAATTCTACATTAGATTTTTGACCCTTCGATTATATGGTAACCATTGCTGAAGACATGGAGGAATCGATTTAAAATCAAAAATAAGCGATCGATTCTTATCTAATAGTAGAGGAATAACCTTATTGCATTCCATTTTTGATGTTTTGACTATTAATGGCAAGCCTCTACTGAAAACGTGGAAGAAATCGACTTAAAATCAATACAGACTAAATTCTTTTATGATAAACAACTCAAGCTTGAGAGTAAGAGAATTTTTTATAAATAGAGAGATTTTAATACATTTTAAATATTTGTTTCATCTTATTTGTTATGAGTGTATATTGCAGTTAAAATAGAATCACAAATTATATCTATTTAAGACTTTATAATAAAACAATTATATTTATTCTCTGTTACTAATAAAACATCAATAAAGCGTGCCACAGAGGGTCCAGGGGAAGCCCTCTTGGCTAGCAGCACCGCCGAAGGCGGGCCTTGAAGCTCAGTATATAATATAAAAGCCCTTGTCAGACAGTACCCGTGGCGCTGTCAGGAGAACATGTGGAGAGAAAAAGCAACTAATATTCAATGACAGTTGCTAGATTGTCAAATTTTTCAAATAAACATCTCTATTCTCTATATATATTATATCTTTAATATCTCTATATATTAATATATTCCTCTAATATAGCTTAGAATATTGGATTTACGGCGTGTCTCATTTGAAATTTTAGTAGACAAATGAATTAATTTTAAAATATATTATATATTACAAATTTTTTGGAAATAATTCATATCGCGAAATTTTTTTTTTTTTGAATTTAAGAAAAATATAAATTCTTGAAATTTTAGTAGACAAATTAATTTTTAAATATATATATAAATTATATATATTATATATATTTAATTTATAATATAAGTTTTAATGAGATATGATTTAATGGGATAATGAGATTAATTCTTAATTTATTACTGCGCGGCTCATTTGAAATTTTAGTAGATAAATTAATTTTAAAATTATTATATATATTTAATTTAGAACACTTTTTAGATAAATTTAAATATTGAAATGTATTATTAAAAAAGTCGAAAAATATTAGTAGACAAATATATAAATTCTTTAAATTTTAGTATATAAATTAATTTCTTCTTCGAGAGAAATGGTTGCATGCTCTAATAAAGTATTTATAAAGCATTTACTGATATTTTTCATCTTTCTTTGATCAATATTCATTATTCAAAAAAATATTTTTTTCAAAACATATAATTACGGACAGCTAATAATCACATCTCGAGACGCTGCCCGCCGGGCGCTCCAGCCAGGCGGGCGGGCGGTGCTGGGCGTGCCGTAGGCACGCCGGGTACTGCTCCGTATATATATATAATCCTTAGTGTGTATGTGCGTGATCGACCCACGCCTAAACCACTGAACGTATCGAAACCATATTCACACCATATGTTTGTTTAGTGCTCCGGATGGTTTATCTAAATTTTGGGCCAAATCGGTTTGATTTGATTTCACACGATTTTACATAATTAAATTAATTATTCTCAGGTAGAAGAATGCCAATCTTGGGGTTTTAAAAAGGTTTCTCTTTTCTTTTGTACCCAGGCAGACAATGGGTTTGGGTTAATTCATTGTTCTCAAAGGCCTTGAAGAAGTATTGTGATTATATTATAGATATATTTTGTTTTCCCTAAACTTTAAAATTAAACTAAATAATGTTTTTATAAAGAACCTCTAAATAAAATCCTTCGTGTCTATGTATATGTGTATCGAC
Organism: Forficula auricularia; assembly: GCA_024734495.1. Classification (NCBI taxonomy): domain Eukaryota; kingdom Metazoa; phylum Arthropoda; class Insecta; order Dermaptera; family Forficulidae; genus Forficula; species Forficula auricularia. Next base: position 8,220,310 of record JALMQS010000099.1, on the reverse strand, counting down.
CCACGCCTAAACCACTGAACGTATCGAAACTATATTCACACCATATGTTTGTTTAGTGGTTTATCTAAATTTTGGGCCAAATCGGTTTGGTTTGATTTCACACGATTTTATATTTAATCGATTGAACAGCTACGCTCAAGAAATAGATAATAATAGGTTTTTGCTCCAATAGGTGGCGCTGCGGTCGAGATAGATATATCTGTAAATACATTTAATTTACTAATTAATATAAGGTTTGAATGTATAAGTAAAGAGTATAAGTGTATAAGTAATGAGTTAAATTATTTCTTGGAGCTGATTTTTAATTAATAAAATATATTTAATTAAAATACAGTTGAACAAAATTACCTTTCTTTCTTTCTTTCTTTAATACATATCATTTGAAATAATTTTTAATTTGATTAATAATATTATTTATTCATTATTGCATGTTTTTTTTTTAATTTTAATTATTTTCTAGGGGGGTCAGATAGGCTAGGCGGTAGCGTGACAGCAAGATAACCAGGGGACCCGGGTTCAAATCCGACTCGGAGCATCAGCTAAAATCTGACCCCGGGGGTAGAGACAAATTTTAAAAATATAACTAGTATCGTAATTAGGCTTATGGCTAGAAAGGCCGAAAAGCCAAAAAAAAAAAAAAAATTATTTTCTAAATTATAATTTTCCTTTTTCTTCATTTTCTTACCAACTATTATTAATATATTTATTTATATTTTAATTTCAATTCTTTTTCATTTATTTGTCATATTTTTTTTTTTAATCCTAAGTAGTAATTAAGTTACCTCAGGAACTCATTTCTGATGAGTACGTGGATTGCGACCACGGGGTTATCCGAGCTAAGTCTGACATTGCTTCCACTTACTTGTGTCAGGCTTCTCTTTTTCTCTTTCCTATACGGCCTCCCTTGGCCAACTCTTGTTTTTTTTTACCGACCCCGACGCTATTAGGTTTTCGAGGGCTAGGAGTTGATTTCCTTTTTCATTTTTCTTCTCTTCAACATGTGGAAGGCAACGGGAAACCACCACATTACAAATCCCGAGAATATGCATCATGACGATTACGGATTGTTGCATCAAACCAGTCTTAGGACTGTATACTTAATGATGATGATGAAGAAAATTATATTGCAAACAAAATTGTGGCCGTCTCGAGACGCTGCCCGCCAGGCCCACCCGCTCAGGAGGGCCAAGGTGCAGAGGCACGACTGACGCAGCTTGTATAGTTATAATATAGTAAAATAAAGAAGAGCTAAAATAAACGTGTGTTTAGATTTAGCTTAATTTACTTTTTCAACAATACAAATAAATTAAACAATATAATATTGTAAACAAAATAAATTAATAATTATTAAACAATTAATAAATTATATATTTAATTATGCTGCAATTCCGTGTACAAAATGTGGTCTTACAATAAATAAATGACCCATCCAAATTTAATTTGTGTTTATGGAATATTAACTTCATTCCATAGTTATAGCAGAATGTTTTGAACTAACTGTAGCGTTTTCCCTTTCCAAACACCAAACAGAAATACTTTACCATACCCCAGGCCCCTCACTTATATTTAATACTAGCTGCATTAATATATTAATATTTTATATTTAATAGTACTATTTAACAGACCTCGCCCCCAGCACTACACCTCCATCTCCAGCCCCTCTCCGCCCCACCCTACCCCAACCCTGCCCCGGATCCCCCGCATCCATCCCCACCCCTCACCCAGTTATTATATGCATTTCTAGCTTTCTAGTGGTCCACAGATTATTTGTATATAGGTATATAAATAAATTCCGTATAATTATTATTTTTAATTAAATAACAATTCATCGAGTTTTTTAATCAATTAAATAAATAATAATTATATTGAAGCAATTTTTGCATGTAATAATAAGTATATATTGCATTTGAGGCTTCGATTTCAGGAGATTACTTCCCCCACCATCGACTGTAGGTACTTGATTTTCTAGCTTGCGATAATATTTTTAGTCCGTGTTTTTTAATAAGAAGAATTTTAATCAATGAAATTGGCAAATTCTAATATATAACAATATTTGGTATAAAGTATTAGTGGGTTTTAAAATTAAAAAAATCAATTAATAAATAAAAGATAATTGAAAAAATGTAAACAAACTTTTTTATTGATATTTTCATCTATCAATAATTACTTTAATTAAGAAAAGATCAATTAAGATGAAATTTGTTGAGGTCCAGACCTAGCCAGATCCCTTTTTCATCCTCAAAACTTGTTAATAGAAATCGGTAGAGCCGTTTTCGAAATAGAACTAAGATACAAATATATATATATATATATATATATATATATACAATTTTTGCTCGTTTAATACGAGTAGAATATTAGATATATTAAGAGTTTTCTCCCTCATCTTAAAAAAAATTGTCAAGATAGTAAGAGAAACTTAAGAAACGCCCGATTTGCATATTTATTTATAAACTTATTAACTTAAACCGAGTCATATATTTTTATTATTTCTTATCTTTCATTTGCAGAATCAAAGGAGAGTGACGTCAGTCAAATCAGTCCTCCGCCCAAAGAATCCACACAGACTCCAACAAGTAATAGTGCCCAGTCATCGAACCACCCTCCACAAGAAGTTGTTGAAGAAGTGATTACCAAAAAAGAAGCGCCCCCTCAAGTGGAATACATTCTCAATGGCCGTCCATTTCCCTGTCCCGAAGGAATGGTTCGCGATTACAATGGGGATTGCCGGGAATCCTTCTAAATCATACCCACTTGCTATCTTTAAGGATTGAAATATCATAAACTATGAATGGATGATGTACAAATGAAAGGTTCGTATTATATTATGTTAATGAATAATATATAAAAAAAAAACTATCTATACTTATTATAATCGACTTGCGTGACGACGTGGTTTTTACTTTACCATACAGTCTATTGTAATCGTGCATGAAAAAAGTGTTTTTTTTCCTTCTTTTTTCAAAATATCTCAAAAACCGTTGGAAGTGTTTTTATTAAAAAAATTGAGCAAAACCAGGGCATTTCGGTCTACAAAAAAGCTCTAATAATTAAACATCAAAACTAAATTTCACACATAGTTTTGGCCCATTAAGATTTAAGGCTTATTAGATTTTGGTGCATATCGACCCCAAAATTAAGGAGGATGGAGGGGGGGGGGTTAAAAATTAAAAATCTAGGCCGTTTGAGCATACTCAACAAAATTTTGTATACACAATCAGTGGATCTCCAAAAGTCTAAAAATGCAAAAACTAACCGCCCAAAATGGGGGGAGGGGGTGTAGGTTCAAAAAAATGAAGATTTGGCCACTTACCAAACTCATCCAAATTTTGTATACGTAATCAGTGTGAGAGGCGACTGTAGGTCAGTGGCTAGAGTGTTGGGTCGCTTACTCGAAGATCGCTGGTTCGAGACCGAGTCGAATATTTGCAGTCGCCTCCTCTTGGAAAGTAATGGCAACCTTCTTCTTCTTCGAGTGCCATACCCAAAACGGGTGTCGGCGCCTCTCCACATATACCTGTGCTGAGTGTGCTTAGTTGTTTTACACAGATATACGGGACCTGCTTTTACCGCCGGTTCTAATGAAGTATTTATAGAGCATTTAATGATATTTTTTCATCTTTCTTTGATCAATATTCATTATCTAAAAAAATATTTTTTTCAAAACGTATAATTACGGACACCTAATAATCACATCTTGAGACGCACGGCACGCTCGTTAATATATAATCATTTTATTTTTATCGAACTTAGTTCCATATTTTTTTTGTAATTAATTAAATTAATTGAACCGCGTAAATTTGAATAATTTTCATGGTTCAGCCTGCGACTTTTTGCAGTTCAATAAATCATTTCATTATTATTTTTTGTTTTGAAAAGTAAAAATGAAATTTGGCATCCGGCAGGATTCGAACCTGTGTCTTCCTTTTTTGGCCGAGGCTACGCTAACCAACTGCGCCACAGATGAATTCTACCGGATAAGCCATATTAGATTGATATCATTTTCATCTTCTAGACTAGTCTAGTGACTTTTGATTTGTATAAACATTTTATTTTTATCGAACTTAGTTCCATATTTTTTTTTGTAATTAATTAAATTAATTGAACCGCGTAAATTTGAATAATTTTCATGGTTCAGCCTGCGACTTTTTGCAGTTCAATAAATCATTTCATTATTATTTTTTTGTTTTGAAAAGTAAAAATGAAATTTGGCATCCGGCAGGATTCGAACCTGTGTCTTCCTTTTTGGCCGAGGCTACGCTAACCAACTGCGCCACAGATGAATTCTACCGGATAAGCCATATTAGATTGATATCATTTTCATCTTCTAGACTAGTCTAGTGACTTTTGATTTGTATAAACATTTTATTTTTATCGAACTTAGTTCCATATTTTTTTTTGTAATTAATTAAATTAATTAAACCGCGTAAATTTGAATAATTTTCATGGTTCAGCCTGCGACTTTTTGCAGTTCAATAAATCATTTCATTATTATTTTTTGTTTTGAAAAGTAAAAATGAAATTTGGCATCCGGCAGGATTCGAACCTGTGTCTTCCTTTTTGGCCGAGGCTACGCTAACCAACTGCGCCACAGATGAATTCTACCGGATAAGCCATATTAGATTGATATCATTTTCATCTTCTAGACTAGTCTAGTGACTTTTGATTTGTATAAACATTTTATTTTTATCGAACTTAGTTCCATATTTTTTTTGTAATTAATTAAATTAATTAAACCGCGTAAATTTGAATAATTTTCATGGTTCAGCCTGCGACTTTTTGCAGTTCAATAAATCATTTCATTATTATTTTTTGTTTTGAAAAGTAAAAATGAAATTTGGCATCCGGCAGGATTCGAACCTGTGTCTTCCTTTTTGGCCGAGGCTAGCGCTAACCAACTGCGCCACAGATGAATTCTACCGGATAAGCCATATTAGATTGATATCATTTTCATCTTCTAGACTAGTCTAGTGACTTTTGATTTGTATAAACATTTTATTTTTATCGAACTTAGTTCCATATTTTTTTTTGTAATTAATTAAATTAATTAAACCGCGTAAATTTGAATAATTTTCATGGTTCAGCCTGCGACTTTTTGCAGTTCAATAAATCATTTCATTATTATTTTTTGTTTTGAAAAGTAAAAATGAAATTTGGCATCCGGCAGGATTCGAACCTGTGTCTTCCTTTTTGGCCGAGGCTAGCGCTAACCAACTGCGCCACAGATGAATTCTACCGGATAAGCCATATTAGATTGATATCATTTTCATCTTCTAGACTAGTCTAGTGACTTTTGATTTGTATAAACATTTTATTTTTATCGAACTTAGTTCCATATTTTTTTTTTGTAATTGTTTAAATTAATTAAACCGCGTAAATTTGAATAATTTTCATGGTTCAGCCTGCGACTTTTTGCAGTTCAATAAATCATTTCATTATTATTTTTTGTTTTGAAAAGTAAAAATGAAATTTGGCATCCGGCAGGATTCGAACCTGTGTCTTCCTTTTTGGCCGATGCTAGCGCTAACCAACTGCGCCACAGATGAATTCTACCGGATAAGCCATATTAGATTGATATCATTTTCATCTTCTAGACTAGTCTAGTGACTTTTGATTTGTATAAACATTTTATTTTTATCGAACTTAGTTCCATATTTTTTTTGTAATTGTTTAAATTAATTAAACCGCGTAAATTTGAATAATTTTCATGGTTCAGCCTGCGACTTTTTGCAGTTCAATAAATCATTTCATTATTATTTTTTGTTTTGAAAAGTAAAAATGAAATTTGGCATCCGGCAGGATTCGAACCTGTGTCTTCCTTTTTGGCCGATACAGCGCTAACCAACTGCGCCACAGATGAATTCTACCGGATAAGCCATATTAGATTGATATCATTTTCATCTTCTAGACTAGTCTAGTGACTTTTGATTTGTATAAACATTTTATTTTTATCGAACTTAGTTCCATATTTTTTTTTTGTAATTGTTTAAATTAATTAAACCGCGTAAATTTGAATAATTTTCATGGTTCAGCCTGCGACTTTTTGCAGTTCAATAAATCATTTCATTATTATTTTTTGTTTTGAAAAGTAAAAATGAAATTTGGCATCCGGCAGGATTCGAACCTGTGTTTTCCTTTTTGGCCGATACAGCGCTAACCAACTGCGCCACAGATGAATTCTACCGGATAAGCCATATTAGATTGATATCATTTTCATCTTCTAGACTAGTCTAGTGACTTTTGATTTGTATAAACATTTTATTTTTATCGAACTTAGTTCCATATTTTTTTTTTGTAATTGTTTAAATTAATTAAACCGCGTAAATTTGAATAATTTTCATGGTTCAGCCTGCGACTTTTTGCAGTTCAATAAATCATTTCAATATATTAATATATAATATTATTTGCTTTTCATTTTTCAGGTGATTGTGGACATACTATATGGTGGTTCATCATTCTTTGATTCTGCTAAAAAAAAGACAATTATATGAATTGGAATGAATTGAAAGTTTTAAAAATTTAGAACTAACAACTTCTAAAATTAATTTTACTAAAAAAAAAAACTTCCTACAAATATCTTATAAGAAAATATGTATCAATCATTTATATACATTTTAAATACAGTATTTTAAAGAATTTATATTAGTTTTGATATAGCAGGAGCGTCAAACTCTGGTTGATTCATTCATTTTTGAGGCCCCTTATTAAGAAAATTGGAGATTATAAAGCTTTTAAATATAAAAAAAAAACAATAAACAAACAAAAACATTTATAAAAATATGATAAATAAGTACCTGGCCACCGAGCGATGCTCGGAAACTTTTTGCTTCAGTTAAAAGCCCCCCCTCCCCCTCGTCCTCGGACCCCAACCATTTCACCCCACCTCCTGCACCCCTCCACCCCACCTACACCCCCCCCCCCGTACCCCTCACCCAGTTTTTACATTTCAAGCCTTGTAGTGTCCCACAGATTACACAACTCTAGAAAAAAAAAAAATTCCTTGTCCTAAAGTTTATTTCATGATTTTTCTATTCATTGTGCACCAAAATAAAGGAAAAGTACATATATTCCGTGTAAAGTTTGCTTTTGTAGTGGTTATAATAATAATAAACGACGAAAAATTCGATTTTGACCTTATTTTCAAGTTCCATTAGATATTAAACAGCAATATTTGAAATAAATATATTTTGTTGACGTAATAGAAAACTGCTTCCTCTTTGATTTTCAAATTACCACTTGTAAGTAACTCAATTAGAACTCGAGTTATAACTAAAAAAAGTAAGAACATATGTTTTTATATATGTTTATTATCCTTTATAATCATGTAGTTTTAGTTTTTTTAGTTATAACTCGAGTTCTAATTGAGCTGATAACAAGGCGTAATTTGAAAATCAAAGAGGAAGCTGTTCTCTATTACTTCCACAAAATATTGTGATCTCAAATATTACTGTTTAATATCTAATGGGACTGTAAAATATATCAAAATAGCCTTTTTCGTCGTTTTGAACGATAATATCTCCAAAACAAGAGCTAATCGGTAATTTTTAAGGTGATTTTTGAATTCAGCAGGTGGAAATACATAAGAATCAGGTATTTTTGAGCCCGAGGCATTTTCATTGTTGGACAGTTTTATGTCTATACATGTATAGGTATATAAATAAATACCGTATAATAATTTTTTTTAATTAAATAACAATTCTTGAGTTCATCAATTAAATTGCCAAATTCTAATATGGAAAAATACGTTAGTGGGATTTAAAACTCGATTTTTAATCAATTAAATTGTTTTTTTTTTTTTTTTTATAAATTTTATTAAACCAATTATTTTACATTAATTAATGCATACCTTGTATTTTAGCTTCGATTTCGGAGATTGCTTCTCCACCATCGAGTGTCCTTATTAATCTTTAGTCCTTGTTTCTAATAAGAGGAAAAATCTAATTAGATAAAAAAACCTCTTTTCCGATAATTATTTCAATTCCATTATTCCCCAATCAAATCGATTGGTATCTCTCCTCCTCTCCCCCTCCAATTTCCCTTTCAATTAAATTTTTTTTTTTTTTTTTTATAAATTTTATTAAACCAATTATTTTACATTAATTAATGTATACATTGTATTTTTGCTTCGATTCCGGAGATTACTTCTCCACCATCGAGTGTCCTTATTTATCTTTAGTCCTTGTTTTTAATAAGAGGAAAAATCTAATTAGATAAAAAAACCTCTTTTCCGATAATTATTTAATTCCATTATTCCCCAATCAAATCGATTGGTATCTCTCCTCCTCTCCCCCTCCAATTTCCCTTTCAATTAAATTTTTTTTTTTTTTTTTTTTATAAATTTTATTAAACCAATTATTTTACATTAATTAATGTATACATTGTATTTTTGCTTCGATTCCGGAGATTACTTCTCCACCATCGAGTGTCCTTATTCATCTTTAGTCCTTGTTTTTAATAAGAGGAAAAATCTAATTAGATAAAAAAACCTCTTTTCCGATAATTATTTAATTCCATTATTCCCCAATCAAATCGATTGGTATCTCTCCTCCTCTCCCCCTCCAATTTCCCTTTCAATTAAATTGTTCAACTTTTAATATATATATAATGATATTTGTAATGATATATTAATGGAATTTAAAATTAAAAAACCAATTAATAATTAAAAGGAAATTGAATAAAAATGGAAATAGACATTTTTATCGAGATAACCACCTGTGAATAATTATTTCACTTAACAATAAACCATCAAAAACAATTTAGCCGAAGATGAGACCGTGATAAATCCAATAGGCAACACAACCCCCCCCCCCCCTAACCCGTGAATTTCATCCAAATCGTTACAGCCGAGAACCCGACACGGATATATATATATACAAGATTTGCTCGTTTATTATAATAAGATATTGTACATATTATTCTGTTCGGCTTTTGTGTTAATTTAATAACATTCTATGGGCAGTATAACATGTATACATACATTTGAAATCTATCACATAAATGGCCCGCAAACTTGAATGAGTTTGACACTCCTGGCTTATAGAAATACGAAGATAAGTCAACAATTACTTAAACTTTTCGTTCTATAACTTTATTAAACTAAGAAAGGTGTACAACAACAGATACATTATTATTCGATATAGTCTCCACGTTTAGCAATGCACTTGGTCCAGCGAGCCACAAGCTTCCGGATGCATTCCTGGTAGAAGGTTTTCGGTTGGTCAAGCCACTTTTGCACCGCATCCCGAACGTCCATGTCTGAGGCAAATCGACCACCTTGAGCGGTCCAAAGAGATGAAAGTCTGAGGGAGCGAGATCTGGGCTGTAGGGAGGGTGTTCCTGGGTCTCAAAGTTGAAGGTCCCTCTTTTTGTGTTACGCTGGTTCGGTCACTTTTAAACATTTCGATCCATAAAAAAACGCTTTTACGAGATAAAGCGCTTTCCCCGTATTGTGACAAAAGTCTCCGGTGAATTTCACACCCTCTGACCACTCCTCGTTGCTCCTCTTTGGTGCAATCTGATAGCTGAGCTGACATGCTTATGCTGTTGTAGCTTAATGACAACTGACCGACTTCCGAACACGTGACCACAGACGCGCCAACTCAACGCATGCGCATTCGGCCGCCTCCTATCTTAGTTTAATAAAGTTGTAGAATGAAAATTGTAGGTAATTTTTGACTTATCCTCGTAATATCATACAAAAGTGTTATATTATTAATTAATTTAAGAGCTATCAAAGAAAAAATTATATATACCTATAAAATAAATTTTGTTGGTAAAAATAGCAAAATTAATGAAAAAGGATCTAATAGTAACTAAATTTGATTCTTTCTAATATGTACTAGTATTAATAATTTAAGCGAGGAGATTTATATTATATTATATTTTTAAATAAATTTTTTATAAAACAATTATCATCTAGCCATTTTGTTATTTTCTCCCAACTGTTCCTGTTCAATCGCAGCGCCCTGACAGTTTTTGACCACTGGAGGGCGTCCCCTGTCCAACGGCCCCCTCACCACCCACTCGCTGGCATCAAGCAAGCAGTTTGGGTGACTAGTCAGTCTCCGCTTGGCTGCTCATGTCACCGCACGCTCCCTCGCTTTTATTAGTATTATAGTCAACCTCCGTTCGTGCTAGAACTCTGAAGCCGCTCTGTCTCTACTCAACGCCCCCCTTTTCCCACCCACTTCTCGCTAACCGCCAACCGACCGCTTGGCGACGGATTCTCCGCTCGGCCACGCTTACGACGCCCTTTTCCTTATTTATATCATTATTCAAGCTATTTATTGTGTTCATTATCCATTCTATTATTTTCTTTTCTGCAATTAAACGCAATTCAATTTCTCGATTTATTATATGTATATATATTCTGAAAATTACAAGTGTTTTTGGTTCAGGGTCTCAATCTATTATTCCGCCTAGCAATCAGCCGTTTTCAGTCCAGCTGATCTGCTTTCCTCTACGCTCTCCCAATATCAAACCTCGAATCCTTCCCCGCGACGATTCAGTTCCTGTATAGTGGTTGTAAATTATTTATTAGTATTTGTGATGGTGTCAGGGGGAATTGGGCCTAAATATTAAATATACCGGGTGAGAGTTTATTATCTTGAGACAATCTTATAACTCAAAAACAGTGCATTATAAGAAAAAAGGGGGAGAACTAAACTACGCTATTGTTTGTCGACCTAGAACAATGTAATTCGGGGTCAAGTTCTGTTTTTTAAATGGAAACCTATATGTTTCTGTACATATTCTTAATCTAGAAAAAAAACTGAACACCTTTCATTAGAACTATTTTTTTATATGACATCAAATAAAAAAAATATTAAAACAATTAGATCTAAAAAAAATCTTAATAATTATTTTTAACAATCAATTAACTTAATAATCAAATAATATTGATCAAATATTTAATTATTAAATAAATAATTTAATCATAATTAATAATTTAATAGTTTTGACCTTAGGAGCTTCATTTTATCGTATTGTAAATCAATTTAAAAAAAAAAAAAACAGGAAATTTAAAGGCTGCGAAGAAACTTAAAAAGCCAAATTAACGAAATTGGAACTGGAATTCATCCAGAATTCTTGCGATACACTCTGGAATTTCTCAGAACAGTGTCAAAAAATTATTAAATTATTAATTACTAGCTGGCGCCCGGGCCTTCGCGTGGAGCGTCAACGAAAAATAATATTGACAGTTGATAGATTTCTAAAAAGCTATTATCGGCCATCTGGTTTGTTTGCTTTTACCCGCCAGAGAGGCGCTGGCGTTGTTTCCTAGGAAAAAAATTTACATTCCACAGGTGTGATATCTTTAAAATCACTATATATAAAAACACTCGTGTATTTGAATGGAATGTTGTGTGAAAATTACAAAGAAATCGGTGAAGAACTTTCGGAGATCCTTTAACGTATCACTTACGTAACAGTACATTTTTATTTATATAAATATTTAAATAAATACTTTGTTGTCAATTATCGTTGAAAAATAATATCTAATAATATTTGGAACATTTGTCTTTTTAACCGACTTCAAAAAAGAAGGAGGTTCCCAATTCGACTGATTTTTTTTGTGTATGTTACCTGATATCTCCGCCAATTGTGAACCGATTTTGAAGATTTTTTTTGCATTGGGTTCAGTCTAGCTTCTGATTGATCCCGTTTTTTTTTCATTGGTATTAGACCTTTTTTGTTAGGTTTGTTCAGGCCTAACTTCTTTGTTTATGAACCGATTTCGATGATTCTTTTTTTATTGGAAAGGGGGTATCTTAGGGATGGTGCCATATTAATTTGGTCAAGTTCTGATGATATGATCAACGACGAAATAACGTAAATCTCCAATTGAAATAATGATAAATAAAATCTTAAAACATTCATTTACAACCCGCAAACGTTTCGAGAGAATTTCTATATTTATGAATTGAATTTTATTATCATTTTCTGATTCATTTGCCTGACGCTTTCTCTTACGAAATGCATGCAAGGTATTCTATTAAGTCACTATTAATAACATCACTAAAAAGAGAAAAATAAAAATAAATAAAACCGACTTCAAAAAAATTAAATGCAACAAATAAATTAATAATAACTTAAAAATCAAATAAAATCCACTAAAAGGTATAAAATAATTATTATCTTATTTAGTTACAACTAAACGACGAAATATTAACATGAAATCACTTTTTGAAGTCGGTGCCAAACATATACATTTTAAGAATCGCACTTGACGGATCTTACTTAGTACGTTTGGCGGGTACGCTCGCAAATAGGTATAGTTTGTTTAGTACCGACTTCAAAAAAGTGATTTCATGTTAATATTTCTTCGTTTAGTTGTAACTAAATAAGATAATAATTATTTTATGCCTTTTAGTGCATTTTATTTTATTTTTAAGTTATTATTTTATTTAAGTTTTTTGAAGTCGGTTTTATTTTTTTACATAAAATGGATATAGCTACACCTAATATGAGAGGAAATATAATGTTAGAGGAAACATTAAAATAATGATTGAATTTCATTTATATTGGGAAAATAAGGACAAGTTTTTTATGTGTGACTTTTTTATTTATCCACCAACGTTTCGTCGACTTTGCCGACTTCTTCAGGGCTTCTACAATTATAAGAACATTCTTGATATTAATTTACAAAAGTACAGTCAGAATCCAAAAACATACATGTATCAATAGTTTACCTACCAAATAGTCATGTCACACATTCGTTTAAATTTTCTTATTACCTTCGTTACCATTGAAGGCCATCAGAATACAATTTTCAAAAGATATTTGACACATTCACAAAAAACACAATTTTTCTCTTTATAATAACAACCTTATCAATTGTTTGTTTTTGGATTCTGACTGTACTTTTGTAAATTAATATCAAGAATGTTCTTATAATTGTAGAAGCCCTGAAGAAGTCGGCAAAGTCGACGAAACGTTGGTGGATAAATAAAGAGTCACACATAAAAAACTTGTCCTTATTTTCCAATATAAACTTTCAAATTATAAATTAAATTATGGACGGAAATGATAATAATAAAAATTAATATGATGATGAATTTTGGGGGGCCCCCATATTCGACGGGGCCCTAGGCGCGTCTTGCTTATGATCCGCCACTGATTGTAAAGTAAAAAAATGAAATTATTAGAGTTTGATTGTGATTGTTTGTTTATAAGAAATAAAATAGTCACGTGATGATGAGAGGGAGGAAGTGAGTGTGACCAATGTCCTGTTCCGTAGAAAAAAAATGAATCAAATGTACTAGTATATGTGAGTGGAAGGCAGGATAGGATCTATCCTGATAGGACAGTCTATCTAGTCAGTTGTCTAGAAGAATTCATAGATATGAGACGAGAGGAGTCGCCCTCTTGCTGCTGCTGGCCATCTGGCTCTATCCATATTTTGGTTCTATTATTGCTCTGTCTCCATTTGAGCCAAATAACCAATGGGGCTCCAATTAAGAGACAAACGACAGGATGGTGGGAGAGATACCAGGTGAATATTTACTCCTATTATACCATACTATAAGAAAATATATGATTAATTCAATCCATCATTAAATTATTATTATTATTATATTCCATTATATTCGATATTATTGAATGAATAAAATGTGATATTTAATAATTTGTTTTATTTATATATATTAACTAATTAATTGATTCTAATTAGGTTGCCATGGCAACAACAATGTATTTATTATTATTGATATAGAAAATAAACAAACATGGTATTCGTCCTAACTAATATAGGTATGTATTTCATAATTTATTTATAATTTATACCGGGTGAGTTTTTTATCTTTAGAGAGTCTTATAACTCAAAAACAGTGCATTATTTGGAAAAAAAGTTTCAAATAAAAGTTTATTTATATCAGGGGGGAAACTAATCTATGCTATTATAGGTTGACGCAGAACAAGCTTTCAAGGGTATTTCAAGGTAAACTTCTGTTTTTTAAAAGGAATTCTATATTTTTCGTTGCTTCTAGTTAATCTACAAGAAAAACTGAACAACTTTCATAAGAACTATTTTTTTATACGACACCAAATACATGATTATATTAGATCTCAAAAAAATTCTTAATAATTATTCTTAATAATTATTCTTAATAATTATTCTTAACAATTATTTAACTTAATTATCAAATAATGATGATTAAATAAATAATTATTAAATCAAAAAGTCACAACAATGAAAATAAGTGTTTATAATAATCTTAAAACTTCGTTATATTCAGATTTAAGAAATTATTTTCTATTTAATAGAACTAGTTAAAATTCTTGAGTTTAAAAAGTTTATTTCTCGTGTCAATCCAGTAGATAGTTATATTGTATTACCATAATAAAATGGAGCAATTTTTGTTGAAGACAGAATTGAAATGGTCTTAATTTATGCGGTGAATGTGGAAGAAGTGTTATGGGGCTGCCATTGAAATGGATGCCTAGCGTTTTTCTGATAGGAATGTATGTACTTCATTAATTTGTTAAAAAAATAACGAAATTGGAACTGGAATTCATCCAGAAGACTTGCCATACACTCTGAAATGTCTCAGAACAGTGTCAAAAAATTATTAATTATTATTAAATTATTTATTTAATAATTATTATTTGATAATTAAGTTGAATGATTGTTAAAAATAATTATTAAGAATTTTTTTTTGAGATCTAATTGATTCATGTATTTTGTTTATTTGATGTCGTATAAAAAATAGTTCTTATGAAAGTTGTTCAGTTTTTTATTTTTTTGCAGATTAAGGAGACGTATAGAAAAATATAGGTTTCCATTCAAATAAACTGACGTGTTCTGATGTGGCCATCCACTTGACTTTACCATACAAACTGGCCCCTTCATTTATATTTAATATTTAATAAAATTAATTATAATCATGTAGGGTAGGGGGTTAGTTTTTGAATTTTTAGACTCCTGGGGGACCACAACAAAGTTTGGTTGAGTTTGGTACAAGAGCCTAAATTTTCATTTTTTGACCCCCCCCCCCCATTTTGGGAGGTTAGTTTTTCCATTTTTAGACTTCTGGGGTCCCACCGATTGTGTATACAAAATTTGGTTGAGTTTGCTCAAATGGTATAGATTTTTAATTATTAACCCCCCTCCACCCCCTTAATTTTGGGTCGATATGCACCAAAATTTAATCAGCTCAGGAGGCATGATGCGGTGGTGAGACGTCTGGCTGATGAACTAATTAAAAAGGGAATGCGGGTCGAGCTCGAATATTTATATCAGAGCTCGGCCGGAAACAGGAAGCCAGACATCGTAGCGAAGGACGGGTCGGGGACGGTGTGGGTTCTGGATGTTCAGATAGTGTCAGCGCTCCTCGGACTGGGGGTTGCCCACAGAAACAAAATCAATTATTATAAGGGCAACTCCAGTCTGGTGAGCAACATTGCGGCAAGGTTTGGGGTGGGCTCGGGTTCTGTGAGAGTTGAAGCCATCACACTCTCGTGGAAGGGAGTGTGGTGGCATAAAGCGGTGCCTCCCCTTGTCGCCCTGGGAATTTCTCAGAGAACTTTATACGATATGACCTTCAGGGCGATGAGGGGTTCTACTTAATATTACAGTATAATATTTTAATCACTTCTAAAAAGATTATTAGAGTTTTTTATTACTTTTTATTGAAGTTATAAGACTTGACAGTTTTTTTTATTTTTAGAATATAATAATAATTTTGTAACAATTTTTCAACCCCCTCCCCCCCAGAAATCATAATGACGCATCCTTTAATCTCCTACTAAAAATTTTACTCACTCCACTTTGCGTCTTAACTCCCCTGGACATTTCAATTACTCAATTTGCGTCTTAACCCCCCTGGAAATTTTAATTACTCAACTTTTGCGTCTTACCCCCCTGGAAATTTTAATTACTCACTTTGCGTCTTAACCCCCCTGGAAATTTTAATTACTCAACTTTCGCGTCTTAACCCCTCTGGAAATTTTAATTTACTCAACTTTGCGTCTTAAGCCCAACTCCTGGAAATTTCCAATTACTCACTTTTGCGACTTTTAACCCCCCTGGAAATTTCAATTACTCACTTTGCGACTTAACCCCCCCTGGAAATTTCAATTACTCAATTTGCGTCTTAACCCCACTGGAAATTTTAATTACTCACTTTGCGACTTAACCCCCCTGGAAATTTCAATTACTCAATTTGCGTCTTAACCCCACTGGAAATTTCAATTACTCAATTTGCGTCTTAATCCCCCTGGAAATTTCAATTACTCACTTTAGCGACTCAACCCCCCTCGGAAATTTCACATTACTCACTTTGTGTCTTAACCCCTGCAAATTTTAATTACTCAATTTGCGTCTTAACCCCACTGGAAATTTCAATTACTCAATTTGCGTCTTAATCCCCCTGGAAATTTTAATTACTCACTTATGCGTCTTAACCCCCCTGCAAATTTCACATTACTCACTTTTGCGTCTTAACACCCCCTGGAAATTTCACTACTCTGCTTTGTGTCTTAACCCCACTGGAAATTTTAATTACTCACTTTGCGTCTTAACCCCCCTGGAAATTTCAATTACTCACTTTGCGACTTAACCCCCCTGGAAATTTCCAATTACTCAACTTTGTGTCTTAACCCCCCTGGAAATTTTAATTACTCACTTTGCGTCATAACCCCACTGGAAATTTCAACTACTCAATTTTGCGCCTTAATCCCCCTGGAAATTTTTAATTACTCACTTTGCGACTTAACCCCCTGGAAATTTCAATTACTCAATTTGCGTCTTAACCCCACTGGAAATTTCAATTACTCAACTTTGCGTCTTAATCCCCCTGGAAATTTCAATTACTCACTTTGCGTCTTAACCCCCTGGAAATTTCAATTACTCACTTTGTGTCTTAACCCCCCTGGAAATTTTAATTACTCAATTTGCGTCTTAACCCCACTGGAAATTTCAATTACTCAATTTGCGTCTTAATCCCCCTGGAAATTTTAATTACTCACTTTGCGTCTTAACCCCCCTGGAAATTTCAATTACTCAATTTGCGTCTTAACCCCACTGGAAATTTCAATTACTCAATTTGCGTCTTAATCCCCCTGGAAATTTCAATTACTCACTTTGCGACTTAACCCCCCTGGAAATTTCAATTACTCACTTTGTGTCTTAACCCCCCTGGAAATTTCAATTACTCAATTTGCGTCTTAACCCCACTGGAAATTTCAATTACTCAATTTGCGTCTTAATCCCCCTGGAAATTTTAATTACTCACTTCGCGTCTTAACCCCCCGGCCATTTCAATTACTCAATTTGCGTCTTAACCCCACTGGAAATTTCAATTACTCAATTTGCGTCTTAATCCCCCTGGAAATTTCAATTGCTCACTTTGTGTGACTTAACCCCCTGGAAATTTCAATTACTCACTTTGTGTCTTAACCCCCCTGGAAATTTCAATTACTCAATTTGCGTCTTAATCCCCCTGGAAATTTCAATTACTCACTTTGCGTCTTAATCCCCCTGGAAATTTTAATTACTCACTTTGCGTCTTAATCCCCCTGGAAATTTCAATTACTCACTTTGCGTCTTAATCCCCCTGGAAATTTCAATTACTCACTTTGCGTCTTAATCCCCCTGGAAATTTTAATTACTCACTTTGCGTCTTAATCCCCTGGAAATTTCAATTACTCACTTTGCGTCTTAATCCCCCTGGAAATTTTAATTACTCACTTTGCGTCTTAATCCCCCTGGAAATTTTAATTACTCACTTTGCGTCTTAATCCCCCTGGAAATTTATAATTACTCACATTTGCGTCTTAATCCCACTGGAAATTTCAATTACTCACTTTGCGTCTTAATCCCCTGGAAATTTCAATTACTCACTTTGCGTCTTAATCCCCCTGGAAATTTTAATTACTCACTTTGCGTCTTAATCCCCCTGGAAATTTCAATTACTCAATTTGCGTCTTAATCCCCCTGGAAATTTCAATTACTCAATTTGCGTCTTAATCCCCCTGGAAATTTCAATTACTCACTTTGCGACTTAACCCCCCTGGAAATTTCAATTACTCACTTTGCGACTTAACCCCCCCTGGAAATTTCAATTACTCAATTTGCGTCTTAACCCCACTGGAAATTTCAATTACTCAATTTGCGTCTTAATCCCCCTGGAAATTTTAATTACTCACTTTGCGTCTTAACCCCCCTGGAAATTTCAATTACTCAATTTGCGTCTTAACCCCCTGGAAATTTCAATTACTCACTTTGCGTCTTAACCCCCCTGGAAATTTCAATTACTCACTTTGCGACTTAACCCCCCTGGAAATTTCAATTACTCACTTTGCGTCTTAACCCCCTGGAAATTTCAATTACTCACTTTGCGTCTTAATCCCCCTGGAAATTTCAATTACTCACTTTGCGTCTTAATCCCCTGGAAATTTTAATTACTCACTTTGCGTCTTAATCCCCTGGAAATTTCAATTACTCACTTTGCGTCTTAATCCCCCTGGAAATTTCAATTACTCAATTTGCGTCTTAATCCCCCTGGAAATTTCAATTACTCACTTTGCGTCTTAATCCCCCTGGAAATTTTAATTACTCACTTTGCGTCTTAATCCCCTGGAAATTTCAATTACTCACTTTGCGTCTTAACACCCCCCCTAGAAATTTTAATTACCCACTCTGCGTCTTAACTCCCTCTAAAAATTCTAATTATGCACTCTAGGTCTTACACCCCCCTCTAGAAATTTTAATTACTACCTCTGTCGTACCCCCCCCCCACCCCGAGTTACTCCAAATAGGTGCAATTCCTATTGGCCTGGATTGATAAATATTCTAATGAAATATATACAAACAACTTGACTCTTATTAATTTATGGAAAAATTTGTTTTTAACGATATTTTATTTTGCGATTGATTCTAGAGAGCATTGCTAAAGGTGCGCGCTTTATTGGACACCCTTGGCCGAGTTGACCGCTGTTTTGTGGCCGCAATGGACAGAGAGTGTCCCTTTGAACAGACACGGGACCCTCTAGGCCACTGTAGACCCATCAACGAACTCATTTTCGAATTGAGAATGCTTCAGGGCACACCCGATCTAGGTGGTTATTACAATCAGATTCTTGATCTTAATATAAGATACCTATACGTAGTTGAACCCGCTTATAACGAGCTCGAAAGGACCGCGTTGTTAGAACCGCTGCTCTTTAACATTTTTAACTTACATTTAACATTGTACCAACCAAGTATTTCCAATTTCCTCGTTAAATTAAGGTTCTTGTTATATCAGGGCTCGTTATAATCGGTTTCGACTGTATATCATCATCATTGAGTATACAGTCCTAAGACTGGTTTGATGTAACAATCCGTCTCCACTCGACTCTGTCCCCCGCCAGCTGTTTAACCTCTCTAAATGTCTGGCATCCCATATCCCCAATTATTTGGTTGAAATATTCTAATCTGGGTCTTCCCCTTCCCCTTTTCTTTCCCCACCTCCCCCTCCAAGATATCCCTAAGCAGTCCCCCATGTCTCAGTGTGTGCCCCATCATCTGACCTCTTCTCTTCTTCAGACTCTTCCACAAGGTTCTTCTTTCTCCGATTCTTCCAAGAACTTCTTCATTTGTAATTTTATAAGATTATAATAATAAACTAGAACAATAATGTGGACGTTAAAATTAAAAGGAGTGGCAAACACATATATCTATTGAAACAAAAGATTACTCCTTAAAAGGACTATTGCAGCTATAAAAATAGCTTACAGAGTGTATAGTGATTATGAGTGACGATAATTGATTATGGATGTGAAGTGACGTGGGGGGATTATTATGAAATTTCATATTTAGAGCAGATGTCTTCTAACTTACCTTTTTAGCTATATAACGTTTTGATATTTTGACCCCAGAAGGGGGTTGGGAGGGGGGGGGAGCGCACGAATGAAAATTATCAAATAACTCTTGAACTATTAACTCTACGGCAAATTTTATTATAAGCAAAGTTGTAGGGGATATGATTTCTGACAACTTTTGTTTAAAAAATGTCCCCCAAAAAACACCTAAAAAGGGGGAGGGTCAAAATATGAAAATTCCTGCTCTTAGATCAAACTCAACAAAATTTTGTATACATAATCTGTGAGTCAAGAAGGCTAGAAATGCAAAAACTGGGAGCGGAGGTGGAGTGATGGTGCGGTGGGGGGGGGGGGGGGGGTAGAGAATGGAGTGGAAGGTTTAGATGAGGGTCCAGAGGCGTGGTGGGGCCGAGGTGGGTGGGTGCGGGGTGGTGGGGTGGGGGGTGGAGGGTGGAATGGGGAGTTCAGGTGAGGGTCCAGAGGCGTAGTGGGGTGGTGCGGGGCCTGGGGTGGGGGCGGTGGGTACGGGTACATGGTGCGGGGGTGGGAGCTGCTGGGTGGGGTTCGTGGGTTTGGGGTCCAGGGGGCTAGCAACAGGGCCGCCGAAGGCGGGCCTTGCAGCTAGTGAATTATATATTACTTGATAAAATTGTTCCCTTACCAAAAATAATATTGACAGTTGAAAGATTTCCAAAAAGCTATTATCGGCCATCTAGTTTGTTTGCTTTTACCCCCCAGAGAGGCGCTGGCGTTGTTTTCTTGAAAACAGTATTTTTTACATGCTACATGTGTGATATCTATAAAATCACTATATATAAAAATACTCGTGTTTTTTTCAAAGGAATGTTGTGTGAAAATTTCAAAGAAATCGGTGAAGAACTTTCGGAGATCCTTCAACGTATCACTTAAACGTAACAGTACATCTTTATTTATATATCAATAGATGCATTTTTTTGTCTGTGCCCACCCAACATTTTTATCTTGGGCGCCGCCACTGGCCGCAACGTTCGTCGTTTGGCTGGCCGGTGGCAGCTAATCAATCAACGGGCGTTCGCATAACTACGATAAATATTATTGTGCCATATTTAAGTGGAGAAACATGATTTACTTAATTTAACCCAGTTTTCTGGCAATTTTAGTCTAAAAAAATACCTGATATTTTCCGAGACCTCCCCTCTCCCCTACGTGAGACCCCCCCCCCCCTAAACGCCTCACGTAATTAATGGACGCCTCCTTATGTATTTCTCCTTAAATTATTTCGTCACTTCCAAAATTTATCAATTCTACTAATAAGTTAGTTGATCTCTAATCGGATTAGCCAAATTGAAACCTTGTGACGGGTGGCTAATCAGCTGCCCCCTTAGGAAAACTCCCTAAATACGGGCAATGGTTATTACAAAAAAAAAAACCTTAATTCTTTCAAATTCTTTCTATCGATTCTATTTTTATTTTATTTTAAACATGAAGAATTTCTAAATATTTATCGGACAGGAATAAAATTTACTACCCATTGGCTAAATATACAAAATTGTTTATATAAAGAATCTCTTCTCTCTCTTATAAATAACAGAGTTAAACAAATTTCGTGACAAATCGTCAAATCCATTAAAATTTATATTTAGCTGACAAAGCTCCCTTAAATAGTCCAGTCCACCAACGGGTTAATAGAACACATTGAAGAGGGGAGAAGTTTTTTTATTATGGAATGTTTTTAAGTTAGCTAGGAAGTAAAATTATTAAAAGGCCCCACTCCTAGCTACCGGACTTTGGGCTGGGTGTAAATGTCCAGTTTTTTTAGTTTTTCGCTTATATCTCAAAAACAGTGGGTCATAGGGAAAAAATTATGCTTATCAAAATAAAAGCTTATAAAATCTTCTACAAGATTGCTTCTATTTAATTTTTCTCTATTCCTTATTGTTTATGAGATATTCGCCCGCGATTATTGTAAATCGTAAACTCCTTTCAACAGAAATTCATTAATATAAAATATACTTACCAGATCGCTAGGGATTTTTTTAGGTAATCTATTTCGACCCCTATTCTATAATAATCTAATATAATATGTTATTATCTAATAATAATACTTATACCGGGTGAGTTTTTATCTTGAGAGAGTCTTATACTGTAACTCAAAAACAGTAGATTATATGAAAAAAAGTTTCAAATAAAAGTTTATTTATATCAAGAGGAAACTAAACTACGCTATTGTTTGTCCACCTATAACAAGCTTTCAAGAGTATTTCGAGATCAAGTTCTGTTTTTTAAATGGAAGCCTATGTGTTTCTGTACATATTCTTAATCTAGAAAAAAAAACTGAACAGCTTTCATTAGAACTATTTTTTTATACGTCATCAAATAAACAAAAATATTACATCAATTAGATCTCAAAAAAAGATCCTAATAATTATTTTTAACAATCATTCAACTTAATTATCAAATAATAATGATCAAATATTTAATTATTAAATCGAAAAGTCACAACAATGAAAATAAGTGTTTATAATAATCTTAAAACTTCATTATACACAGATTTAAGATATTATTTTCTACTTTATAGAGCTATTTAAAATTCTTGAGCTTAAAAAAGATTATTTCTCCTGTCAATCCAGTAGAAAGTTATATAGCATTGTATTACCATAATAATAAAAATGGAGCATTTTTTTTTGTTAAAGAAAGAATTGAAATGGTCTTAATTTATGCGGTGAATAAATACACTCTGGAATGGCTCAGAACCGTGTCGAAAAAATTATTAAATTTTTAATTATTATTAAATTATTTATTTAATAATTAAATATTTTATCATTATTATTTGATAATTAAGTTGAATAAAAATATTGTTAAAAATAATTATTATTTGGATTTTTTTGAGATCTAATTGATGTAATATTTTTTTTTATTTGATGACGTATAAAAAATTGTTCTAATGAAAGTTGGCTCGTTTTTTTTTTTTTTTATAAATTAAGAATATGTACAGAAACATAGGTATAGGTTTCCATTTAAAAAACAGAACTTTACCTCGAAATACCCTTGAAAGCTTGTTCTAGGTCGACAAACAAAAGCGTAGTTTATGGTAGTTTCCCCCCTGATATAAATAAACTTTTATTTGAAACTTTTTTTCATATAATGTACTGTTTTTGAGTTATAAGACTCTCTCAAGATAAAAAACTCACCCGGTATTTATCATTCAATACCCTTTATAAAATTATAAATATTGTAAATATTAAATGTAATAATATATCTATTGGGAACCTTGGTAGGGGCGTGGCTTAATTTTTTACCCTACTGTGGCTAATTTCAATTTAGACCACCAGAGAGTGTATTTTCAGTTTCCCAATGTACTTAAAGGCCGGCATTAAATTTTTGGATGAATTCTACCCAATTTTATCAAATATCTTTGTTAGAGATCTTTTATACTTTATAAGATAATGCTGGGCCAAATAATTTTTCAAAATTCTTAAAATAAAGCGCAATTAAGGGGTAGGTATTTTTTTTCTTAGTACCATTTTTGTTTCTTATGTTACCTACTCTAACATATTATGAGAAAAAACGTTTCTCATAAAAGGTGCGAAAATGTTTAAAACACGTTCTTAATTTTTTCATGCTTCATAAATTAATATAATAAGTAGTTGTAGAAAAACTATTGATAGATTGTAACTTAATTTAATTTTTTTTTTTTTTGCAGAACCAAAAAATCAAATCGAGCTGGTTCAAATGAAAGGATAAAAATAGTACCCACTTGTGAATTTAATTGAAGATAAATATATAATTATAACTATTATAGTAAAATTCAGAAGAATTAAAATAAACGTGACTTTGGACTTTTTCAACAATACAAATAAATAATCAATAAAATATTGTAAACAAAACAAATTAATGATTAAACAATCAATTAATTAACTTTTTCAACAATACAAATTAACAATCAATAAAATATTGTAAACAAAACAAATTAATGATTAAACATTTAATTAATTAAATTTAATTATACTTCATAAATAAATAAAATTCTTCAACCAAAATCATGAAATGCTTACTAAGTATTTATTTTTTAATTAAAAGTCATCATATATTTTCAATATTAATATATATTTTAAAAGAGATTATTTATTAAAATCTATATTTTAAATCCACATTTCCGGATATTAACCGAGGATGTGGTTTTTGGTTTAATCTTATAAACAAATAAAATGTAAATATTGATTGATAAATAAAAATGTGATGTGTTATTCAAAACAAAGTCAATAACTTCTAGTTTGATTTATAATTTAAGCCGATGTTAATAATAATTGGTGAAAATCACGATAGTCGTGAAATCTCTTCGAGATATAAAAAACAAAAAGGATAGAGAGGAAGGCTGCGACAAAAATGCCATCTCGTGATCGTGATCGGGTAATCAAAATGATTCATTCTTTTATTTTATGGCCAAAGAATGATTTAACGTAAGTAAATTATATTTTAAATAACGTATTATCTCTCAAAATATATTGTTTGTTAATGATTATCCATCATTTTTTACAATTTGTAAATATTAATCATCCATAAATCTTTTCATGATCGGTCATGGTCACTAGAGGCGCTATCTTTTTTTTTAACATATAGTCTCTAATGAGAGCTTTTCCTCTCTATTTCATCCTCTTTGATATAGAATTAATAATTTAATGGGACTTTGTTGAAAAATGGCGATTATTATTATTATTTTTTATCTACTTCGACTTTTTGTGGGTTATGGGTGTGTTTCTCAGTGGCTGATCCAAGTTTCGCAGTCCCTATAATGAAGAATGAGATGTATATGATTTTGAAGGAGATGAGGATGTGGATTTCCTGGTGCTTATATCTAGAAATAATCACAAATTCTGACCAGCAAATAACAAGAGAATGAGGTGTTTATTTCTTGAGCAGTACAAATAATTGAGGCGTGTGGTTTCCCGGCTGAGGTGGAGAAACCTGTGTATGTGTAAGCTCTATGTGGAGTCATACACTGGGAACACTGTTGACTCCGGCGGGGAATTTTCACTGTAGACGTTCCGATGCTGAAGAATGGCTGGCGAAGGTAATTTGTGGATATAACAGGTTTGAGGACCGAATCAGAAGGTGTGACTTCTTTGGTGGCTCAAGGTATATAATTATATATGTGGGAATCGCGCCAAGACAACTTGGTCCGAGCTAGTTTTGCCCCTCCGTCAAATGAACATCATCTGAGGCCCTGCTGCCTCATCAACGCCTGCCGCTATGAGCGACAATCTCTCGCAGCCGCCTGACTGGCTGCCCGTCAATCTGAGCAGCAGCCTGGCAGATTTTACCAGCCAACGCACCGCCAAGATATTGTAAGATTTCCACGCAGCCCCCCCCCCCCAAGTAAGCAAGCTAGTGGTGCTACCACCCCATTCTGCGCCCGTTCAACCCCCTCCAGCGAAGAGCTAGCTTCCCCTCCAGTTGCGCACGCACACCCCCAAGTCAAAATTGTCGCCGCATGGAATGTTCAGCGAATCACCACCCTCCTAAGATATTCTCATTACGTGTATAAAGATTTCCTTGCATTATTTCAAATCAGTTCTATCAGTTTAGGCAGAGTGTAAATTATATCAGCAGTGTGTGTAAAGTATATATTACAAGTGCAGTTCATCACACAGTCCAGTTTCTATCAGTTTATCAGTGTTAAGATCCCAAGTGCAAGTTAACAGTTTATTTTTACTCAAGACACGATACACGAACATCTACAGTTTTATATTTCTATTATAAAACATTTTGTTACATTATTATTTAAAAAGCATTTAATAAACCAATATTATTGAAAATACTTGAGTCTTTCTTCACCTGGTCAAAGTCACCCAAGAATAATCCTTACATATATATATATATATTTAGCAGTAGTACACCGGCACTTCTTCCCTCGAGAAGAACGTATATCAATAAAATGAGGTATCCGCCTTGGGTAACTCAGGCCGATCGGCGTAGAAATATATAGAAGGAGAATTTGCCTTTCCCTTAGCTGAGCGTAGCTTTTCACGCTGTCGGTATCTCAGAGAGACTCTGCTGCTCGGTTGGCTCAGAGCAGACTCTCACTCTCTGTAGGTTCAGAGAGACTGATGTATGTTCCTTTCTCTCTCACGCAGCGAAGACTTTGTTCAGGAATTCTTCACTAATGAACATTGTCATGCATTCTCTGCACATGAAATGTGGCCCTGAAAAAGATAATATAATGCAATTTTTAGTTATATATGACCAAAAACATAAATGTGAAAAAGGAGCAAAGTTCTGTTCTTCGATTTCACCCTTTATTAATGTGTCATGCTCTATCATTATGCCGAAATTTCAGGCATTATAGGTTCATCGTATTTCAATTATAGGTATGTTAATTATGTTTATAAATTTCACCCCTTCATTTCGGGTCCCGAAGAAGTGAAAGTTTCGTTTTTTCAATTTCCTCCTTTATTAATGAGCCAAGTTTTACCAGTATGTCAAATTTCATCATTCTAGAGTCATTGTATTTTCACTATATGTTAATTTAGCCTATAAATTTCTTGCGTTCATTTTAGGTCCTGAAGAAGTGAAAGTTTAGATTTTTCGATTTCACTCTTTATTAACGTCCCAAACATTACCACCACACCGAACATAATAGAAAGCACCTGGCCACCGAGCGATGCACGGTAACTTTTTGATTCAGTTAATAGGTATATATTAATCCCCGAAACACCCCCCCCCTCTCCCCCCGGACCGACACCTCCTGCATCCTCCCACCATGTACCCCACCCCGCACCTACACCCCCACGAAACCCGGTACTTCCCTCCGGACCCCCACCACTGCACCCCCACATCTACCCTCCACCCCCGCCCACTCACCTAGTTTTTGCATTTCTAGCCTTCAGTGGCCCACAGATATGTATACTATATAGGTATATAAATAAATACGAAATATTTGTGGGATTTAAAACTTGATTTTTAATCAATAAAATTGCCCATTTTTTAATATATAATAATAATTATAATGATCTTATTGTGGGATATAAAATTAAAAAACCAATTATTTATTAAAAGGAAATTGAATAAAAATGTAAATATACATTTTTATCGAGACAACCACCTGTGAATAATTATTTCAATTAACAAAAAACCTATCAAAAACAACTTAGCCGAAGATGAGACCGTGAAAGATCGAATGTCCAACACAAAACCCTCCTAACCCGTGAATTTCATCCAAATCGTTAGAGCCGTTTTCGAGAACCCGACCGGATATATATAACCTTTGCTCATTTAATATAATAAGATTATCGCATAAAATTCACCCCCTTCGTTTCATGTCCTGATGAAGGTAAAGTTTCGCTTTTTCAATTTCGCTATTTATTAATGTAACAACAAGCCAAGATTTAGCATTCCAGCGTCATTATATTTTACCTATATTTTAAATGAGCCTATAAATTTTACCCCTTCATTTCGGGCCCTGAAGATGGCAACGTTTCGGTTATTCAAT
This sequence comes from Forficula auricularia, assembly GCA_024734495.1. Lineage (NCBI taxonomy): Eukaryota > Metazoa > Arthropoda > Insecta > Dermaptera > Forficulidae > Forficula > Forficula auricularia. The sequence continues at coordinate 8,193,039 of JALMQS010000099.1, read as the reverse complement.
TTATTCCTTTATTAATGTGCCAATCTTTACCAGCAGGTATACCAAATTTTAGCATTCAGCTAGAAAGCTTGATTGTATTTTCACTATATGTTAATAAGCCTTTAAATTTAACCCCTTCATTTTATGTCCTGAAGAAGGGAAAGTTTCGTTTTTTCAATTTCCTCCTTTAATAATGTGCCAAGCTTTACCAGTATGACAAATTTCGGAATTCTAGGTTTATTGTATTTCCACTATATGTTAATTAAGCCTAAATTATAAATTTCACCCCTTAATTTTAGGTCCCGAAAAAGAGAAAGTTTCACTTTTTCGATTTTTCTCTTTAATTGTAGACCAAACTCTACCTGTATAGCAAATTTCAGTATTCTAGGATCAGCGGAAATACTTTAGGTTTTTGATATGTCAGTCAGAGAGTCGTGTTAAAAAGTGTGCACTTTTCAGACCTTAATAGCTCAAGAACTATAATTCGTTTATTCATGAAATTTGGTATTCTAGGTCTTCTAGTGGAGCTTAAAAGACATGCAAAATTTCAAGTGTGTAGGTCTAATGCTTTTTGAGTTATGGGGGGGTTGGGGGGGAGGGGTCGAAAGTAGCTCGGAATGGTTCGTGTAAATATACACCGCCCGTTTTTCCGAACTTGGCTGACACACTGCCTGCCGTGCGTCTAGAGAATTTTATTATGAGCAAAGTTGTAGGGGATGTGATTTCTGACAACTTTTGTTTAAAAAAGGGGGGGAGGGTCAAAATGTGAAAATTCTTGCACTTTGACCAAACTGAACCAAATTTTGTATACATAATCTGTGGGTCACTAGAAGGCTAGAAATGAAAAAACTGGGTGCGGGGTTGGCGTGATGGTGCTGGAGTGGGGTCCGGGGTGTGCAGGGTGGAGTGGAGGGTTTAGGTGAGTGTCCAGAGGCCAAATGGGGTGGTGCGGGGTGGGGGTCACGGGGTGGAGTGGTGCAGAGTGGAGTGGGGGGTTCAGGTGAGAGTCCAGAGGCGTAGTGGGGTGGTTCGGGAGCTGGGGTTAGGGGTGGGGGGCGGTGGTTGGCCACGGGTGCATGGTGCGTGGGGTTCGGGTGATGGGAGTGGGGTATGAGGGTGTGGTTCGTGGGTTGGGTGTCCAGGGGCCCCTGGCTAGCAAGAGGACCGCCGAAGGCGGACCTTGCAGCTAGTACCTATTCAATATAGTGAACAACGAAATTGAACGTTTTACAAGTTCATTATAATTAAACCAATTAAAGTTTTTATTTAAAGCCAAAATAATTAATAATCAAAAAACAGAATTATATAATATAAATAAAAATAAAATTATTAAATGTAACCTGTTGCAAGATTTTAAAAATCTTCATATGATTCTGATCCATTCGATGCAAGAATGAACTTTCTTATGAAACTGTTTAATTTAAAACAATAATCAAAAATTAACAATGTTCAAAATAGATGAAAATGTATTATTTAATAAATAAACAAAACATTTTATTTTTATATTCCATGACAAATGGAAACTAACCTGTATAAATTGGATATTTCTGTTCAGTTTTTGCTATTTCAGACATAATGTATATATTTTCTTCAAATTCAAGCAAACAAACAATTATAATATTCAATGAAATAGATTTTTAATTTAATAAAACTAGATTCTTGAATTTTAGTATACAGGAAAAGAAATGACATAAATAAAAATTATGAGAAAGGTTTTGCTTCTTTCTTTGGATGAAATAATAAATCCGTCAGATGTCAGGGCAGTCGATGTAAAACCTCTCTTCCAATTTTAAATCCATGCAATATTAAATACTCAGTCGCCTCCGAGTTGAAGATTTTTTTGTTTTCCAATAAAGTTCTCAGGACCAGGCCCGACATTCTCACTTATTTGAAATCATCGCGACACTCCTAATTAACAGCCCTTTCCTTTATTTCAAACGGGATTAAAATTTATACACGATTAATAACACATGACACTTGATAAGTACACGAATTGAAAAAAAATCGTTAATTGAGAAAATCAAAAAAAAAAAAAAAATTTCATGTAAATGTCATCTTCCGGTTTTCCGAATCAAACCAAAAGCTTGCTGTACTCCTTGTAAATTAATCAAGTAAAGGGTGTGTAGTTTCACAGTGAATGAAATAAAACTCAAAGAGGTTTATATAAACTCAATATATCTCGGATTATTAGTCCATCATCAGAAGTTTACAGATTAAAAACTGTGAAACTACACTCCCTTTACTTTATTAATTAATAGCATGTTTCACCTAAAACCTACACCACTTCCCCTAAGTAAAAAAAATGTACTCCTTGTCGTCTATATCGAGCTTAAGCTTCGAATTTCGTAGCTCTGAGTCTTAGGGTTGCGTAACGCAGGAAGGGGGGGGGGGGGGGGGCATAAATACATAGGCCCTGAACAGTAGATTTTTGGCCTCTGGGGACCACAATATCCGGTTTTATTTCCTAAATCCAGTTTCCAACTATTAAGGGCATCGATTCCTTCCCCTAGACCTAGAAGTTACAAAATGAAATTAACTTTTTTTGTTCTCTGAGATAGAAGCTCTCAAATTGTCAGGAGCCAGACAGGCCATGGCAATACGTCACATTTAATTCTATAGAATATACGAGGTTTGTTCAAAAGAAAAGGTGAAGTTTGAATTTTTTTGAAAAGTATTTATTTATTCATCAATATCCATTTTGTCCCCTTCAAATATAATGCACTTATGCCAGCGCTTCTTCCAATCCCCGAAGCACTTCTGAAATGGACTTTTCGGTATGGCCATCAGCTCGTTCTTCGATTCTGACTTTATCTCATCAATTGTGGCAAAACGCTTTCCTTTCATTGGTCTCTTCAGTTTTGGGAATAGGAAAAAGTCGCAGGGAGCCAAATCTGGTGAATAAGGTGGTTGAGGCATGATTAGGGTGTTGTTTTTGGCCAAAAAATCACGAACAAGCATTGATGTGTGAGCTGATGTATTATCGTGATACAGAATCCATGATTTTTTTCCACAATTCCGATCGTTTGAGCCGTATTGCTTCGCGCAAAAGTTGCATAACTTCCTTGTAGTATTCCTTATTAACCGTACGACCTGTTGGCAAGAACTCATGATGCACCACGCCATTGTAATCGAAGAAAACAGTGAGCAAAACCTTCACATTTGGCGTGCATTTTTCGGTTTTGGCTCATCTGGCCGTTTCCATTGGGATGATTGGACCTTGATTTCGACGTCATAACCATATACCCACGTTTCGTCACCAGTTATGACCCTTTTGAGCAAGCCTGGCTCGTCGTTGACGTCATTCAACAACTCCTGTGCGATACTAATGCGACGTTGCTTTTGCTCAAAATTTAGCAATTTTGGAACAAACTTCGCTGCCACAAGTTTCATGCCCAAAACATTCGAAAAAATTGCATGGCATGAGCCGATTGATATGCCAACATCCTCTGCAACTTCCTTAATAGTGATTCGACGATTTTCCAAAACAATTTTTTTCACTGTTTCAATGTTTTCTTCACTTGTTGACGTGGTTGCAACTCCAGGACGCTCATCGTCATCAACATCTTCTCGGCCTTCTGTAAAGCGCTTGTAACACTTATAAACACTTTTTTGAGACAAAGTGGACTCGCCGAATGCCACAGTCAACATTTCAAGTGCCTTGGAGCACTTTATTCTATTTTTAACGCAAAATTTAATACATATTCTTTGATCCATTTTTTTCAAAAGTCAAATATCGAAGAACACACACAAACGTGACTAACCTTTTCAGTTGTCAACAACAAACTACTAATCCAAATGGGCTGATAATGCCAACATATGACTAACACATGTGTACCAAAATAGAAAAAAAATTTCGACAATCGAATGTACACAGCCCGAGAAAATTCAAAATTCAACTTTTCTTTTGAACAAACCTCGTAAATGTGATTTTTTTTGATGCATCCAAACAAAATTTGGCACACACATTCTTTGGAACCATTGGGACCTAATTAAACTACTGTACTTATTTACCTCCACTGTGCGCTGTTTTATTTTATTTGCAGATCTGCTCTTTCTATGATCTATAGCGAGGAGTAGCACATATAATATATAGCGTGGGAGAGAAGGCCGGCAAGCAAGAGGTAGGCGGTCAGGGTTAAATAAAAATGCACATATAAAATTGGTACACGACGCAAGGCGAGTGGGATGCAGGTGAATGTGTAGGGAAAGAGATGACACTGTTCGATACACTTCGGGCTACCGTACCAGTAAGAGACCCCCGTTGTGTAGGTATCACCTCAATCTTCAAGTGTATTGCACTTGAATCTAAGTTGCTATTGAATTGTCATGACTTATATTTAATCAAAATGGACATATTTATCACTTCTGAAATTGATCTGTTTATTTCTTGCATTCCATAATTTATCTCTCGCCTTGGTGGTAATTTATTTACGATAAATCTTTACATATGGTTGCATGTGTGTGATGTATATTACAAATATCGATATTTTGTATATTTGTGTGTTCTTCTGTTAAAATACAACTTGTGTGTTGAAAGTGATTGAATATGTGGCGCGCTCTACCGACAGTTTTGTGAAGCGCCACAGATCCATATTTATATATTCAACTGCTTTATTGTGCACCTTTTATACTTTTTTTTATATAAGCGGTTGTTTTACGTTCCTGGTGATGTTTTTAATATTATTTTTGCAAAATTCATTTATCGTTAGCACTGATATACTGAAATATGTTGGCAACTTGCGCCAAGGGGAAGGGAAAATTGGAACCGATTTCCCCAGGGAGATAGGGAGTGCCTGTAAGCTTAGAACTTAGGCGAGGAAATTGTCTCCTGAAGCGGGGAGAAGAAGAAGCTCGACCGCCATCTTGCATAGTTCAAAACATTGCCAAACATAACGTTATCAAACGATCGTTATTAATATCAATCGTATATCAAAAGTGTGTCATCTGCTTGATGCAATTAAAAATAAACAATTATATTTAAATAAGATTAAGATATTGATTCTTTTTCTTATTATATAAATAGAATTCTTTTATAAAAACAATGTCAAAATGTTTGTCAGAATCATCGTGAAGCTGCTAGAGAATGAAAGGCAGCAAAAAGGCAGATTTGCGACTTGTGACTAAAATTGACTAAAATTGTATTATAGTGTTTGAATTTTATATCTCTGTTCTGTGAATGAATGAAATGGAATGTTATCAAATGATAAATGAACAAATATGTGATGAGTTGGATTATGTTGAGGGATTATTATTGATGTTAAAATGACATGTCATATTGTGTACATATTCTGTTTGTATTATTGTTGTTTTTGCTGATGTTATTAATTAGAGATAGGATATAATTCTTAGAGGATTCCATAATCTAGCATTTATTATATAAAAAAATTATCCTCGACATATAAGTGGAAATAAGAAAAAAGGCAAAAAGTCTTCTTGATGCCTTCAATCAATTTTAGGAAAAAGAAAAGTTCACATCAATTTTACGTTTTCTCTTATCCATGGTGAGGCTGCTGTAAAGATATTATTGATTAACAGCCACCCTAATAAACACAATGAGAGAGAAAAATAAATTATTACTCTAAAAATTATACCACAAGTGACAAATCTTATATTCTATTCAGAATTACAACTTAAACATTAAGATCTTCAAACGGGAAAATGAATGAATTGAAAGCAGATTTCAACTTATTTGTGAATATAAAATGAATCTGAAAATTTCTCAAGGATTTCTAAAATGTATTTTTAAATGACTTGTGAGATTTGACCTTTGTGAGAAGGCCTTTATGCAATGAGAACACATAAAAGGTTTCTCTCCGGTATGTATCCTTAAATGCGTTGTGAGAGCAGATTTCTTTGAGAAGCGTTTTTCACAATGGTCACAGCCAAAAGGCCCTTCTCTTGTATGTATCAGCAAATGCGTTGTGAGAACAGATTTCTGTGAGAAGGATTTTTCACAATGGGGACATTCAAAAGGCTTTTCCCCGGAATGTATTAGCAAATGAATTTCGAGACCTTTCTTGTATGTAAATCTTTTGGGACACTCCGTACATTTATAAGGTTTCACTCCTGTATGTATCCTTAAATGAGTTGTGAGAGCAGATTTCTGTGAGAAGTGTTTTTCACAATGGGGACATCCAAAAGGCTTTTCCCCGGAATGTACTCTTGAATGCGTTGTGAGATTAGCTTTGAGTGAGAATCTTTTATCACACTGGTCACAGCCAAAAGGCTTCTCCCCTGTATGTATTAGCAAATGATTATCGAGACTGTTCTTCTGTCCAAATCTTTTGGGACACTCAGTACATTTATAAGGTTTCTCTCCAGTATGCATCCTTATATGCGTTGTGAGAGCAGATTTCTGGGAAAAGCGTTTTTCACAATTGGGACATCCAAAAGGCTTTTCACCTGAATGTATCGTTATATGCGTTTTGAGTGTAGATTTTTGAGAGAAGCGTTTTTTACAATAGGGACATCCATAGGGACTCTCCACGGAATGTATAAGCAAATGTCGATTGAGCTTTGATTTGGATCTAAATCTCTTTTGACATTCTGTGCAATGAAAGTATTTCTGACCTGAATGAATTAGAAAATGTTAAATATTTTTCAAAATGGATTTCACTGGATATTAAAGATTAAATTTACCTTTTTTTAATCCATAAATATTAAGGTGATTTTTGAATATAGTGGATATTTTCATATGAATACATTTCATTTGATGCTTTTCTAAAAATGCTTCGCTAATAAACACCATGCTACAATAGTGGCAATGATGAAGTGGCCCTGAAATAAAAAAACATTCATTTTAAATTATAAACCTTATCATATATCCTAGAATCCCTATCTAGGATTTATCATCTAATGAAAAACAAACTAATTTTACATGAATCTGACATTAATAATAAATTTTTTCTAGGGATGAATTAATATTTAGTATTATGGGGAAATTCATATTTTATAGTAGGTGTTAATATGGTCCCTTCTATATAAATCCCCTTCCCTCTTTTACTTCGACAAAAGTCCAACTATTATTTGCACAGTAATATATTTTAAAACAGTTTATTAATTCGAAAATTATAGATAATCTAAAATAGTAAGCTGGTCAAACAATTTACTAGTCGAAAAATTTAATTTTCTGGGTGAATTTTAAAATGCTAGTGATGTGAACTTATTTGTGAATATCGTTAAATTCTTAAAACATTTTAAGGATTTCGAAAATTGGAAAAATTTGATTTTGCCGAGAAAATCAGAGTTGTTGATTTATAAAGAGAAATTAATGAGGTTGTCCTCTGCTTGATGAAAATTAATATTTAGATAAATATATATTAATATTTAAATATATATACCGTGTGTTTTTTATCTTGAGAGTCTTATAACTCAAAAACAGTACATTATATGGAAAAAAGTTTCAAATAAAAGTTTATTTATATCGAGGGGGAAATTAAACTACGCTATTGTTTGTCGACGTAGAACAAGCTTTCAAGGGTATTTCAATGTCAAGTTCTGTTTTTTAAATGGAACCCTATATTTTTTTATACGTCTACTTAATCTACAAAAAAAACTTTTATAAGAACTATTTTTTATACGACATCAAATAAACAAAATACATGAATCAATTAGATTTCAAAAAAAATTCTTAATAATTATTTTTAACAATTATTTAACTTAATTGTCAAATAATAATGATTAAATAATTAATTATTAAATAAATAATTTAATAATAATTAATAATTTTATAATTTTGCGACACTGTTCTGAGACATTCTAGAGTATATTGCCTGGATGAATTCCAGTTCCAATTTCCTTATTTTGGCCTATTTTAGTTTCTTCGTAGGCTTATATTTCTTGTTTTTTTTAGCAGATTTACAACACGATAAAATGAAGCTTGGGAAGGTGTATTCCTATCAGGAAAATACTCGACAGCCCCATAACAGCCCCTTCTTCCATATTCACCATAAATTAAGACTATTTCAATTCTGTCTTTAACAAAAAAATGCTCTATTTTTATTATGGTAATACAATATAACTATCTACTGAATTGACACGAGAAATAAACTTTTTTAAACTCAAGAATTTTAAATAGTTCTATTAAGTAGAGAAAATAATCTCTTAAATCTGTGTACCTACGTATAATGAAGTTTTCATATCATTATAAACACTTATTTACATTGTTGTGACTTTTCGATTTAATAAATATTTATTTAATAATTAATTATTTAATCATTATTATTTGATAATTAAGTTGAATAATTGTTAAAAATAATTATTAAGATTTTTTTTGGAGATCTAATTGATTAATTTTCTTTATTATTTGATGTCGTATAAAAAAATAGTTCTAATAAAAGTTGTTCAGTTTTTTTTTTGTAGATTCAGAATATGTACAGAAGCATATAGGTTTCTATTTAATAAACAGAAGTTGACCTCGAAATACCCTTGAAAGCTTGTTCTAGGTGACTCTCTCAAGATAAAAAAAACTCACCCGGTATATATATACCTATATACACTCGGGAGAAGAGAGACATTTCAAAGGCATTGCAAGCTTCGAAAGCTCAAAAGCAGAATGATCAAAATAATTAAAAAAACAACAACTAAACACTACTGTAATATTACATTATTCTTAATTATTAACTTTTAATTTATAACTAGAAAAGTTTTTTTTTTCTTTTAGGGATCAGAACCCCCCGCCCCAGAGTCAGACCCTATCTAACTGTCAAATCTAAAGTTAAGTTAACAGGGAAAATGAAAAATAGATTTTGGTTTTGGGAAGATATGGGTTAATAGTCCTGTCAAATTAGGCCAATTTTCGACAAATAAAAACATTAATAGGCAAAGATCTGAATTTTGGTATACATGCCTAATACAGCTTCCCATATTGAACATACTAAATGTCCCCGTCAAAATCTGTTGCACTCGAGCCGTAATCTTATAAAAAAAGTACACTTTTTCGGTTTTTCCGACCACTCTATACATTTTTAAACTAGATTAAATTTGCTACAATTCAAACCAAGTTTCATCTTAATTGGATAATGGTAACTCGTGCCGCAACGAGGTTGAAGTTTTGAAAAACAATCTTTTGCAAAAAAAATCGCAGTTTTTCCTTCATAAAATGAAAACTACTCATCCTAGAAACTTGATTCCTATCTCATTCTCTAGAAAATTTTGTTGACTTGAATGTTTACTTGGACTACTTTTTTGATAAAACCCTGAGATTTATAGATATTCAGCATTTCCCATGACACTTGTGAGGATTCGGGTCATATCACAAAAAAAAAAATTCAGTCGAATAGAGAACCTCCTCCTTTTTTGAAGTTGGTTAAAAAGTGAATTATTTTTACTCATTTCAGATGTTTTAACCCTGTATAGTGCTATAAATTAGAAATTCAGCCCATTTGGCTAACCTGTGAACTGAACCCATCTGACATATGTATCGCGCTAAATATTTCATTCAAAGATTTAAAAATTCATTTTTATTTTTCAATTTGAATAATATATAAGTAAATAATTGAAAAGATTTAGCTTATTGAGATCGCGACAAAGTTGTTGATTCATTAAGAGAAATCAATGAGGTTGTCTTCTGATTGATGCAATGAATATAAATATAAATAATTTATTTTTTTGGAGAGTATAGTTTCGAAGGATTTACTTTCATCATCAGTATTTTTATTTAGAAATTCGTTTTGTTCTAATAACAAGCTTACTTTACAATAGAATTTGAAACTAGTCTTTAATAAATAAATTGTATTTATATATACATATTTATCTCCATTTATATACCGTTAATGTTTATTGGCACCAAGCAGAAAATAACTTAATTTTATCCCTTTAAGATTAATAGTACCTGGAGGCAGCGAGCGATGCTCGGTAAGTTCTTCCTTAAATTAAAACCTTTATTTTAATATTATTTTTAATTTAAAATTCTGATAAAAATGTCGATTTTTATTTGAGAGCCGTTTTCAAATTAAAAAAAATACAAATATATATAGTATTCATCCACTGCACCCCCCCCCCACCTCCACCCCGTTCGACCCCACCCCGAAACCTGCTCTATCCGCGGGTCCCCTCACCACTGCACCCCCACCTCCTGCACCTGTTTTGATTCAACCACATGATTCATTTTTATTCATCCAATTTGTTAATAAATAAAACCTATCAAAAATGTAAGTTGTTTTTCTCAGAAAATTGAGACTGCTTATGCGAAAGATATTTTTAAATGAATTCTTGATTATTTTCATTCTATTAAATAAATTAGGTTCTTTATAAAAACAATTATAAAACGTTTATAAATATTTCTAACGCTTAGGGAGAACAAAATATGTTAAAGCCACAATCACAATACTTCTTCAAGGCCTCATAATAATTAATTAACCCGACCCATTGTCTGTCTGGGAACAAAAGAGAAACCTTTTTTAAAACTCCAAGATTTGGATCTGTCTACCTGAGAATAATTAATTTGGATTATCAAAAACAATTTTGTCGAAGTATTACAATCGTGACAGATCGAATTGTCATCCCAAAAAACCCCTAAGCCGTGAATTTCATCAAAATCGGTAGAGCCGTTTTCAAAATAGAACTAAAGTTACAATACCAATATATATTAAATATATATAAAACAATTTTTGCTCGTTTAATAAGAGTAGATATATCTTTTGAATGACCCTCATAGAGAGATAAATAGCTTACATTTTAATGAATATTTAATACAAATAGATAAGAGTTATTATTCTCTAAAAGTTTTATTTTTAAATTATTTGATAAATTAAACAATACCTAAGTACTAACCTTTATGAATAGGGTAATTGTTTGGATTGTTGAGCAATTTTATTGATATCACCATTCTAAATGTATCCATTATGCTTATATATCTGTAAAATATTTCAATTGAATAAACAAAATGAAATTGTTTAGTAATAAGATTTATCAAATGACAGATAAGAGGTAAATGGCAAAATGGAGACCATAGAATCATTGATTAAAGAGAGGAGACTTCAAACATTTAGAATGGGAATTTCACTTTTTAATCTGCAGATGGCAGAAGTGTAGTGATTTGTGACAATATCCAAATAATACTAAATCATGGTGTAGAAAATAAATAAAATCTTTAGAGTAACTTAAAAAATTCAAATATTCTTAAGACTAAATGTATAAGATCAGATAGTTAATTATTGTCTTCAATTTCAAATAGTTTTTCATGAGTACTGAATTTTTATAATTAATTTAGAAATTAAATTTATATACGGATTGAACTTCTCCCCTATTTTGGGGAACTTAATTCTCCCTCATTTATTCGCTAGTACCTGGAGCCACTAGCGATGCACGGTAACCCCTGACCCCCCCCCCCGGCCCCTTCCAGAAACCACACACCCGCCCCCACCAATGCACCCCCACCCGCACCACCCCACCCCAACCGCGCCTCCCATCCCCGGATCCCCCACAACTGCACCCCACCTCCTGCACCTCCCACATCCACCCGCCCCCTCACCCAGTTTTTGCATTTCTATCTTTCTAATGGTCTACATATTGCATGTGTCTATTTGTTTACTCGTACACCACCGCCCACATTCACTATATTAATAAAACATAAAAAATAAATAGGAAAATAATAATGAAAAAAATAATCGTATAGGATCTGAAATAAAAAACATAAAATTAAATAAGATTTGTTTCCAAGTTATAAAAAAAGCAACTTCAATCACTATATTTGTAAACACACCTGTAATGTTATGATTTCTTAGACACCTGTTAATTTTTTTCATTTTCGGCCTTTCTAGCCATAAGCCCAATTACGATACTGGTTATATTTTTTTAAATTTGTCTCTACCCCCCAAATGATTTCCGCTGGATGCCTCGAGTCGGATTCGAGCCCGGGACCCCCTGGTTAGCTCGCTGTCACGCTACCGCCTAGCCTATCTTACCCCCCCCCCCACCTGTTAATTAAAAACAAAACAAAAATTCCAATTTTAATATAATATATTAATATTTGCTATAAATCCTATTAGTGGGTTTTAAAATTAAACCACTAATAAAAACATAATTGAAAAAAATGTAAACAAACTTTTTTATTGAGATTTTCATCTATCAATAATTACTTTAATTAAGAAAAGATCAATTAAGATGAATAGCAGTCCATACCTAGCCAGATCGAGGTTTTCTCATCCTGAAAACTTGTAAGTTATTAGAATTTGTTTCATCAAAATCAGTAGAAAATAGAACCAAGATACAAATAGATATATAAACAAAATTTTTGCTCGTTTAATATGAGATAATTAAAAACGAACGAAAGTACTTTTCATAGAATGCGGCACGAGAGCAAAGAGATTTTGACTTTTAAAGTGCAATGGGAAGCCGCATAATATATACATGTACAGATCTTTACCGATTAATGTTCCCAACACCAAAATCTATTTTTCATTATTGCTGTTTACTTAACTATAGATTTGAAAGATATAGGTCTGCTCTGAGGCGGATCCAAGAATTCTTTAGGGGGGGATATTAAAAAATACAAGAATATAAATATTTTTTTATTTTAGTAGAAAGTTCAATTAATTAATGTTTATTTACAAGAAATACGCTAAAGATTCCAAAGAAATATTACACTTATACCAGGGTACCAGACTTTTATTTTGGGGGATGATATAACGCCCCCCCCCCCCTCCCGGGGATTTTGAAATTTCAATTTCAAAAGTAGTTTATAGAGGCGATTTTGACCCTCTGTAAAATTAAAACAAAGAAAAAGAGCGCATGAAGAAGGAGAAAATTTAAAATACTCACCTATTAAATGTATTATATATTATACTAAAACTGGACTATAGTTCGCTAATTGAGTTCTTTCATATTTAATAAATATTAATGTAAAATAAATATTTTTTAAAATTAAAAAAAATTTTAGTTACAGCTTCATTAGTCCAGGCAATTAGGATTTGAACAGGAAATAATTCCTGGTAAAGATTTTATTGGTGGAATACCTTATTAAAAATCTTAACATTACTACCCTAAGTTTTCCTCCAAATCTGTATTGTGGAAATTTTCTACGCGCCTCAAAAATGAGAAAATTTCGGAGTTTTCAGTTTTTTTTTTTTTTTGAATAACTCAAAACGGCTCATCAAATCAAAAAGGATCTTTATTAGATAAATTAAATATCTTTAAATTACGAGTAAAATGATAAAATTTCATCTATTTATTTTAAGTAGAACCGGTACTAGCGCTACTGTCAAAAAACTGCCCCCGGTATCACTTTTTGAATAACCCTACCTACTTTTTTCAACTTTTCCCATTTTGACCATGAAGGAGCAATGCTTTTCAACAAAGACCACTCTATTATTTTTAAACTAGATTAAATTTGATACAATTTAAATAAAGTTTCATATTAATTGGGTAATGGTAACATGTGGTGGAAGTTTTGCAAAAAAATCGCAGTTTTTCCTTCATAAAATGACTCATCCTAGACACTTGAATCCTATCTCATTCTTTAGTAAAAAAAATGGAATTTTTTGAAATAAATCGTGTATTTTTTCCTTCATATCGTCTCACTCATCCTAGAAACTTGATTCTATTTACTTTGGACCACTATTTGATAAAACTCTTAGATTTATAGATATTCTACATTTTCAGGACAGGATATGATCCGAATCCTCAAAAAGCGTCATGGAAAATGCTGGATATTTAAATCTAAGACTTTAACAAAAAGTAGTCTAATGAAATTATGAAATTATTTAGTTTGTATTATAAGAACTTCGTTTGAATAATCAATATTTGCGAACATTTTTTTAAGATTTTTTTGAACACGTCAATAAACTGTTTATAAGTTACTTATAAATAGTCAACAAACTATCATAAGCTTGATATTTCCATGGTTAGTTCAAATTAAATTCATTAAAAGTAATTTTTTCACGAAAGCGACTTTATTAGAAAAACTTGATGTTTTAGATATAGGGACATGATATATCGTCTAAAACATTTTTCTTCGTCTTTCAATTTATTAAGTAATATTATGAGTTGGGGCGTAAAGCCTTGTTATATTTCAACAATCTTAATCTGAGAGCCCCTGATCAGACTGAGACGCTGGCTCTGCGGACGTTTCTATAAATAATATAGAAGGGAGGTCCCTGGAGCCCTTTCGAAGGAGGCTTCGAATCTCCTTAAATTATGAAGTTGCGATCTCACCTGGCTCAGATGAATACTAGTTTATAAATTTTACCTAGGATTGCAGCATTTTCTCCTCAAGAAAAGCTATAATGAATTTTATTAAATTAACGAAACAAGCTGCGTAATATCCACATTAACACAACGGTTGGCGTCTTTTTGGAACGGATTCACTAAACAAAGGAAAATGCGTGTCGGTTTGGCTTGAAAATTTTCAAACGATTTTGTTTCTTCAAATAAGAAACGAGCGCACGATTTGATTCGAGAAACTTCTTTCCCGGATCAAGAAATTTATTGGTAAAATTAGCCACAATTGCTAAAAAAATAAAACTAAAAACAATGGCTTTTAGTTGAAAAACAAGTTTTTTTTTCTCTTGAAAAACGGGGATGCGCCAAACAGAACAACCAAACCAGAATGAACCCACGCTTCGTCAAGCGACAAGCTCAGCCACAAAGCCGTAAGAAAATAACCAACTCGAGAGCCTAAAACTCTCTACAAATTATTTAAAGTTTGGCGCGAACAGGGGGTCTCATTTGAAAACGAATTTTTGACCCCTTTTATGATTAATAGAAATAATAGAATTTTGGCACGCCCTGTATAATATGGAGTAGATTTTTCGGCGTAAATTAAATACTTGGGTGTGTCTAAACAACCACCAAAATATCAACTTTTCTATGAATTGAGAGCACTAGTTTATTTAAGTTTAATTAGCCTTGTTTTGGACCATATTTAACACAAATTATTTTTTATCTCGAAAACCTATTAGAGAGGTATAGTACAATATTAAGAAAAAAGTATTTTAATTCCTAAAAACGTGTTAATATACGGGGTGTTCCTATTTAAAAAAAATAAAGTTGCTACGACTTTCGATGGAAGAAATCACGCAATGCTGAAAAATGTAAGGTGTTAAATTTTCAGAAAAATCCTGATTTCTGTTTTCCCATAAACGTCTAACGTGCCATCGATTGTGAATCACTCGCATAAGACGAAGAGAGATCGTGGTATAATATCAATCAATATTTAATCGAAAATTAAG
Organism: Forficula auricularia; assembly: GCA_024734495.1. Lineage (NCBI taxonomy): Eukaryota > Metazoa > Arthropoda > Insecta > Dermaptera > Forficulidae > Forficula > Forficula auricularia. The sequence continues at coordinate 8,177,890 of JALMQS010000099.1, read as the reverse complement.
AATTGATTAGAGATTGAATTAATAATTAAATGGCTTAGCTTAGTTGACCTCTGATGTCTTCGGCCGACGAAGAAGCAAGAGCCCAACCGAAGACGATGTCGCCCTGACAAGCAACCATCAACCAAGTCCCTCCTGTTAGGGATAACGTTTATTTGCGGGCTACCCGGAAAATTTATCTAATCAAATAAATATATATTAGAATTTTCTATTTAAATTAAAATCTTAAGCTGTCAAAAATATAAAGCACAGATTTTTAATTAATAAATTGTTTTAATCACTATGCATGAGCCCTGCCCATCTCAATTGGCCCACCAATACTTTTTCTTTTTAAAATGTGGCCCTTACACCACGGCAAATTTAATTGAAATATCATTTGGAACAACATTTTAAACAATTTAAAACATTTTATTTTAACAATTAACTTAAAATTATTTTTTAATTGTTAAAAACAAGGAAAACATACAAAATAAACCTTTACCACCGTGTGACGCGCCTTTATTTTTAATTACGTCTTGAATTCTTTGGGCAACGTACTTATTAGTTTTGAGACACTCATTTTGAGTGAAAGTATCCCAAATATTTCGAAGTTTGTGTTTTAATTCGACTACGTTTCTAGTCAGTTGTATTCGTAATAGCCTTTTCATTGAAAGTCGTGCAGAGTTTTTTTGGTGACAAAGTCGGGGACTGTTTGGCACCCACTCCTAAAAGTGAACATTATTTATGATTCAGAAAGTCATTTTAAAGATTTTCTTGATGTATGGCAGGCCGCCCCGTCTTGTTGGAACACAAAATTATTATTATCTCTGCAATGCACTGTCACAAAGCTAGTAACGATTTTTTTTAATCTCTAAAATATTTACAGGCGGCAATTCCATCAATGAAGTGAAGCTTCTAACAACTCTAGCAGACATTGAACCCCATACCATAACTGAAGCAGGAAATTTTACTTTCTTTTACAGAACAATTTCAATTGAAAGCTTCATTTTTCTGACGAATAATCGTGCTTTGATTGTCCCCAACACAAACTTCAAACGAGACTCACCGCCCAATGGACACTATTCCATTCAACACTCGTCCAATTAATGTGGCTTTTAGCCCATTTAAGCCGGTTTTTCTTTTGTTTTAATGTCAAAAGTGGCTTTTCTTTTACCTAAAAAAATTAGTAAAAATTACAAAAAATTTGAAGAAGGTAATAAAATTACCTTGTAAGTTTTAAACCTAACTTAATGGGTTCTATAAGTGCACGTGGATCTTGAAACACTTCGCCCCACAGCATCGCTCCAAAGAACAGATAATTCACCATAGTTCGAACGCCTGTTTTTTCTAATACCTTCTTCAATGCCCGTCTATCAGCATCTGATATTTTGATTTCTGGGACGCATACCGAGGTTTTGCAGCTATTGTAGCGGTTGTTTTATAAACTTGAATAATATTTCTGACAGTAAACTTTGATAGCCCAT
>JALMQS010000099.1:8144981-8174128 GCA_024734495.1 Forficula auricularia | reverse complement strand
AGGGAGAACAAAATATGTTAAAAGCCACAATCACAATACTTCTTCAAGGCCTCTGAGAACAATTAATTAACCCGATACATTGTCTGTCTGGGAACAAGAAACCTTTTTTAAAACTCCAAGATTTGGATCTGTCTACCTGAGAATAATTAATTTGATTATCAAAAACAATTTTGTCGAAGATGAGACCGTGACAGATCAATTGTCATCCCAAAAACCCCCTAAGCCGTGAATTTCATCAAAATCAGTGGAGCCGTTTTCAAAATAGAACTAAGTTACAAATACCATATATATACAAATATATATATAAACAATTTTTGCTCGTTTAATAAGAGTAGATATATCTTTGAATGACCCTCATAGAGAGATAAATAGCTTACATTTTAATGAATATTTAATACAAATAGATAAGAGTTATTCTCTAAAAGTTTTATTTTTAAATTATTTGATAAATTAAACAATACCTAAGTACTAACCTTTATGAATAGGGTAATTGTTTGGATTGTTGATAATTTTATTGATATCAACAATTCTAAATGTATCCATTATGCTTATATATCTGTAAAATATTTCAATTGAATAAACAAAAATGAAATTGTTTAGTAATAAGATTTATCAAATGACAGATAAGGAGTAAATGGCAAAATGGAGACCATAGAATCATTGATTAAAGAGAGGAGACACAAACATTTAGAATGGGAATTTCAATTTTTAATCTGCAGATGGCAGAAGTGTAGTGATTTGTGACAATATCCAAATAATACTAAATCATGGTGTAGAAAATAAAATAAATCTTTTAAATGCTTAAAAATTCAAATATTCTTAAGACTAAATGTATAAGATCAGATAGTTAATTATTGTCTTCAATTTCAAATAGTTTTCATAGTACTGAATTTTTATAATTAATTTAGAAATTAAATTTATATACGGATTGAACTCTCCCCCCTATTTTGGGGAACTTAATTCTCCCCTCATTTATTCGCTAGTACCTGGAGCCACCTAGCGATGCACATTAACCCTGACCCCCCCCCCCCGCCCCTTCCAGAAACCACACACCTCGCCCCCACCAATGCCCCCACTCCGCACCACCCCACCCCAACCGCGCCTCCATCCCCGGATCCCCCACAACTGCACCCCACCTCCTGCACCTCCCATCCACCGCCCCCTCACCCAGTTTTTGCATTTCTATCTTTCTAATGGTCTACATATTGCATGTGTCTATTTGTTTACTCGTACACCAATTTGCCCACATTCGTTCATATTAATAAACATTATAAAAAATAAATAGGAAAATAATAATGAAAAAAATAATCGTATAGGATCTGAAATAAAAACATAAAATTAAATAAGATTTGTTTCCAAGTTATATAAAAAAAGCAACTTCAATCACTATATTTGTAAACACACCTGTAATGTTATGATTTAGACACCTGTTAATTTTTTTTTGGCTTTTCGGCCTTTCTAGCCATAAGCCTAATTACGATACTGGTTATATTTTTTTTTAAATTTGTCTCTACCCCCGGGGGTCAGATTTTAGCTGGATGCCTCGAGTCGGATTCGAGCCCGGGACCCCTGGTTAGCTCGCTGTCACGCTACCGCCTAGCCTATCTAACCCCCCCCCCCCCCCACCTGTTAATTAAAAACAAAACAAAAATTCCTAATTTTAATATAATATATTAATATTTGCTATAACCTATTAGTGGGTTTTAAAATTAAAAACCAATTAATAAAAAAAACATAATTGAAAAAAATGTAAACAAACTTTTTTATTGAGATTTTCATCTATCAATAATTACTTTAATTAAGAAAAGATCAATTAAGATGAAATTTGTAGAGGTCCATACCTAGCCAGATCGAGGTTTTCTCATCCTGAAAACTTGTTAATAGAATTTGTTTCATCAAAATCGGTAGAAAATAGAACCAAGATACAAATAGATATATAAACAAAATTTTTGCTCGTTTAATAAGAGTAGATAATACTAAAAAACAACTGAAAAGTATTCCCTTTTTCATAGAATGCGGCACGAGAGCAAGAGATTTTGACTTTTGGTAAGTGCAATGGGAAGCCGTGTATTAAGCCATATTAAGCATGTACAGATCTTTACCGATTAATGTTCCCAACACCAAAATCTATTTTTCATTATTGCTGTTTACTTAACTATAGATTTGAAAGATAGATAGGGTCTGCCTCTGAGCAAGGGCGGATCCAAGAATTTTTTAGGGGGGGGGGATATTAAAAAAAAATACAAGAATATAAATATTTTTATTTTAGTAGAAAGTTCAATTAATTAATGTTTATTTACAAGAAATACGCTTACATTCCAAAGAAATATTACACTTATACCAGGGGCGGTACCAGACTTTTATTTTGGGGGATGATATAACGCCCCCCCCCCCCCCCCCCCGGGATTTTGAAATTTTGGACTTCAAAAGTAGTTTATAGAGGCGATTTTGACCCTCTGTAAAATTAAAAACAAAGAAAAAGAGCGCATGAAGAAGGAGAAAATTTAAAGGGTTACCTACCTATTAAATGTATTATATATTATACTAAACTTGGACTATAGTTCGCTAATTGAGTTCTTCATATTTAATAAATAGGTTGAGACTATTAATGTAAAATAAATATTTTTTAAAATTAAAAAAAAATTTAGTTACAGCTTCATTAGTCCAGGCAAATTAGGATTTGAACAGGAAATAATTCCCGGTAAAGATTTTATTGGTGGAATACCTTTATTGGTACTCCAATATTACTACCCTAAGTTTTCCTCCAAATCTGTATTGTGGAAATTTTTCTACGCGCCTCAAAATGAGAAAATTTCGGAGTTTTTTCAGTTTTTTTTTTTTTTTTTTTTGAATAACTCAAAAACGGCTCATCAAATCAAAAGGATCTTTATTAGATAAATTAAATATCTTTAAATTACGAGTAAAATGATAAAAATTTCATCTATTTATTTTAAGTAGAACCGGTACTAGCGCTACTGTCAAAAAACTGCCCCCGGTATCACTTTTGAATAACCCTAAAATTCGTACTTTTTTCAACTTTTCCCCATTTTGACCATGAAGGAGCACGTTTTCAACAAAGACCACTCTATACATTTTTAAACTAGATTAAATTTGATACAATTTAAATAAAGTTTCATATTAATTGGGTAATGGTAACATGTGGTGGAAGTTTTGCAAAAAATCGCAGTTTTTCCTTCATAAAATGACTCATCCTAGACACTTGATTCCTATCTCATTCCTTAGTAAAAAAAAAAAAATGGAATTTTTTGCAAATAAATCGCATTTTTTCCTTCATATAATGAAAACCACTCATCCTAGAAACTTGATTCTATTTACTTGGACCAATTATTTGATAAAACTCTTAGATTTATAGATATTCTACATTTTCAGGACAGGATATGATCCGAATCCTCAAAAGCGTCATGGAAAATGCTGGATATTTATAAATCTAAGACTTTTAACAAAAAAGTAGTCTAATGAAATTATGAAATTATTTAGTTTGTATTATAAGAACTTCGTTTGAATAATCAATATTTGCGAACATTTTGGGTGATTTTTTTGAACATCGTCAATAAACTGTTTATAAGTTACTTATAAATAGTCAACAAACTATCATAAGCTTGATATTTCCATGGTTAGTTAAAATTAAATTCATTAAAAAGTAATTTTTCACGAAAAAGCGACTTTATTGTGAAAACTTGATGTTTTAGATATAGGGACATGATATATCGTCTTAAAACATTTTTCTTCGTCTTTCAATTTATTAAGTAATATACAGGGGGTGTTGGGGCGTAAAGCCTTGTTATATTTCAACAATCTTAATCTGAGAGCCCCTGATCAGACTGAGACGCTGGCTCTAGTGGACGTTTCTATAAATAATATAGAAGGGAGGTCCCTGGAGCCCCTTTCGAAGGAGGTTTCGAATCTCCTTAAATTATGAAGTTGCGATCTCACCTGGCTCAGATTAATACTAGTTTATAAATTTTACCCTAGGATTGCAGCATTTTCTCCCTCAAGAAAAGCTATAATGAATTTTGTATTAAATTAACGAAATTATTGCAAAATATCCACATTAACACAACGGTTGGCGTCTTTTTGGAACGGATTCACTAAACAAAGGAAAATGCGTCGGCTTGGCTTGAAAATTCTTCTCAAACGATTTTGTTTCTTCAAATAAGAAACGAGCGCACGATTTGATTCGAGAACTTCTTTCCCGGATCAAGAAATTTATTGGTAAAATTAGCCACAATTGCTAAAAAAAATAAAACTAAAAACAATGGCTTTTAGTTGAAAAACAAGTTTTTTTTCTCTTGAAAACGTGATGTTATAAACAGAACAAAAAACCAGAATGAACCCACGCTTCGTCAAGCGACAAGCCAGCCACAAAAGCCGTAAGCAGGGCAACCAACTCGAGAGCCTAAAACTCTCTACAAATTATTTAAAAGCTTGGGCGCGAACAGGGGGTCTCATTTGAAAAAACGAATTTTTGACCCCTTTTATGATTAATAGAAATAATAGGAATTTTGGCACGCCCTGTATAATATGGAGTAGATTTTTCGGCGTAAATTAAATACTTGGGGTGTGTCTAAACAACCACCAAAATATCAACTTTTCTATGAATTGAGAGCACTAGTTTATTTAAGTTTAATTAGGGCCTTGTTTTGGACCATATTTAACACAAATTATTTTTTATCTCGAAAACCGATAGAGATAAGTATAGTACAATATTAAGAAAAAAGTATTTTAATTCTAAAAACGTGTTAATATACGGGGTGTTCTATTTAAAAAAATAAAGTTGCTACGACTTTTCGATGGAAGCCGAAACGTCGCAATGCTGAAAATGTAAGGTGTTAAATTTTCAGAAAAATCCTGATTTCTGTTTTCCATAAACGTCTAACGTGCCATCGACTGTGAATCACTCTGTATATTGGCATTGAAGAGAGATCGTGGTATAATATCAATCAATATTTAATCGAAAATTAAGAATTGATTAGAGATTGAATTAATAATTAAATGGCTTAGCTTAGTTGACCTCTGATGTCTTCGGCCGACGAAGAAGCAAGAGCCCAACCGAAGACGATGTCGCCTGGACAAGCAACCATCAACCAAGTCCCTCCCGTTAGGGATAACGCTGAGCCGGGTGGGCTACCCGGAAAATTTATCTAATCAAATAAATATATATTAGAATTTTCTATTTAAATTAAAATCTTAAGCTGTCAAAATATAAAGCAATAGATTTTTAATTAATAAATTGTTAATCACTATACGAGCCCCGTCCCATCTCAATTGGCCCACCAATATTTTTTCTTTTTAAATAAAATTCTGCTAATTCACGGTAAATTTAATTGAAATATCATTTGGAACAACATTTTAAACAATTTAAAACATTTTATTTTAACAATTAACTTAAAATTATTTTTTAATTGTTAAAAACAAGGAAAACATACAAAATAAACCTTTACCACTGTGTGACGTCGCCTTTATTTTTAATTACGTCTTGAATTCTTTTGGGCAACGTACTTATTAAGTTTTGAGACACTCATTTTGAGTGAAAGTATCCCAAATATTTCGAAGTTTGTGTTTTAATTCGACTACGTTTCTAGCTGGTTGTATTCGTAATAGCCTTTTCATTGTGTGCCAAAGAGTTTCTTTTGGTGACAAGTCGGGACTGTTTGGCACCCACTCCAAAAGTGGAACATTATTTATGATCAGAAAGCCATTTTAAAGATTTTCTTGATGTATGGCAGGCCGCCCCGTCTTGTTGGAACACAAAATTATTATTATTCTGCAATGCATCTGTCATTGTTGGAAGTAACGATTTTTTTTTAATCTCTAAATATTTATTGGTGTTTACAATTCCATCAATGAAGTGAAGTTTTCCAACAACTCTAGCAGACATTGAACCCCATACCATAACTGAAGCAGGAAATTTTACTTTCTTTTTTAAACAATCTCAATTGAAAGCTTCATTTTTCTGACGAATAACTCAGCTTTGATTGTCCCCAACACAAACTTCAAAACGAGACTCATCACTCCAATGGACACTATTCCATTCAACACTCGTCCAATTAATGTGGCTTTTAGCCCATTTAAGCCGGTTTTTCTTTTGTTTTAATGTCAAAAGTGGCTTTTCTTTTACCTAAAAAAAAAATTAGTAAAATTACAAAAAAAAAAAATTTGGAAGAAGTTGCAATAAAATTACCTTGTAAGTTTTAAAACCTAACTTAATGGGTTCTCTATATGGCACGTGGATCTTGAAACACTTCGCCCCACAGCATCGCTCCAAAGAACAGATAATTCACCATAGTTCGAACGCCTGTTTTTTCTAATAATCTTCTTCAATGCCCGTCTATCAGCATCTGATATTTTGGATTTCGACGCATACCGAGGTTTTGCAGCTATTGTAGCGGTTGTTTTATAAACTTGAATAATATTTCTGACAGTAAACTTTGATAAATTCATTAGATCGCTAATTTCCACGTTTGATTTTCCCTTTTTAAATAAATTGATAATAATTGAGCGAATTTTTTCATCAACAACCTTTCCACGAGTCATTTTTACTAATAATAAACAAAACAAACTTTCTTTTGTTGGGGAAAGGCAAAGCCTACTTGATTATTTCACATATACAAAGATTCTTAAAAAAAAAAAAATAATAAATTCGTGAAAAGCAAAGAACAATTTTTTATATAAAAATATGTTTTTAACAATTAAAAAATAATTTTAAGTTAAATGTCACAATAGAATGTTTTAAATTGTTTAAAATGTTGTTCCAAATGATAATAAAAATAAATATTTAAATTAAATTTACCGTGAATTAGCATAATTTTATTTAAGAAGAAAAAATATTGGTGGGCCAATTGAGATGGGACGGGGCTCGTATATTCATCCTAACTAAAGAAATTAAGTACATATAAGGGGATATCCATTACTTTTCGACGAAAGTGTGCGTGGGTGGGTCACCGATTTTGATGCCCATATTTTCCTCGAAAGTACATCAGATTATAAAAAAAAAAAAACCGCCTTCAAAAAACTTAAATGCAACAAATAAAATAATAATAACTTAAAAATCAAATAAAATCCACTAAAAGGTATAAAATAATTATTATCTTATTTAGTTACAACTAAACGACGAAATATTAACATGAAATTACTTTTTGAAGTCGGTACCAAACAAACTATACCTATAAGCGAGCGTACCCCCCAAACTTACTAAGTAAGATCCGTCAAAATGTATATGTTTGGCACCGACTTCAAAAAGTAATTTCATGTTAATATTTCGTCGTTTAGTTGTAACTAAATAAGATAATAATCACTTTATATATTTTAGTGTATTTTATTTTATTTTTAAGTTATTATTATTTTATTTGTTGCATTTAATTTTTTTAAAGTCGGTTTGATTTTTTTTTTTTTTCTAAAAATTATTTTTATTTTTCTCTTTTTAGTGATGTTATTAATAGTGACTTATTATATTACCTTGCATGCATCTCGTAAGAGAAAGCGTCGGGCGAATGAATCAGAAAATGATAATAAAATTCAATTAATGAATATAGAAATTATCTCGAAACGTTTGCGGGTTTTAAATGAATGTTATAAGATTTTTTTATAAAAGATTTTATTTATCATAATTTCGATTATTTGCTCATAAGAATTGGAGATTTACGTTATTTCGCCATTGATCATATCTTCAGAACTTGGCCAAATTAATACGGGACCATCCCTAAGATACCCCCTTTCCAATAAAAAAAGAATCATCGAAATCGGTTCATAAACAAAGAAGTTAGGCCTGAACAAACGTATCAAAAAAGGTACAATACCAATGAAAAAACGGGACCAATCGGAAGCTAGACTGAACCCAATGCAAAAAAAATTATCAAAATCTGTTCACAATTGGCGGAGATATGAGGTAACATAGACACAAAAAAAAAAAAATTCAGTCGAATAGAGAACCTCCTCCTTTTTCGAAGTCGGTTTAAAAGGAGATGAACCTGAAAATTTGAGCCCGATTTGATCAAATTTGGCCACAGAATTTTGTGAATTTTGAAAAAGTCGATTTTTCAGTCATTTTCAAAAGTTTATATGTCATATTCTATATAACTTAGAGACTTGTTTGAGGGGGCGTTCTCCTCTGTAAACCCTCTACTTTTAAGAAAAATATTGGTCATTGGTTTACAGTCAAGTCCGGTTTCATAGCAAGCTGCTAACTAAACCACTGTTTCAGAGAAATTTTGCCTATTTCTAAAATGCTGTCATATCTACAGTTTTCGAAGTAGAGGGTTGAGATCAGCAGCTGATATTATATTTGTTGTTCAGGTATACTCTGAAGAAATCTACCCACTTTTTACTTGATTGCTTCTATTTCGTCAAGTTATGGCAGTCCATGTTGATTTAAATTCAAAAATAATTATTGATTCTGATCTAATACTTGAGAAATAACCATTCTACATTGGATTTTTGACGTTTCGATTATTAATGGTAACTAAATTCTTTTTGATTTTAAGTCGATTCTTCCACGTTTTCAGTAGAGGTTGCCATTAATAGTCAAAACACCAAAAATGAAATGCAATAAGGTTATTTCTCTAGTAATAGATAAGAATCGGTAGATTATTTTTGATTTTAAGTCGATTCCTCTGTTTTCAGCAATCCGAAACGTCAAAAATCCAATATAGAATGGTTATTCCTCAAGTAATAGATGAGAATCAATCGCTATTTTTGATTTTAACTCGATTCCTCTATGTCCTCAGCAAAAGAAACGGACAAGAAAACAACACAGTTGCTATGGTTACTTATAAAATTTCCTCCCAAATTTTTATCATTTCACAGAGAGAAGCCTATCCATTCTTAATTAAGCAAGGTTAAATGAGCTAAATTAAAACGATCAAATGAATAAATTTTAAAGAATTTTAAAAAAGTACTATCTTACTCTAGAGTAAAGTACTTTAAAATATAATTTTACTAAAAACTTTATTTAACCTTTTTTGTGGTCCCCAAGGTACTTAATTAGGATATTAAATTTCATCAAAATTGGTTAGTCATTTTCAAGAAAAAACTAAAAAAGTACTAGTGTTTTGTGGGCCGATATGTGCCAAAAACTAATCATTTTCAATTCAGCTTCATTTTTTTAAAAGAATCGTATATTTTTGATTTCATTTCAATCGGTGCAACGGTGTGGAAAAATCGTGGACGGAAAAAACGCTAACATACATCCATCCGCATATCATATCCTATATTTTTCTATACATTTTTCCTTAATTTAAACTTTCATGTTTTTTTATACGGATTCAAATAAACATTATATTAACTCAATTTTATCTAAAAAAAATCTTAATAATTATTTCTAATACTTAGTCATTTTAATTATCAAATAATTATTTATTAAAATAATAATTGTACCTTGGAGGTGAAATGACGTGGCAGTGTTTGATGGTACAGGGGGTTTTCCAAAGAAAAAAGGAAAGGGCCGGAGGAAGGCATCAAGGTGACCTCATCTGGGTGAATATAAAACAACACCCGGACAGAGAGAGAGGCTAGTCCAAGTTGTTGTATTTACAGAGATAGCAATGCGTGTGCAAGTATGGATCCTTGTACTGTTGTTGGCAACAACAGCCCTAGCTTCTTCGGATGAAGAACCGCCTCGTAAAAAGCCGAAAATTGGGAACGGTAAAGCTGTACCTGTAACGACTCCCAGACCTGTAACGACTCCCAGACCCCAAAACTATCCAGCCAGACATGCGCCAATACCGCCTGGCGGTAATGTTCCAACAGCCAGGCCAGGGGTTCCCAGACCCCAAAACTATCCAGCCAGACCAGCGCAAACACCGCCTGGAGGTAGGGGTTATTCAACTACACCAAAACCCTATAAAGGCAGCAAGAGACCTCATCAGTAGAGTGATAGCGAATAGCGCATTTTGCTCTTAAGTTTTAAAATTGTTTTATTATATTTAAATTAGATTTCAAATACATACCTACTTATCATGGAGTGGATTTTCAAGCTTTTATATTTGTAATTTTCAAAAAAAAAAAAAATGATGATTTCGAAATTGTGTATTAAAAGATATTAATAAATTACTAGGAGGGTTGTTTATTTATAAAAAATACGTAATAATATAAAAATAAACAAATACGAAAACACAGCCACCCAGACCCAACTGTGAAAGCTCTCATCACAGTGAGTGAGATCATTCATTACAAATGGTATAATATGGATTTGAAATTACAATATTATGTTTAACACACAATACTTACCTATATGTTATAAATTATATTATATAAATTCCAGAAGAAAATGTTTTTAATATTTTTATTGAACTTAATAGATATGTCAAGTACAATTTAAGAATTGATCTAATATGCATTTTATTAACATTGTTGTATTTTAATGTTTGTTTATTGATTAATATAAAATTTGATCATCATTTTCTCTTTGAAAAAAGCACATATTGTAATTTGAATGTTTTTCTTTATTATCTTCAATATTATTATAATCATGCGTTTTTAAGGAATTTGGTGTTGGTACTTGGTAAAACATTTTTTATCCAATAATTATAAGCATGCATAATTATAGATATATGTATATCAATAAATTTAAATATAAACTTTGTATTAACAAAATTATATAATATTAAATAAATAGATAAATAAAATAAAATAAAAAATAAACAATTTTATTTATTATTATTAAATATTAAATACAGTTAGGCTTTCGGCGGACCTCTTTCTAGCCAGGGAGCACCCTCCTTAGACCCCCAACCCACGAACCCCACCTTCCCACCCAAAAGTTGGTTGAGTTTGATCGAAGAGCAAGAATTCTTATTTTTTGCCCCCCCCCCCTCCCATTTTTGGTGGTTAGTTTTTGCATTTCTAGCCTTCTAGTGACCCACAGATTATGTATACAAAATTTGGTTGAGTTTGCTCCAAGGGCAATAATTTACATTTATCACCCTCCCCCCTCCCTTTTTTTGGGTAGTTTTTGGGGGAATTTTTTTAAACAAAAGTTGCCAGAAAAAACATACCCTTACAACTTTGCTTATAATAAAATTTGCCGTAGAGTTAATAGTTTAAGAGTTATTTGATAATTTTCATTCGTGCGCCCCCCAAACCCCCTTCTGGGGTCAAAATATCAAAACGTTATATAGCTAAAAACGTAAGTTAGAAGACTTCTGATACAAATATGAAATTTCATAATAATCCTTTCAGCCGTTTTGAGGTGAATCGTGAGCAACATTTCGGAAACCACTGAAACAGACAGACAGACAGACATGAATTTTGTTGAGGGTGTTTTTGTTCATAACTTTGCTTGAAACGTGTGCAACTAAAATTTGGCGTGATTTGGACCAATGTACAGACATATATAGATTGTTAATTCCTATATTTGTCAGTTTTTGTTCTCTTGAATGTACAGTACAAGGGTCTACACTGACCTATAAACATTACATCATTAATAAATAAATAAATAAATAAACAATATTATCTAGTGCTTGATTCTTTCGTTAGCCCCTGGAATCTATGCAATTAATTGAGTGTTAAAATTCGAAAGTAGTCGATCCTACAGGCGAGGCGTTCCTGTTTCATTTGAATTGAATTCCTTACCATTTTAGGCTGGTTAATTTTTAGATTTTCGTTTAAAATACAGGGTGTCCCGTATCACAACAAAAAACTGTGAACAGTAGATAGGCCAGTTTATTACAGTCCAGAACGTAAAATTTCGTATTTTTTTGAAAATCGTCACAATATCTACCCTGACCTAAATAATGAGATGCTGTGGCTACAAATTTACATATTTTATTATTTTAATTAATCTGGGTTTTGAACTTAGGTTTTTTTTTGTTTGGATGGTTAGGATGTTGTATGATAGTCGCAATTTTTCCAACTTGATAATTCCCAATTTCAATATTATCAAATTCTTGATCGTAATATTATTATCAATTTAGAAATTATAAAAGAGGTTACTTTAGATTAAGAACATCGGGAACATCGAAACTAAGCAGCCAAAACCCCGAATGGTGGCAAAAAAAGATGATTAGCGTCCATTGTGCCCTTTATAACGACTGAGGCGAGATTTTCTGCATCAGCGGCTTTCAATCGCCAATCACTTCAATTCCATTCTGAAAATTCAAATTGCTTTCCAGACTCCAGCCCGTTCCGAAATATTCCTGCTATCGAGCAGAATCCAAAATAAAAGCCTAAGTGTTCAAAATTGTCACAATTTTTCACCATGGTTGACCAGTCATTTTATCAACGCACTCGGACCCCTATAGTCGGCATTTGCAACTACCCCCCCCCCCCCCACCAACTTTTTTGCTCTCGAAACACTGGCTAATGCGCCCAATCGTTCTTATACTCTCAACAACCAAAGGGTAAACTTCTCTTACAAAATAAGGAAATTGGAACTGGACTTCTTCCAGAAGACTTGCGATACACTCTGGAATGTCTCAGAACAGAGTCGAAAAATTATTAAATTATTAATTATTATTAAATTATTTATTTAATAATTAATTATTTAATCATTATTATTTGATAATTAAGTTGAATAATTGTTAAATATAATTATTAAGTTTTTTTGAGATGTTTTTTTTTTTTTTTTTTTTTTTATTGTTTGAAGAGAATTTTTACAATCAGTCAATAAAATTTTGACTATAAGTAAAATTTATAAAATTTCTACATTCACGCAACACAATTATATCCCATTCACACAATTGAGAGGTAATTCTTCCAGTGAAGGATCCCTCAATTAAATTTATTAGTCCAGCTGTATGTGGCAGAACGTTCTTCCATGTCCAAAATGTGGTATTTTTTTAGTCTCCTTAGAGTTAAACTGTTGTCCAAAAGAGTGATGGCTGATGAATTCGAATGATCTTCCAATTTTTTGATATGTTTTTTATACTGATCAAGGATGACTTTTCTGACCGATGGAACGATAAGGTCGTTGTGTATGCTAGCATTGGTGACATACCATGGAGCGTTGACGATATTTCTTAGTATTTTGGATTGAGTCCTCTGTATTATACTAATGTTTGACTCGCTGGCGATTCCCCAGATTTGACAAGAATATGTCCAAATTGGTTTAAGAATTGATTTGTATAGCAGTACCTTAGATTTTAATGCCAATTGAGAATTTTTCCCAAGAAGCCAGTACATCTTTTTGTATTTTAAATTTAATTCATTTCTTTTTTTAATTATGTGCTCTTTCCAAGTTAATCGTGAATCAAGATGCAATCCCAAATATCTGACCGAGTCGCCACTTGGGATAATTCTCGAATTTAAATATACAGGAGGGCACGAGATTCTTTTGTTTGTAAATGATATATGTGTAGATTTTGATTCATTTACATGAATTCTCCATCTGTGTAGCCAGTCTTGAATGATGTTGAGACTTTCTTGTAGTTTATTTGACGCTGAGACAGGATCGGGATTTGTAATCATCATAGCGGTATCATCTGCATACGTTGCGATGAATATATCTTCTGAAGTTGGTATGTCGGCAGTATATAGAGAATATAGAAATGGCCCGAGAATACTGCCCTGAGGAACTCCTGATCTAATGGGATGATATAGTGAAAATTCATTTTCGATCTTTACCTGGAACCATCTGTCTTCCAAGTAAGATTTTAGTATCCAATAGAAATGGTCAGGGAAGATTTTTTTTATCTTGTAGAGAAGTCCCTGGTGCCAAACCTTATCAAAGGCCTGTTTGATATCAAGAAAAACCCCAGAACATATGCTTTTTTCCTCCATTGCACTTTCTATATTGTTAACTATTCGATGTATCTGTTCAGAGGTTGAGTGTTGAGTGCGAAATCCGTATTGATGATATGGTATTATTTCGTCAAAATCTATACTTGACTTGAGTCTCTTTAATATTAGTTTTTCAAAGAGCTTGGATGTTTGTGGAAGTAAACTAATGGGTCTGTAAGAGGAAACTTCATGTATATTTTTTCCAGGCTTGATTATCATAATTATATGAGCGTGTTTCCATTGAATAGGAAAATATCTAATTCTCAAGATAGCATTAAAAATTGCGGTTAGAAGTACTAATCCTTTTTTTGGAAGTTTTTTTAGTAGTTCGATTGTTATTAAATCATAACCGGGAGACTTTTTTTTATTAGGTTCATTTTTGATGAGTTTTTCGACTTCATTTATTGAAAAGAAAGGTATAGGTGGGGATAATTGAAATGGGGTTTCTAAGAAATTTATTATTTCATTGTTCACTAAATTTGTGCATGTTTGGGGGAACGGATTGAATGTATGTTCCAAATGTTTGGAAAAAGTGTTTGCTTTTTCAATATTTGTTCTTGCCCATGTATTTGTATCTGTTTTTAGTGGGGGTGAGAATTGCTTTGGTCTTTTTAAATATTTGGTTGCTTTCCACAAGGAATATTCATTAATACCTTGTGGGGATAGTTTCGATAGGTAATCCTGTAGGGTATCATTTTTATTTTTTGTAATTAAATTTTTTAATATTTTAGAGGCTCTGTTATAGGCCAATTTATCAGGTATATATTGACTTCTTTGCCAAATTTTTCTTAGTCTTCTTTTTAAAGTTATTTTTTCCCTTATTTCAATTGGGTAATTTATTTTAGTAGTTTGATTATCTAATTGAGGTGTAGATAACCTGGCTGCTTCGTGGATGTGGCTATTTAGGTGTTCTATAGCTTTCTCAATATCCTCTTCTGTTTTAAGAGGAATTTTGGTATTTAAATTTTCATCGATGTTTATTTTGAATGATTCCCAGTTTGTTTTTACTTTATCCAATGCAAAGCATGGGTAAAGTATTGTAATCGCTCTCGGGGCAAGCGTGGCTTCAAAGGGTCCTCAGGTAAAGACTACGGAACCCATGGACTCAATTAAAGTCACAAATTGTAGTATTCAATTAGGTTGAATTTTAGCACGTGACGGTTTTGCCAAAAATTACATGGGGTCTCGTCGAGAGGCCAAAAAGTGCGATTTTTTCATTTAGTGCGTGCGGATGGATGGATGTATGTATGTTATCGTTTTTTTGGCCCACGATTTTTTCCACACCGTTGCACCGATTGAAATGAAATTAAAAAACTAGCATTCTTTTAACAAAATGAAGCGCTGATTAGTTTTTGGTACATATCGGTTTACAAACATTAGTACTTTATTTCAGTACTTTTTTAGTTTTTTCTAAATATCTTGAAAATGACTTAACCAATTTTGATGAAATTTAATATCCTAATTAAGTACCTTGGGGACCACAAAAAAGGTTAAATAAAGTTTTTAGTAAAATTATATTTTAAAGTACTTTACTCTAGAACATATTAATATTTCAAATGAATTTGGATAAAGTTTAGCAACGATCCGTTGCAGTTTATTTTTATTATATAACGAAGGGGTTTTTTCTTTTTCTTTTATTATTATGTAAGAGCTCAATGTAGCAATCACAGGAGTATGATCAGAACTAAGGTCTAGACATTCTTCAACGTTAATGTACGAGTTAGAGATACCTTTAGATATGTAAAAATCAAGTAAGTCAGGTAACCTATTTGGGTCTGAGGGCCAGTAAGTAGGTTTTCCAGTGGATAGGATATTATATCCTTTATTTGTAATAGTTTTAAGTAAGTTTCTACCTTTAGGTGTTATTAATCTGGATCCAAAAGATGTGTGTTTGGAATTAAAATCTCCACCAGCTATGAATTTAGGACCAAGAGTGTCAAAAAATTTTGAAAATTGTTCAGTTGATATAGAATGTTTAGGTGGACAGTATATAGCACTAATTATGATATTTGATCCGTTTATATCTGATATTGATATTGATGTGGCTTGAAGATAATCTTTTTCAAATTTTTCTAACTCATGGTGATAGATTGAATTTTTGATAATAATAGCAGTTCCAGCATGTGCCTTACCGTCTGGGTGTAAAGAAGAGTAGCAATTGTACCCGGGGATAGAGAAATAGTTCTTACTTGTGAAGTGGGTTTCTGAAATTAATAATATGTCTATTTTTTTAGTTAATAGAAAAATTTCAATTTCTTGTCGTCGTTGTGCTAGTCCATTAGCATTCCAGAGAACTATTATATAGGAATTAGGCATCATTCTTGTTTATGACTTTTG
Source organism: Forficula auricularia (assembly GCA_024734495.1). Classification (NCBI taxonomy): domain Eukaryota; kingdom Metazoa; phylum Arthropoda; class Insecta; order Dermaptera; family Forficulidae; genus Forficula; species Forficula auricularia. Next base: position 8,158,057 of record JALMQS010000099.1, on the reverse strand, counting down.
TTAGCAAGTTTAGGATCATGCTGTTTTGATTTAAAAGTTGAGTAAATAGTGATTTAAATTCATTTATAAATGATGTTAACATGGTATTGAGATCATTTGAATTATTATTGTGATTATCGTTTATTAAAACACTTGCATATGACCTTTGTGTTTGTTGAAAGTTTTGATTTAAGTGAGTAGAAGGAGTTTGGGGTGGAGTTTGGATATCTGCTACTGCAAATTGAGTAGCTATTTGGTTATTTTTGTTAACTCTATTATTAATTATTTTGTTTTGGAGTGGCATGTTTCTTCTTTTTATTAATTCCTTATAAGTTGAGCAACCCTTGTAGTTTGCAGGGTGGTTTAGAGAACAATTTGCACAGGTGGCTGGTGTATCTTTGGGTTTAGTGCAACTTTCGGATCTATGAAATAGGCCACACCTGACGCACCTATATGGTTTTAAACAGTAACTTTTCGTGTGATTAAATAATAAGCATCGGCTGCACTGAGGGATTTCTTTATTTTTCCTGGGTGGTTCTATCACTATTTTAGTATTTTGGAGATAACTTATACTATAAATAAATTTATTATTTTCATTTGGCTCAAGGTCAAGAAAGAAAAGTGGTAGAGGACTTTTGGTGATTCTGTGTTTTATGTTGATAATGTTTCTGACATCAAAACCTTTTTCGGCTAGTTCAAATTTAACCTCATTGATATCAGTAGTGTGATGAAGATTTCTGATGACAACTCTAAAAGAGCGATCTTCTTTTAGTTGGTAAGTGTGATGAATTATATTTTTCTCTTTTAAGTATTTTGCCAGTTTTCTAAATGAATCACTTGTGGTTGTATTTATTTTGACTGTCGAATTGACTAGGGCTTTACAGATATAATCATTTTTGTCTATAACGCTTGAAATGGTGTTTGCCATTTCAGAAAAATTTAGCACGTCATATATATAAATAGGTGGAGGTCTTTGGACTCTTGTTGCTTGGTTTGAATTAGAGTTTTCCTTATTTGGACTGTTATTTACCTCGACTTCATTGTTCGATAGCGAAGAGTATCTATTTGAGAGTTGAATTTCAGGGGCTGTTTGTTTAGGGACGAAGTTTCCTGAGCTTGATCTTCGCCGTTTAATCCTTTGCCATGTAACTTCTTGGTTGAGAGGAGTGTCTTCATTATCTGACATTGTCTCATTAATTCACGAGACTCTGGATTTTGATGCAGATAGAATTGTTTTCACTATGTTCACTGGTTTACACTGAATTTACTGAATAAATAGTTTGTATTTCAAACAAAGGCATTTGCCTTATTTATTAGATAAAAAATGAGAAGAATAATATTAGATGTTGAATATTTATCGCAGGCTCAATCAATGTTTATTGAAAAATAAATACAATGTCACAACACAAATAAAGAGATTAGATAATCTCATCAGAGCGATTAAATTACACGTCTTTACTCGGTGAAGGCTGAGCTCTTTGAGATGTAATTGATTTAATATTTTGTTTATTTGATATCGGATAAAAAAATAGTTCTTATGAAAGTTGTTCAGTTTTTTTTGTAGATTCAGACTATGTACAGAAACATATATGTTTCTATTTAAAAAACAGAAATTGACCTTGGAATACCCTTGAAAGCTTGTTCTAGGTCGACAAACAATAGCATAGTTTAGTTTCCCCCTACATATAAATAACTTTTATTTGAAACTTTTTTCACATTGTTTTTGAGTTATAAGACTGTCTCAAGATAAAAAAGCACACCCGGTATTTATAGTAGTTTCAAAATATTTAGACATTTTATAAACCAACTTTATATATTAATAAGATAGGAAGGAGGGGTTTTGTATTATATTTGGGCTTGGCTGATTACTAGTAGAGTGGAGGTTTCTAGAGCCGCCTGTTAAAACTAGGTTATGCATTCAAATAGAACGCTCTGCAATGCGGGTTGCATCGACAGGCGATCTGAATTGAATCTTTAGAACAAAAATAATAATATATTTTTTTTGAAAGTAATGGAAGGCAGCCCAGAGGTAGGGAGGAAAGAAAAAATCAAACACATATAAAATAAGGTGTAATTTATTGGAATCCTTCCTCCTTTCCTTTCAAACCGACGTTTCGGAGGATTTTCCCCTCCTTCTTCAGGGTTTCAAAGGGTCAATGAATGAAACAAATAAAATGTTTCCTTCTTCTCTCCACAGTAGTGTTCAAAAACTTTCTTCATTTGTAACAAAAGGCATAGAAAGACAAAAAATTTTTTTTCCTTCTAATTAAGAAAAGAAGGAAAATTTTTTTTTGTCTTTTTCTATGCCTTTTGTTAAAAATGAAAAGTTTTTGAACATTACTGTGGAGAGAAGAAGGAAACATTTTATTTGTTTCATTCATTGACCCTTTGAAACCCTGAAGAAGGAGAAAATCCTCCGAAACGTCGGTTTGAAAGGAAAGGAGGAAGAGATTCAATAAATTACACCTTATTTTATATGTGTTAATTTTTCTTTCCTCACTATCTCTGGGCTACCTTCCATTACTTACAAAAAAAATTTCTACCAGTCCGTCTCTCTCCAGAGAAAATTTCGTTGCAAAAATATTAATATATTTTGAAAATCTCAAATAATTTAATTCTGATTATATTTATGATTTGTTCAATCATTTTAATTAACGAGAAAACTACTTGATTGGGAGACATTATATGTATTACTAGCTGCGAAGCCCGCCTTCTGCGAGCCTCTTGCTGACCCCCCCCCTCCCCCCCCTTATACAGGGTGCGGAGTGATTGGAGATGGAGGAGGGAGAAGATTCAGGAGGTGGGGGTCCAGGGGGCGTAGACTTATGGCTAGCAAAAGGGCCGTAGGAGGGGTTAGCGGCAACTGACGTGACAGGCAACAGTCGTCAACCTACGTAATAAAGGACAGATAATTAAGTTATTAGACATCTAGGCTTGAATACATTTTACTTTACCATACAGGGGGGTATGGTCAAGTATTGTAATCGTGCATGAAAAAAGTGGGTTTTTTTCCTTCTTTTTTCGAAATATCTCAAAAACGGCTGAAACTATTTTGATTAAAAAAATTAAGCGAAACCATGGCATTTCACTCTACAAAAAAGGCCTAATATGCACCAAAATCCTATCAGCTCTTAATCTCAATGGACCAAAACTTCGTGTGAAATTTGGTTTCGATATTCACTCTAGTTTTTGAGCTAGCTCGTCCACAAAAATTTGGTAACGAACAGACTAACGGACAGACAACCAGACTAACAGGCATTTTGACAAAACAATTATTATCTCGAAAAATGTAATTTTTTCGATGTTCACTTGTTAGGGCTTTTTTGTAGACCGAAATGCCATGGTTTCCCCCAAATTTTTTAATCAAAATAGTTTCAGCTGTTTTTGAGAAATTTCGAAAAAAGAAGGAAAAACCTACTTTTCTCATGCACGATTACAATACTTGACCATACCCCCCCCCCCCCTCCCCTGTATGGTAAAGTAATATTATTATGAGATTGACATAGCGAGCTTCGAGGGCGTGCCGAAGGCACGCACGAAAAGCTCGTATTAAATAATCTAATTAAGAAAAGGAGGAAAAAAAATTGTTTTTCTATGCCTTTGTTAAATATGAAGAAAGTTTTTGAACACTACTGTGGAGAGGAGAAGGAAACATTTTATTTGTTTCATTCATTGACCCTTTGAAACCCTGAAGAAGGAGGGAAAAATCCTCCGAAATGTCGGTTTGAAAGGAAAGGAGGAAGGATTCCAATAAATTACACCTTATTTTATATGTGTTAATTTTTTCTTTCCTCACTACCCACCCCCCCCCCCTGGGCTGCCTTCCATTACATTCAATTATATTAAATAAGTTTCATCTTGAACTTACTCCGTTCTCCCTAAAAAAATAATATTACACAAATTTTATGATAGGTAGACATACCTATAATTCAATAATATTCAAATGTAAAAGGAAAAATTAAAAAAATTTTAATCTGACATCATTTTATATCTTCATTATCTCAAACAATACATTCTGTGAAAAAATAGTTCAAACAAGTTCGAAAATGTAGTGAAATCTAGTGAGTAGTAAGTTAAATTCGCCAAGAATAATTAAGTTGAGAGATCTACTATTTTCTCAATTTAATTAAACTTTGCGGATTTAACTTACTACTCACTAGATTTCACACATTTTCGAACTTGTTTGAACATTTTTTCACAGAATGTTTTGGTTGAATTTTTCTTCTTTTTGTAAGCTATGAGGAAACCCGTTGGTCCAAAGGACTAGAATTTTCATTTTTACCCCCCCCCCCCTCCTACCAATTTCGGTTGGTTAGTGTTTGCATTTCTAGCCTTCAGGGGGCTCACAGAATATGTATATTGTTCAATTTTGCGCAGATAATGAGTTGTGGATCAATAACACCTTTTTCGATCATAAGATCCAACATAAATACACATGCCAAAACAGTAGGGGCCAAAAATCTACTTTAGATTATGTTGTTTCAAACTACAACCTACATCCATCGCAGATACTAGACGTAAGATCATTGAACTCAGCTGACGTCTTGTTCTTTGCAACCTACGTCTGCAAGTACAACGAATTAAAAAGAAAGAGACAAGCAGGGCACAGAGATTAAATGTCGAATTATTAGACGTCGAAAGTATCAGGCGAGATTGACAAATCTGATCTAGGAAAATCAGACAAATATTACAAATCAGATCAATGATTACTGGAGAGAGAAATGCGTATAAAAGCTAATATCCTGTAAGTCCCTTGCGTTCCCTTTAAAAGGGCAGTGTCCCACTGATTCCCCAATCACAGCGGACAGGAGTATAAGTAATATTATAGGATAGTTGATTAATATCTATCTTAATAATTAAAATGATTATGTAGAGGCAATTAAATTTATACAGGTATATTATATACATTATATTGTTTACAAGTCAATTTATTTAATTGATAGGCATAGTGATAATCAATTTTATTGCGAATTGTATTAATTATTATATTAAGTATATTTATTTAATTTCACACTCTATATATTATTATATCTTTTATTTAAATAAGCAATCTATAGGGACAAAATAATTTGCAACATGAATATTAATTAGTAGATTAGTTATATTGATTTAATTAATTAAATAAATATATATGGTAACAATGAATTTTATATTATTAATACGAAAATAACTATTTTCGTTATTTAGTAATCACTCACATAATAGTATGGCCATCGCCTCTCAAACCTCGTATGCGCACACACTCACCCCTACAGCTGTAAGATTCCCGATCTTATGCCCTGTATAATTCGCCCCCAAAAATAATCGGTCACCACGAAACAGCCCCAAATTTCACAACTAAATTAACTCCTTATCTCATCCCCTTTTACCCTCTCCTACACAAATAAAATCAACCCTATTCTGAACCCTATACTCACAAATATTTCACCCCCTGTTCTCTCTGCTGCAAGTCTAAGACCCCTCTGGCCATTCTCGTTCGCCACGCGGTCTTCCACCGCCCCCCACTTGCCCCTGCCCCACCTTCGCGCGTGGACGACGCTAGTGAGATTCTCATCATCAGCGAATTCTTTGTGTACTCTCCGTTCTAACAAACTAGGCCTTCTCCTAATGGAAAATAACCAGCATATTATTCACTAAATATGATTACTTATTAACAAACTATTTATTTATTGTCTTCCCAGGCCTTACATTGTTCATTGTTTCCCCAGGCCTTACAATCCTAACCGCTGCTAAAGAGGCGATTAGAGTGAGAGACGTAAGAATCCCATCACAAACATGTAAGAAAACACCCTCTGGTTCTGCGAGGAGATTAAAGACCTGCAGGCAGACCAGAAAAGAAAAGCTTTCTTGCAATTTAAATCCTTAGGAACATCTCACTCAGGCATATTTAACATCTAAAAATGAATAAGAAATCAACTTAATTGCCAAATCAGGCAAATAAAAAGAGACTTCTGGGAAGCTCATACTAAGAACCTTGAGAGAGATTTTTTCGGCCAGCAAAAGAAAATATGGGGAGTGATACGTAATCAAAAAACATACATGGATTAAATATTTCTAGAAGCTCTATTCTGGCACAAATGAAGAACTTCCGAGGGTTGGTGATTTGGGAGATATGGTGAGTATTGATGAGGAGGAGTTCATGAGGCCATAAAAAGTCTGAAAAATAGAAAATCCCCTGACGAGGATAACGAGCTGATAAAGGTAGGTAGGTATGGGAAGAGATATCGAAATTAATTCTGCTGATATGTTTAAAAAGCCAAGATCCCTGAAGAATGGAGAGCAAACGTTGTAATACCCATCTTTAAGAAAGGCGAAAGACAACTACCTGATAATTATCGCGGAATAAATCTTCTTAACACTCACCTGAAGCTAACTACAAAAATAATATCAAATAAATTAGAGAAAATCATTAAGATCCATGATGAACAACAAGGGTTCCGTAGGAATCGTTCATGTATTGATGCCATTTTTGCCATCAGAGAACTCTTGCACAATTATAATAAATAAAATCTTTTATAAAAAAAAAAAACAATCTTAAAACGTTCATTTAAAACCCGCAAACGTTTCGAGAGAATTTCTATATTTATGAATTGAATTTTATTATCATTTTCTGATTCATTCGCCCGACGCTTTCTCTTACCAGATGCATCCAAGGTATTATATTAAGTCAGTAATAATAACATCACTAAAAAGAGAAAAATAAAAATAGTTTTTATAAAAAAATAAAAAATAAAACCGACTTCAAAAAATTAAATGCAACAAATAAAATAATAATAACTCAAAAATTAAATAAAATCCACTAAAAGGTATAAAATAATTATGTAATTTAGTTACAAATAAACGATGAAATTATTATATGAAATCACTTTTTGAAGTCGGTGCCAAACAAACTATATAGGCGAGCGTATCCGCCAAACTTACTAAGTAAAATCCGTCGAGTTCGATTTATATAATGTATATTTTTGGCACCGACTTCAAAAAATGATTTTATGTTAATATTTCGTCGTTTAGTTGTAAGTAAATAAGATAATTATTTTATACCTTTTAGTGGATTTTATTTTATTTTTGAGTTCTTATTATTTTATTTGTTGCATTTAATTTTGTTGAAGCTCAGTTTTACTTTTTTTATTTGTGTTTTAAGGTAAATTAATAATAAAAATAAAAAAGTAGCATTCAATAATATAAATTTATTGCAATAATTTCTATAAATAATTATTAAATCACATTGTTGCTTTTAATAATGAATAAACAAAATAATTTCAAATACATAGTACATTTAAAATAACAATAATATAACACAACAAAATTAAAATAATTACTTACTTTGGTTCAGATCAAAGTAGGGATCAGCAATACTATATAGAAATATTATTAAAAAATCCTCAATGAATAATACACTTTATTTTAGTATTATTTTATTTTTTTATGATTTAAAATTTTAGCATCATTGAAAAATGTCTGCTTTAATTTGATTCTTAAGTTTTATCTGTAGAGACGATTATCAATTTTTGTAGCGATAGAAAATCTTGCCAACCCCTAAATTAAAGAATAGCTGTCAAGGAACAATATTAATTATTATTATTATTATTATCAATTAATATATATATATATAATCAATGCGAGCGAGATCGTTTCTTTAATTTCTCAAAGATTGATTAGGCCGGGATATATAATATATATTATATATAATACACATAGTAAATTGCATTCAAATTGAGGTATGATTTTGGAATAAATTATCTTTTATCAAAATAATTGAAATGATGTAGCAGGGAGCACAAGAATAATCTATAAATATTCTGAGAATATCTTCCTGTGAATAATCTTTCAATCTTCGTAAATATTCTGGGAATATTCTTAGAACTAAAATATTCGTGTAGGACATTTAATTCAATTTACTAGAATATTCTTAGATTATCCACCAAAGGATATTCCCGGAAAATTCGTCCAAGAATTTTTCAGGTGCAAATATTCTAAGAATCTCCTGAGGATAATTGGAATATATATGTACATACTTTTAATATATTTGGTGGATATTCGTAGAATCTCTTGCGCTACCTGGGATTAAAAAACAAACACAAAAGGTAAATTTTTAATGATTTTCAGGACCGTCCTAAGATATTCGGCGCCCTTGGGCTTCTAAAAATAATGCGGCCCTCTTTATAAAGTTATTAGGTTATTTTTGGAAAAGATTTTGAATAAAAATAACTAATAAATAATGCAAAATATAACATCAATAAAAATGACCGCCCCTAAAAGGCTTCGGCTTCGGGATTATAGGCCATTCCCTAGGTAACACACAATATCCCCAGAATATTCTATGAAGTTATTTAAAGGACATGTATATTTCAATTATCTCCAGGAGATCCACAGAATATTTGTTAGGGCGTTAATCTTCTGAGAATATTCTTTTCCGAATATTCCAAGAATGCGCAACTAGGAATATTCCGGGAAAGGGAATTTAATGTCCTAAATTAATATTTTAGTTCTAAGAATATTCCCAGAATATCTACGAAGATTGAAAGATTATTCACAGGATATTCCAATGTCCAGAGAAGATATTCTCAGAATATTTATAGAATATTCTTGTTTAGGCCTGTGGTTAGGGTTGCACTGATGATTTTTTTTTATCAACAAATATTGTATCCTTACAAAAATCAAATAAAACCCCCTTAGTTAATAACAAAATGAGATTCAAAACATATGTATAGGTTTCGGTTTAATTTATAACCTTTATCAGTACATGGTTAAATGTAATTCATTCGTGCATCCGAAGTCAAAGATGAGTTCCAAAGTCATTTCAATGATGAATGAAGACAATCAGAAAACTTTATGTATAATTTTGGGTTGTTATCGTCCATCTTTGAAAATAATTAGACTGAATATTGGGATCTTGGACTAGCTAAATTTCAAAAAGTTGAAACACGTTTCATCGTATATTTTTCGACTTCTTCAGGCAATTTTTAGGATCAGCTTTTCAACTTTTTGAAATTTAGCGTTTAATTGTTTTCTCAAGTCCAAATCCCAATATCCAGCCTAATTATATGTATAATATTTATAAGGCCCCGACTATTATAGCACTGTAGTCATAGAAAACGAACCGCTTCTGATATATATATATATATATATATCCTTAATTAGTAAAATTATATCTATATTTAATATAAAATATAGGTTGTTTTTGAAAGGAGCCGTTGTTTTTCAGTCAATTGCGATAGTTAACTTTTATTTATATCAAATAAAAATATTATTAAAAATATATATATATGTATCAATAAATCATTTTTTTTTTTTTAATAATAATTAAACAGTTTAAAAATATTTTCAGCTTCAGTGGTGAGCGGATGCGACTTACAGAAAAAAAAAAAAAAAAATCGCATGTTATTTTTATTCACTTTTTAACCCCAAATACCTCGGCTCTAGATTCTTTTATAGTGGAAATTATTTAAGAATTAAGATTAAAATTAAATAATTACTTAATATAAAAAGGATTCATAACTTTATAATTATTATTTTTTCCTACTTATGGGTTGCATTTAAATTTAAAGGAGCATGTCTTCAGAAGCGTAACTAGCATAACCCAGGTAGCACACAATATCCTCAGAATATTCTAAGAAGTTATTTAAAGGACATATATATTCCAATTATCCCCAGGAGATCCATAGAATATTTGTATGGGCGTTAATCTTCTGAGAATATTCTTTTCCGAATATTCCAAGAATGCCCAACTAGGAATATTCCTGGGAAGAGAATTTAATGTCCTACACGAATACCCAAATTTCGATCATCCCTGGGATATTTTTAGAATGTCCCGAAAAGGCATCGACAACCAAATTTTTTTTCTTATATATAACTCAATATAAGGCATCTATGTTCCCGAGGCCAATAAAAGAAAAGAAAAAAAAAACTCAATATAAAGGAAATATTGTTGTTTTTTTTTTTTATAAATTTTATTAAACCAATTATTTTACATTAATTAATGTATACATTGTATTTTTGCTTCGATTCCGGAGATTACTTCTCCACCATCGAGTGTCCTTATTCATCTTTAGTCCTTGTTTTTAATAAGAGGAAAAATCTAATTAGATAAAAAAAAAACCTCTTTTCCGATAATTATTTCAATTCCATTATTCCCCAATCAAGTCGATTGGTTTTTTCGAAATATTGTTGTTGTTTTTTTTTTTTATAAATTTTATTAAACCAATTATTTTACATTAATTAATGTATACATTGTATTTTTTGCTTCGATTCCGGAGATTACTTCTCCACCATCGAGTGTCCTTATTCATCTTTAGTCCTTGTTTTTAATAAGAGGAAAAATCTAATTAGATAAAAAACCTCTTTTCCGATAATTATTTTAATTCCATTATTCCCCAATCAAGTCGATTGGATTTCATCTCTCCCTCTATCCAAATATTGTTGTTAAATTAATTATATTTTAATAATATTTTTATAGAGAAAAGTTTGCAGAATTTAACAGAATGAAATGAATTTTTTTTTTTATTATTTTTATATAATTTCATTTAAATAGAGTAGGTAAACACAACATATTCTTAGAACATTCCACGGGAGATTCCAAGAATATATTTGTAGAAGATTCTTAGAACATTCTTCGGGAGATTCCAAGAAGATTTTTAGGTGACTTTTAGGTTTTCTAAGTATATTCTTAGAATATCTACGTAGATTTATAGGACTTCGTCGGGATATCCGAATGTTCGGAAAAGATATTGAAAGAATATACATAGAATATTCTTGTGCTACCTGGGAATATGACGAGCGTGGTCTTGGTGGGTGTCCACAATGCGTCATCAAAGGGCCATTCTAAAAAGACATATTAATTCTTCATTTTTGCATAACACTTCTTTGCTGCTTTCTTGTAAAAGCTACAGTGACTGTAAGTGACTGTATACAGTCACTGTAGAAGCTAGTAGAAAGCGCGCTCTCTTGAACTTTGAAAATATGCACAAAACAACTGGACTATTTGAGTTTTTATCGGGAAAATGTGTAAATGAAATGTCATCACCAGATTTAAAAACAGCACCAATCAATTTATATTCTCTCAAAATCTGGACATTATTAAAAAAAAAAATTAAAAAATTTTAAAAGTCTACATTTATTTATTTATACCTTGTGCATTTCTAGTCAATCATCATCAAAAATACTTACTTTCAATTTACATAAATTACAAAAAGAACAAGGGCCTGCCGCACGGGGCCTTGAAATGGCTAAGCCCGCCCGCAGCTGAACATATACACACATAACTAGTATATATATATATCAAGTATGTGTATGTTTATTTGCATCAAGCAGAGGACAACCTCTTTGTTTCTCTTTATGAATCAACAAATCTGCTACTCTCAGCAAAATAAAAACGTTTCAATTAAGTGTGTCTTCTGCTGGAATTATAAATTTTTAATTTATTTATAACGAGACTATAGTTTCGAGAGCTTTGCCCTCTTCATCACTCTATTACAATTCATTCACAGGAATTAATATATGTAAGTAATATGGTCTGGGCATAGTCTCGTTATAAATAAATTAAAAATTTATAATTCCAGTAGAAGACACACTCTATTACGTAATCTATACTGTATACTTTATGAATGATTAAAAAAATTTCACAATTTTTAATTAAAAACCTGGGGTTTCCTGCCAAAATTACTTATTGCGTGAATTTTAGGGACACCCTTATCTTCTTTGAATTGTCATATCAGGTCTCCCTGACGTTTCGGCAGCTCTCCACATATACCTGTGCTGAGTGTGTTTAGCTGTTTTTACACAACACAGCTATACGGGACCTACTACGAGCTAGTTTGGAGGGGTTACTATACTCTTGGTAGGTTGCCATTGCTTTCCAAGAGGAGACGACTGAAAATATCTGATCTGCCGAGACTCAGTCTCGAACCAACGTACTTCGAGTCAGCGAACCTACACTCTATCCACTAACCCACAGTCGCCTCCTCTTGGAAAGCAATGACAACCTACCAAGAGTATAATTGCCTAGTAACCTCTCCAAAGCCGTTCGGAACCCCAGACACCCTTATATTAATATCAAATAAATATTTGATAATTTGTTAAATAAAAAATGTTTTGCACATATAATTATTTAAATACAAAAGGTTAGTTACTTCATATTCCCATCCCAGGTAGCACAAGAATAATCTATAAATATTCTGATAATATCTTCTCTGGACATTGGAATATCCTGTGAATAATCTTTCAATCTTCGTAGATATTCTGGGAATATTCTTAGAACTAAAATATTAATGTAGGACATTAAATTCCCTTTCCCGGAATATTCCTAGTTACGCATTCTTGGAATATTCGGAAAAGAATATTCTCAGAAGATTAACGCCCATACAAATATTCTGTGGATCTTCTGGGGATAATTGGAATATATATGTCCTTTAAAGAACTTCTTAGAATATTCTGGGGATATTGTGTATTACCTGGGATAATCATAATATTGATCTACCTATATTTTATTCTGTGTATAGGAGCAGCCGTAGCTATCTATAGTTGGCCATATAGGCGGCGCCAAATTCGCTAATTACGCCTCTGAATGTCTTTTTATATTCATCTTAATAAATTAAAAAAAAAAATTATAATTTTAAAATAATATTTGGTATAATGTATTATAAATTTTTCATTTTTGAATCTTTTCCAAAAAAAAAAAAAGATAAATAAATAAATATAAAGATCATTTGAAACCCTATCCCAGCGAAAAGCTTAAATTTTATATAAAATAAAATATATATATATATGAATTAAGAAAATGATAGATATTAATAAATAATTCAATTTTCGGTATTTTCTTGGTCTTCTTTATCTTCCTTGTCCTTTTTAACTATAGTTTGTGTGAAGGGTTCCTCGACGACTGGCGGACGTCCCTGGTCATCTTTAGCATCGGGGTCATCTTGCACATCCCGACGACGACGACTACGTCCGGAATCCATGTCTTTTGATTTACTTCCTAGAAAAATTGAAACATGTCAAAGAACTGTAAAATTTAAAAATTATCATAATTTTTATCTACTCTTATTAAACGAGCAAAAATTGTATATATATTATTTATTTATATATGGTATTTGTAACTT
>JALMQS010000099.1:8074673-8144881 GCA_024734495.1 Forficula auricularia | reverse complement strand
TATTAGCCCCAGTGAATTACATCTGTTAGCAAAAATCTTTGTGAATCCACCTAATCTCATTACATTTTGGATTTGTGAATGTGTACCGTGAACCTGTTACGTGTGATTCTACAGAGGGAAAAGGATATTTGCCAGAAAAATCGGCAGAGCTCGGACTTCGGCGAACACCGGCGTTGTCGGCGTGTGTCCTTGGACACGTGTTCAATTACCTGTGGAAGCCAACAGCTAAGTAAAACATTGGAGTGCATTCAATTGAATTGTCAAACTTCCTACGTACTTTTTTTCAATATACAATTGAGCATAATTCGCGGCCGGTTCGAATTAATAACTAACGCGGGTTAAAGCCAACGCATGGCGTCATACTGAACTCTTTGATGTTCCATTCAATTTCGTAAAAACTATTGAACTCAAACACTTAAAATATTTAAAATTAACAATTTAAGAATAAAAATTTATAAAATTTGTATTGAATTATATTTAACTTTAAGTTTGAATGATTAATTAAAGCAAACACTTTCAATCATCCCGGTCACCTTAATAAGGAATTAATCAAATTAAATTAAAAATCAAATACTAAATCAAAGTAATCTGATTGCAATAAAACATTCGGAAAAAAAAAAAAACCTTGAATTAAAAGCAAATTTTTTTAATATTAAAATTAAATTAGCTGGTAATTGAAAAATACTAAAAGAAAGATGGCGGACCCACGCTGTGTCATGTGATCAAAATATTGAAACCGCGGGAGGAAAGTAATTCTGGGAATTGTCACTGCACTATTAGAAAAAAAAGTAAACAAAACAAGTTTAACTTATAGTAAATGTATAGTTCCCAAATGGGTCGGTAGTATCCGAAGCAGTTGACAACTCCATTTCAATAAAACCTACCTAGTGGTCAAGAGAATAGTGACACAAATCACAGACAAAATTCCGATCCACTCTTCATAATAGAAACATTTAAATCAATTGAATATGCATTGAAGCGTATTCCAATACCAGTTATTCATAAAACGTTTAAATTAAATAATCGCAATTATTATTTAGCGGATGTGTTATTGCAGCAAATTACCAAAATATAATAATAACCTTTATTGAGAAAATTTATTTTAAATAAAAATTAATAATATTATAAGAAATACATGATTACGACCAAAGGTTGAAATGGTTTAATTTAATTAATTAAATTAAGATTTGTGTGAAAATTTGAAAGAGTTAAACACCTGATTGAAGTGTAATCAGGCAGTATATTTGACGTCAAATGAATCAGGGAAGCGAGTGACATCTGTCAAAACAAATAGTATTTGACAACTGTCAAAAACATGTAAATAAACAAACCATGTCATCAACATTAATGAGTGGTTAAATCAAATAAACCAAAACTAAATAATTACATATAGATTAAATTAACTGATAAAGACTGCTAATTGCATATAATTAGATAATAAAACTATTTATACCAAATTTAAAAAATTAAATAAAACTAAATATTATAACTCACCTGTCAAAATTTGACTGAAGGAATTAGGACCTTTTGAATATTAATTTTTATTAATACTGACTTCCCAATTAATTATTTTCTCAAGTGAACAATCAATTCTGTACAGTTTTGATTAATTTAATAGTGATAATTAATTTGAATAAATTATTTTATATTAAAATTTAAATTTCCAGTCAATTGGGTTGTACCAATCGATAATTCATTATTTACATTGAATTAATGTATTATTAAAACCAATTTTGAATAGATTGTTTACAATAACATTTTAACTTCAATTCTTGATTATCCTCAAGTGAAGAATTAATTGTTCACAATTAAAATATCGTGATAAATTATTTCATTATTGTTATTAGTGATTATAATTACTTACCTTAAATTACAAACAATTTATAATTGACAAACTTTATTTTTCAAGGTAAAATTAGTAAAGTCACGATTTCAATTATTATAAATAAACAATAATTTTAATATAAACAAATTCCAGTTATTTGAATTGAATTAATTTACCTGGTTCTATTATCAATCCTTCTATAGACAATAAGATTTTTTTCTTTTCAGCTTCCAATTCCAGGTAACTGATCGCTCCAGTTCGTTTTACCCTCAATTATAAAGAAAATTTTCTACCAGGTTGATTTTTAGTTTATTTTTTCAAGTATCTGTTCCATAAGGTACTTCCCTGTGCAGCATCTTTAGCCTCATCAATATTTCACTTAATTAACGGGGGCTAATCACAATAACATCATTTAGACCAACAAGGGCGCAACTTAGCGAAGCAGATAAAGACCACTAACACCTTTAAATTCAGCATTGCGCCTTTTAATATAATTTATAGAGCGTCTAAGCATAGCAGATTATCTCCTAAGTACACCCTGCTCGTAAACCATTTTATTGTTGCAACCTACTCAATATTGTCTCATCTTCAATATTGAGGAGAAGTGCAAGGGTAGCTTGGTCAGAGCGCAAACTGGGCGAAGTAAAATAAACAATAAATTATTTTACAAGTCCAGGTTTGTCACATTTGGTGGAGGTGCGGCTGGGATACAGGCACAGGCAGGCCTACGAATAGGTAGACCAAAGGGGGAAAATTTTTCTAGTAGTACAAAACCTACATAACGGCCAATAACGGGGAAAATATGGGGGACGAAAACAGTCAATACCGGGAATCAAAGGAAGTTCCGTATACACCAGAAGAATCCAGAGAAGAACAAGAAGAATCTGACCTAGCAGAATTCTTCTGTTCAGAGATAAATAACCTGGCAGAAACTGGTAAAGAAAACTTAGACCAAGCAAACGTGGAAGAGTTGGCAAAACAATTTGAAACCCAACTCACCACGAGCAGTGACAGAGAAAGGACAGAAATTGAGGACACTAATATTAAACAAGAAAAGGGGGAAAACCCACAACAAAAACAGCACGAGGAAGAGCCAGCACTGAATACTAGCCAAATCATGGAAATGCTATCAAGAATGCAGGTCCAAATGCTAGCAGGAATGCAGGTTCAAAACCAACAAAGTCTAGCACAAATACAGGTTCAAAACCAACAAATGGGAAAAAATATTACATCAGATATGGAAACAAAACTAGACTCCCAAAGTAAAAAATTGTGAAAAAAATATTACATCAAATATTTCATCAGACATGGACAAAAAATTTCAAGTAGTCAATCACCAACTACAGAGTCAAGCCCATGTAATTCAACAAGTACAAACCACCATAGTAAACCTAAACCAAACCACAGCCAACTTCAAATGGAAGTACAAGCGGTCAAGGTTCAGGTAGAAAACTTCAACACAGAACAACGAAAAGAAATAGAACAGCTGAAACAACAAAACCAGCTGATCGATGATATTTGCCAATCGAGAATTCAACATAATGCGAATGCCATCGAAAGTGTACAAGATTTCGTGGAGGAAAAGACCAAACTGTTAGAACATCGAATCGAGAAGGCCCAGCAAGAAAACAAAGTTGAAGTCGCTAATCTGAACCACAAGGTGGAGCTGATTAAAGACTCAACCGAAGAAACAACAAAAAATTTACAAGGGCAATTACAGACGATGAAACAAGAAATTACGAATCAAATCCGTGGTCCGACCATAGTGCCTAATCCAATGGGGTATTCCATACAATCGGTGACCGAACTGAAAACCCGGTTAAGTATGCGAAAGTCGTATTGGGGGCATCAGGATTGGGTTAACCACCCTAAAGAGGCGTGGGAGTACTATGAGGAAACCATCCAGCACGCCATGTTCTCCGAAACGGAAAAGGTTTTCTTATTTCAGCTGTGTCTAAAAGGTCCTGCGCTCGAATGGCATAGAGCACAACACTACCAACTTCAGAAGCTACAAGAGCTAAAAACGGCATTCATGGCAGAATATTGGAGTGCCACAGCCCAGGGAGAAATGTTAGCCAGACTATGTGGGTCACAATTCCAGGCCCGGCATGGAGAAAGTCGGACCCAGCATTTCTACCGCTGGCTGAGGTGGGCCAAGTATTTTTCTCTTTACGAGCTTAAAGAAGAGGAGGTCCTATTGAAAATAATACGGCATTTTCCGAACGAGTACATGTACCTGGCTGCAGCGGGAACCCGTCAAGCTATGGAACATGTCCTCAAGGAGGCCGATGCACAAAGACCAGTTGAGAGGCCGAACTTTAATATTCCGCCCAGCGACCGCAGAAATATGGACAATTTCAATCGAAATCATCCGAACCGCAATACACCGACAGGAAACCAAAGAAACAATGGAACACGAGGGCCCCAATAGCAATTAAAGGGCCCCAAAGAACAAAACAAAATGACCCCACCGAAACCGTCCCAGGAAAGGAGGGAAAACTACCAACGGATACGAATAATGGAAAATAAAAAAACGACATTAGTCGGACCATTGGTAGCTGCTACTTTCCAAGAGGACGAAGAGGAAAAAGGGAAATTGGTGAAAAGGGTCATCGAAAATCGCCAAGCCACTAAAGAAACTATAAAATACAGCGCGGATAGCCGGGAAGTGGAAATCAAAGAGACCCATTTTAGGGTCACCACTGAAACCCGGGTAACACCTAAAATAGTGGCAGAAGAAAAACATAGAGAAGAAGAGAAAAGCGAAACGGAGAGGACCCAAGAGTTGGAAAATCCACCAGAACCAAGGACAGGTATAAACGTTGAAGCATTAGTTCACGACGACCCAAGGGCGCCGGAAACGAAATTCAACGAAGTTGCATCACCAATTAAACCTACTGAGGATATGTATACGGCAGTAATACCACCAGCGGAAGGAGATCGGGTCCGAGTAATCCTGAAAAGGAAACGGCCTGATAGAATCGAATCAATCGGCCATAATTCGTCCTCGGAAGAGGATGAATTAATAGAGTCTGAACAAACCATCATAAGGAAAAAAAAACGCCGATTGAACCAGGAGGAGAGAGAAGTAAACAATGAACCAATGACAGCGGTTATATATACGCAAGACCATCAGGAGAACCCGCATCCCGCCCCCAGTTGCGTATGGCTGCCACTGAAATGCCAAAAGGGCATAATATGGGCACTGGTGGACACAGGAAGTGAGGTGTCTCTTATAAAGAGGTCAGTCTTAAAACAACAACTGTCATCCCAAGACTTGCTAGGAATCCTTCCCACAACATCAAGTATATTAAAAGGGGTAATAGGAGAAAAGAGAACCCAAAAAATCTCACACCAAGCTCGGATTCAATGGCAGTACCAAAAGTTAATCTTTTCTTGGAATTTTCTAGTAGCAGAATCGTTACCAATCGATTGCATATTAGGAATTGACTGGTGCAACCATTTCCAAGTAGTCATATATACGGGAAACCATCAAAAAATAACAATCACTAACGAGAATGTCGGAGAGATGGAGGAACCAAATTCAACAGTACAGTTGGTAGCAGTGGTATTTAATCAGGGTGTCCTGAACCAACTACCCCTCAGCCGGGAACAAAAGGCCCAACTCGAACAATTATTAGACCAATACGAGAGGGTTTTTTCTGAACGACCAGGAAGGATAAGACACTATCAACACCAGATAGTAATGAAAGATCAGGAACCCATACGCATTAAACAATATCCCATACCTTACATCCATAGGGATCAAGTGGGTCAAGAACTGCGCAGGTGGGAAGAATGGGGTATTATTACTAGAGGGAGTAGTGAATACTCATTACCTTTAGTAGTAGTAAAGAAAAAGGACTGTGGAATTCGTCTCTGTCTCGATGCCCGAGAACTTAATCGAAAAATGGAGAAAGATCTAGAATGTCCACCACCACCTAGCGAGATATTGTACCAGCCTGAACGAATGGCTCGAGTCTTCTCATCGGTAGATTTGACGGCATCGTATTGGCAAATTACCTTGCATCCCGATAGCCGAAAGTATACGGCATTTCAGTTTAAAATCAAACATATATGTTTAATGTATTACCATTTGGGCTAGCTACAAGCGTGGCTTCCTTTTGCCGAGCCCTCTCCTTTGTGTTAGGACCCGAATTTGACGAATTTATCATCTATTATGTGGATGATATATTGATCTATTCACAAACTATCGAACAACATCTACGACATTTAAATCAATTGTTACAACGTTTATTGGAGAATGGGATCACCCTGAACATTCAAAAAAGCAGATTTTTAGTGAGTGAAATTTCATTTTTGGGACATATTATCGGACCCGACACATTAAGGATGGCACACACCTTAATAACGGAGATTCAAAAATGGCCATCACCTAGAACCCAGAAACAACTAAAGGGATTCTTAGGGGCAGTTGGGTATTACCGGAACTTTATACCCCGGTATTCCGAATTGATGTACCCGTTTTACCATCTTTTAAAAAAGGGAACTCGTTGGGTATGGGAGGAAGGTCATGAACAAAGATTAAAAGAAATAAAATCTCTGTTGACCACGGAGATGGAGCTCACTAAGCCTAATTTCCAGACTCCATTTATTGTCTATACTGATGGGAGTAAATTAGGAGTGGGAGGAGCCATCTGTCAAAAGGATTCTCAGGGGATCGAAAGAGTAATTACCTTTGCTAGCCGGACGTTGAACGAGCATGAGAAAAACTATACTACCACCGAAATCGAATGTTTAGCAATTATTTTTATGTTGAAGAAATTCAACGTATGGCTAGCGGGTAGGCCTTTCATTATAAAGACCGATCACCAAGCGCTAACCTTTCTTCATTCCGCGCAGTTAATTAACCAACGGTTAACTAGATGGATCATGAAGTTACAGGAATATAACTTTGAAGTTCAATATATTCAAGGGAGCAAAAACACATTGGCCGACTACCTTAGTCGAATGGGTCAGGAAAAGATGAAGAATAAAAACGAGTTCCAAATTGCTCAAATCTCCTTCAGGACCCTACCTTCGAATATAACATTACAACTCCAAGAATTACAGTCGTGGCAACGGAGAGATCCAAACATCCACCAGATCTTATTAGAAATTATGGACGGAAAATCGTTTCCAGGACTGGAGGTCCAGAATGGGCTGCTGGTCAAGATCGACGGGATTGATAATAATGTTCGACTTCCTTATTTACCAAGTGAACTGAGACTTCCAATTATTAAAGAATTCCATTCCATTATTGGCCATTATGGGGTCTTCAAAACATACAAAGCTATATGTAGGGAGTTTTACTGGAGAGGGATGAGAAAAGATATTCAGAAAGTACTACAGGGATGTGAAACCTGCCAACGTTCAAAATATCCAAACAAAAATCTAACGGGAGTACCACTAAACGTCATCAGTCAGTCGAAAGGAGAGTTAGTCTCAGTCGACGTATTAGGGCCCTTGCCAAGAACGAAAAGGGGTAATCGGTTTGTGATCGTTTTCTTAGACAACTATACAAAGTATATTAAATTGTTTTTATTAACTAAACAAAATACTAAAGAAGCGATTCATGCGTTAAAACAATATCTTAACTCCGGAGAACATCCGAAGGTGATTCTCACGGATCAGGGGAGAATTTTTACTAGTAACAAATGGAAACAACAGTTGCGACAGAATAACATCAAGGGGCGTATAACATCTAAGAGGAACCCTCAATCTAACCCTGTAGAAAGGCAGATGAAGGAAGTACTCAGGCATTTAAGATCCCGCGTCTACTCGGACCAAAAGGAATGGGACTTAGAAATCCCAGAAATCGAATTCTTGATGAATAACTGTCACAATGAGTGTTTATCCAATACCCCTCAGTTAGTACATAAACAGAACCCAACCAGCTTCATTAGCCAAACCCACCGGTATTACAACTTGGGAGGTATCCCTCGGGAAAATAACCAAATTATAAAAAGCAAAATCCGAAAAGGGGTTGAACAGAAAATTGAGAAGAGACAGAAACGATACCGTACCAAAAGGGTGACACAATTTAAAGTGGGGAATTTAGTAATGGTTAAAGCTCTAGAATTCCCGAAATCAGGAGAAGAGACTAGGAAGTTATTCCTACTCTACAGGGGACCATACCGGGTATCCAAGGTGTTACCCAATGCATATCAATTAGAACATGAAAATGGTAGAACAATAGGGACGTTCAATATTAGGAGTGTGAAAGAATATCATTCACCGATCACCGAGTTGAACTGACAGTTGAATGTGGCCTTAGGCTAAAGGGGAGGCTCAGCCCCTACTTCACATTCCTTTGAGTATCCTAAATAGTAACACCCTATTAATAACGAGACGTTACAGACCATCGTCCCTATTGAATGACAAAAATTTGACCAAAACGACAAACGGACATATTCTGGAAAAGTGTAATGAAGTGAAGATAATTTGTAAATACGTTCGTACTAACACTAGATTAAGTACTTACCCTTAATTTAGCATAAGTTCGTTCGTACTAAACTTAGACCTAAGTTACTAACCACTAAACATTGTAAATGCGTTCTTTTTCTACTAACCCTAGTTCTAACTAACATAGAATAAGCGCGTTCTTACTAATCTAGGTCCTAAGTAACTAACGACACCAACAACCAGTCAATTAAGTCTTCAATATTACACCGGACCAGAATGACAGACGAAAGACCTTCGGACAAAAGTTCGAATTAATTTGAGGGAAAACAAAATTAGAATCAGTAATAAACCATTGAAGTAATTGGGAATGGGGGGGGATTGCCAGGAAAACAAATAACAATAATTGGGGGGGGGTTCTTAAAAACCCTACAGAAAGGTCTTAAATTGAACAACATGGTAGATCCATAATAAAACTAGATAACTCACGATAAATTGTGTCACGAATAACCACCTCATAACCGTACCACCTAGGATAATGTCATAGTTGAGAAATAAAATAGATAATCAATAGCCCGAATTCATGAGTGGGAAGTTCCAACCTATCTTTGGTACGAATTGTGGAGATCAATGACATGGAATGATTTGTTTAGCGCGCGGTACCCTGGTCCAGCATTGATGGGGAAGAGTGAAGCAGC
This sequence comes from Forficula auricularia, assembly GCA_024734495.1. Taxonomy (NCBI): domain Eukaryota; kingdom Metazoa; phylum Arthropoda; class Insecta; order Dermaptera; family Forficulidae; genus Forficula; species Forficula auricularia. Next base: position 8,135,956 of record JALMQS010000099.1, on the reverse strand, counting down.
CGGTGACATTCATTGCCACTAGTGTGTAAAATAATACAATCTAACGTAAATGTGTGGTTTCTAAGGAAATACTGGGCAACGACCCTAAAATGAATGATCAATCCAAAAGTTAGTAGTAACAATTCCGAGTTAGTGTAGGATTGGCCGAGATGACCAGCCTGAATAGTCATGACGTGGAGGAAGTCAAAGCTTTTCAAGCTAAGAAAACGTTGGTAGGTTTCACGTAAGGAATGGTAGTGTGTTGGTTAGATACAGAATTAAAACAACCTGACGGATCATGATTGGGAGTGACAGTGAGCGATCGGACCTGAAAATGGAAGATTGGGGATAAATTTATTAATGAATAATTGGGTTAGGAACAAAATAGAAAGGGGTTGGGGGTAATATCATTGCGGGTATAAAGGGAAAATCACCCTGGATATAAAATTTTGTTTATTTATATGAAAGGCGGAAAAGCCAATTTAGATTTAAGTAAACTGGTAACACCAAAAAGTGAACCAATAAAATCAGAGGCCAAATAACTTCAGTCAAGTTCAGAAATCCAATAGAAGATTATTTGATTTCTGAAGGGGGGAATGTGACGAAAACCACCGTCATACTTATAATTGTGAATAAAATTAAATATTATATGTTAAAATAATTGTTTAAACTATAATTAAAATAAAGTGATATAAAAAAGAATTTGAATGAACGCTGGAAAGGAACATGTAATGACATCTATAGACAAAGAGACCTCGATAAATCACCGCTGATTGATTAGTGTCGCCCTGTCGTGGCGTGATAACTAATTAAGTCTGCTTAGCTAGGAGGAAAGCGGCCTCCGGGCGAAGAGATCTCCCTCTTGTATATTGACCTTCAAAGTGATAACACCTAAGTCGTATTAGCCCCAGTGAATTACATCTGTTAGCAAAAATCTTTGTGAATCCACCTAATCTCATTACATTTTGGATTTGTGAATGTGACCGTGAACCTGTTACGTGTGATTCTACAGAGGGAAAAGGATATTTGCCAGAAAAATCGGCAGAGCTCGGACTTCGGCGAACACCGGCGTTGTCGGCGTGTGTCCTTGGACACGTGTTCAATTACCTGTGGAAGCCAACAGCTAAGTAAAACATTGGAGTGCATTCAATTGAATTGTCAAACTTCCTACGTACTTTTTTTTCAATATACAATTGAGCATAATTCGCGGCCGGTTCGAATTAATAACTAACGCGGGTTAAAGCCAACGCATGGCGTCATACTGAACTCTTTGAGGTTCCATTCAATTTCGTAAAAACTATTGAACTCAAACACTTAAAATATTTAAAATTAACAATTTAAGAATAAAAATTTATAAAATTTGTATTGAATTATATTTAACTTTAAGTTTGAATGATTAATTAAAGCAAACACTTTCAATCATCCCGGTCACCTTAATAAGGAATTAATCCAATTAAATTAGAATCAAATACTAAATCAAAGTAATCTGATTGCAATAAAACATTCGAAAAAAAAAAAAACCTTGAATTAAAAGCAAATTTTTTTTAATATTAAAATTAAATTAGCTGGTAATTGAAAAATACTAAAAGAAAGATGGCGGACCCACGCTGTGTCATGTGATCAGAATATTGAAACCGCGGGAGGAAAGTAATTCTGGGAATTGTCACTGCACTATTAGAAAAAAAAGTAAACAAAACAAGTTTAACTTATAGTAAATGTATAGTTCCCAAATGGGTCGGTAGTATCCGAAGCAGTTGACAACTCCATTTCAATAAAACCTACCTAGTGGTCAAGAGAATAGTGACACAAATCACAGACAAAATTCCGATCCACTCTTTATAATAGAAAATTAAATCAATTGAATATGCATTGAAGCGTATTCCAATACCAGTTATTCATAAAACGTTTAAATTAAATAATCGCAATTATTATTTAGCGGATGTGTTATTGCAGCAAATTACCAAAATATACGTATTAACATGAAGAAAAAGACATTATATATTTTTCAAAATTTTCTATGTATAAATCTTAATTTGTAACTAATTTGAAATATTTGCAGATAGACTTGACGATGAAGGCAATGCTCTCTCGAAACTATAGTCTCTAGAAATAATTAAAAATTATTTTATTTAAAAAAACAGAAGACTCTCTCATTTTATTTATTTTTTATCCTAAAATATAATAATAACCTTTATTGAGAGAAATTTATTTTAAATAAAAATTAACAATACTATAAGAAATACATGATTACGACCTTAGGTAATAGAAATGGTTTAATTTTGACTAATTAAATTAAGATTCAGTGCGAAAATTTGAAAGAGTAATAAACCACCTGATTGAAGTGTAATCAGGCAGTATATTTGACGTCAAATGAATTCAGGGAAGCGAGTGACATCTCGTCAGACAAATAGTGATCGACAACTCAGTCAAAAACATGTAAATAAACAAACCATGTCATCAACATTAATGAGTGGTTAAATCAAATAAACCAAAACTAAATAATTACATATAGATTAAATTAACTGATAAAGACTGCTAATTGCATATAATTAGATAATAAAACTATTTATACCAAATTTAAAAATTAAATAAAAACTAAATATTATAACTCACCTGTCAAAATTTGACTGAAGGAATTAGGACCTTTTGAATATTAATTTTTATTAATACTGACTTCCCAATTAATTATTTTCTCAAGTGAACAATCAATTCTGTACAGTTTTGATTAATTTAATAGTGATAATTAATTTGAATAAATTATTTTATATTAAAATTTAAATTTCCAGTCAATTGGGTTGATACCAATCGATAATTCATTATTTACATTGAATTAATGTATTATTAAAACCAATTTTGAATAGATTGTTTACAATAACCTTTTAACTTCAATTCTTGATTATCCTCAAGTGAAGAATTAATTGTTCACAATTAAAATATCGTGATAAATTATTTCATTATTGTTATTAGTGATTATAATTACTTACCTTAAATTACAAACAATTTATAATTGACAAACTTTATTTTTCAAGGTAAAATTAGTAAAGTCACGATTTCAATTATTATAAATAAACAATAATTTTAATATAAACAAATTCCAGTTATTTGAATTGAATTAATTTACCTGGTTCTATTATCAATCCTTCTATAGACAATAAGATTTTTTTCTTTTCAGCTTCCAATTCCAGGTAACTGATCGCTCCAGTTCGTTTTACCCTCAATTATAAAGAAAATTTTCTACCAGGTTGATTTTTAGTTTATTTTTTCAAGTATCTGTTCCATAAGGTACTTCCCTGTGCAGCATCTTTAGCCTCATCAATATTTCACTTAATTAACGGGGGGCTAATCACAATAACATCATTTAGACCAACAAGGGCGCAACTTAGCGAAGCAGATAAAGACCACTAACACCTTTAAATTCAGCATTGCGCCTTTTAATATAATTTATAGAGCGTCTAAGCATAGCAGATTATCTCCCTAAGTACACCCTGCTCGTAAACCATTTTATTGTTGCAACCTACTCAATATTGTCTCATCCTCAATATTGAGGAGAAGTGCAAGGGTAGCTTGGTCAGAGCGCGCAAACTGGGCGAAGTAAAATAAACAATAAATTATTTTACAAGTCCAGGTTTGTCACAGTATATTCATTTCTCTATCTAGGAAAAAAAGTGAGACACCCCAAAATAAAATTAAAATTAAATCTATATAAATGATATAAAATATAACAAAACTCCATCACAGGTTGTTATGAAGTACTGCTTAACATTTCGAAAAGATAGATCGTTGAAGATTTATTATGTTCCAGTGGTTGTCGTTAAACATGGGCTTTGGAAAATTGAATTCTAAATCAAGATTTCATAGTTTTAGTTTACTTCCAAAAGTGGAGAGAATTTTAAAAACTTTGAGAATTTCCGTGCTAAATTATTTCCGGAGTGTCTTTAGTTAATTAATTTAATGACAAAAAATTTGAAAAGCTTTATCACAAACCCTTGAGATGATATTTTTCTGAAGTATACAATAGAGTTGGTCGAAAAAACTCAATTTTTTTTTTGAAAACTCTTTGGTGCGGAAAAGTTGCCTATTGTAATGTGAAATAAGTGACCTAGTATCCTTAACTCATAGTAAATCAATATTAAATATAATATTTATTTACTCTTATCTTTATTGTAATAAGAAGAAAAACGGCATAAAAAATTAAAATCGGTTAACATCTTCTTCGCTCGCGCATGGAACTTTGAAACTTTTGAAAAATTGCAAAAATCACGATTTTTCTAAGCACGTAAAAAAGTAAATTATTGATCAGAATTTAATTTATTTAGGTTTATTATTATTATTATTATTTATATATATATAAATATATAATAATGTAATAATTTATTTAGGTTATTTAAACCATAAAACAAGCATAAATTACTAGAGTGTGTTTTATTTTAAAAATTTTAATTAATAAAAAAATTAAAAAAATATCGTGATTTTTGCAATTTTCATAAGTTTCAAAAAATGAAGATTTCACAGTTTTAGTTTAGTTCCAAAAGTGGAGAGAATTTTAAAAACTTCGATAATTTCCATGCTAAATTATTTCCGGAGTGTCTTTAGTTAATTAATTCTAGCATACAAGTTCCTTGGGCGAGCGGAAGATGTTAAGGAATTTTTATTTTTTTTGTTTTATGCTGTTTTTTCTTCTTATTACAATAGGAACTTTTCCGCACTAAAGCGTTTTCGGAAGTAAATTTCAGATTTTTTTCGACCCACCCTAGTATACAAGGATAACATTTCAAGAACTTAGCCACTGCCTGGATTGCATGTTGTTATTTTAACAATGTGTTTAAAATGGTCACAAAAAATCAGGTCGATTAAAAAAAGTGGTAGAAAATTGAATTTTTTTCTTCTGTCATGTTATTATTGCCTACGTTGAAAATTATAAATATTCTGAAAATTTCAAGTCGATATATCAATTTATAGAGGTTGCTCAAGAAATTGATTTTGGAGTCTCTAAAATGTTAAAACGTCAAATGACCCCCAGCTGCCGTTGCCGGTATATCGAAATCCCCGTTCTTCTAGTGTTAAAAAATATCTTTAATTCAAATCTTGAATTGTCTAGAGACAAACAAGAGAGTGTTAGTCTTATGATAACTACACTATCTTTAATAAAGATAAGAGTAAATAAATATTATATTTAATATTGATTTACTATGAGTTAAGGATACTAGGTCACTTATTTCACATTAAAATTAAAAAATTAAAAGATATAATTTTTCTTTTTCAATATATATATTTCGGGCTATCAACCCATCTTCAGGAAGTACAGAAAGTAACTAATGTGAAATAAGTGACCTAGTATCCTTAACTCATAGTAAATCAATATATATATATATATATATATATATATATATATATATATTGTGACGATACAGCGTTTGTGTTTAGTTATATTCATCTCAATATTTAAATTTGTATTAGCAATGTCAGATGATAATAAGTTGAAGTTCAATATAATATGTATTGGCAAATTAGCCGCCGCAAAGCGACCATCAAGGACACCTATCGGTGGACGGATAATAATTAATAATTGTGATTGGATGGAGTCGCCATCAGTGTGTAATTAAGTAATTAAATCCGCGTGGAGGAAGGTGCTTGACCTCGAAGCGGAAGAAAGACTCTCTCTTGTGTGTTGACCCTGAAAGCGAACACATGCTTGCACCTGTTATCTCGCACCTCACCACGTGCGTACTATCAAATCGTTGCGAATCTCATCCAATTGTAACAGTTTCTGTGATATTATATGATTAAAACATCCCACCAGTGCTGTTATATGCTGTGACGACCATATTTACTAGAAAGTGTTGTAAAAATGGAATAATACCGCGGAACCAGTGTGACCTTGTGAAACCGCACTGTGAAGGATACAAGAACGAGAATCCGCAACAGATGAGTAGTAAACTTTAAATGGGCCTAACCAATTTTATCAATGTTCAATCCAATTGATGCAAATAATCACAAGAGCACACTTATTGCAAGGTGCAAATAATTTAATACGTGGTCGCACTAGAACTCAAGTCAATACTATTAATAGACTTTCAGAGAATAATTTATGTTAAAAGTAATTTTGTATGTAATGATTTAAGATTTAAATATTAAATATTAAAGAAATAGTATAATGAAAATAATATAAAGAATATTGGTCTCCGTAATAAAATTAAATAAATAGGAAATAAAATTAAATTTGGAACACTAGCTTTAGGTAGCCAAATAATAAATGACACACCGAGAAAATTATTTAATTAATTAATAAATACAAGTGTAAATCTTAAATAAATTATAAAAAATTTGAACCTTTAATAAATAAGCAAGATGGCGATTTCACCTATGGATCACGTGATCCAATCACATTAGACGCGGATAAGGGATGACTCATTAATTCATAGCGTCACTGATGCCGTTAGTGTGCGAAGAAAATAACCAAAAGGTTTATTATTAATTTAAATTTACGGCTCTAAAATAGATAGGGAAAACCCCGAATCAGCTGATTGCTAAATTTTTAAATAAAGCCCTACCCAGTGTCAAGGGGATGGACACGGATCATATGTGAAAAGATAATGCCAATCTATGCTATTAAAATTAGTCAGTTTTATTTTATATATAATAAAGAAAATTATTCAAATTTAATTAAATATAATTTTATCAATAAAATCTTTCTAAAAAATTAATACTAATATTATTTCTACGGTGTGTAACTGTGGAAGCTACCTAATCTAATTAATAAAAGTCAAATAAATTTTGACATAAAACAAATACTAAATAAATAGAATATTGCAATCAGAATCATCAAGACTTGATATAAAGAATGAATCCAGGATGACCAATAATTTATATTATTTTGATTAAGTAAATCGAATATTAATAAGTTGACCATTTGTACCAAAACGTAAACAACTTGTGAAATCGAATTAATATTAAGAAACTATAATAAAAGGAAATTTAATTTAAAAAACAAATGACATGTCAAATATCAAATTAATCATAAATCTATTGAAATTAAACTGTTCAAATCGAATATTTTAACTTAATAAAACACCTTATCAAGGTCGAGATAGTAATATTGCTTGAGTCGATTCCTAAATAGGAATATAATTGGTGTTATCTGTTTATAAACAAATAATTTATTGTTTTATAGATATAAAATTAGAATTAAATATAAACAAACTTTATCTTAACCTGTCAAACTATATCGAAGGAATTGGGCTTTGAGAGAATTGTTTTTTTTTATTCCAAAAATAATTATTTTTATATCACACAAGTTTAGTTATCCATTATTAAATTATTAATAATTAAACTTACCTGTAACAAAAACTCGTGCAATTTTTTTTTACTTTATCCAATGCAAAGCATGGGTAAAGTATTGTAATCGCTCTCGGGCAAGCGTGGCTTCAAAGGTGTCCTCAGGTAAAGACTACGGAACCCATGGACTCAATTAAAGTCTCAAATTGTAGTATTCAATTAGGTTGAATTTTAGCACGTGACGGTTTTGCCAAAAATTACATGGGGTCTCGTCGAGAGGCCAAAAAGTGCGATTTTTACTTTATCCAATGCAAAGCATGGGTAAAGTATTGCAATCGCTCTCGGGGCAAGCGTGGCTTCAAAGGGTCCTCAGGTAAAGACTACGGAACCCATGGACTAAATTAAAGTCACAAATTGTAGTATTCAATTAGGTTGAATTTTAGCACGTGACGGTTTTGCCAAAAATTACATGGGGTCTCGTCGAGAGGCCGTAAGTGCGATTTTCATTTAGTGCGTGCGGATGGATGTATGTATGTATGGATGGATGTATGTTATCGTTTTTTTGGCCCACGATTTTTTCCACACCGTTGCACCGATTGAAATGAAATTGAAAACCTACGCATTAGTTTGAACAAAATGAAGCGCTGATTAGATTTTGGTACATATCGACCCACAAACATTAGTACTTTATTTCAGTACTTTTTTAGTTTTTTCTAAATATCTTGAAAATGACTTAACCAATTTTGATGAAATTTAATATCCTAATTAAGTACCTTGGGGACCACAAAAAAGGTTAAATAAAGTTTTTAGTAAAATTATATTTTTAAAGTACTTTACTCTAGAGTAAGATGGTACTTTTTAAATTTTTAAATTCTTTAAAATTTATTCATTTGAAAGTTTTAATATAGCTGATTTAGCCTTGCTTAAGTAAGAATGGATAGGCTTCTCTCTGTGAAATGCTAAAAATTTGGGAGGAATTTTTATGAGTAACCATAGCAACTGCGTTGTTTTCTTGTCCCTTGCCTTTGCAGAGAGACATAGAGGAATCGACTTCAAACCAAAAATAGCGATTGATTCTCATCAAATGCTTGAGGAATGACCATTCTATATTGGATTTTTGACGTTTCGGTTTTTATTGGTGACCATTGCTGAGGACATAGATGGGTCGACTTTAAACCAAAATAATAAGCGATTGATTCTCGTCAAATGCTTGAGGAATAACCATTCTATATTGGATTTTTGACGTTTCGGTATTTGTTGGTGACCATTGCTGAAGACATAGAGAAATCGACTTTAAACCAGGAATAGCGATTGATTCTCATCAAATACTTGAGGAGTAACCATTCTATATTGGATTTTTGACGTTTCGGTTTTTATTGGTAACCATTGCTGAAGACATGGAGGAATCGACTTTAATCCAAAAATAGCGATTGATTCTCATATAATACTTGAGGAATAACCATTCTATATTGGATTTTTGACGTTTCGGTTTTTATTGGTCACCATTTCTGAAGACATAGAGGAATCGACTTTTAAACCAAAAATAGCGATTGATTCTCATCAAATACTTGAGGAATAACCATTCTATATTGGATTTTTGACGTTTCGGTTTTTATTAGTAACCATTGCTGAAGACATAGAGGAATCGACTTTAATCCAAAAATAGCGATTGATTCTCATCTAGTACTTGAGGAATAACCATTCTATATTGGATTTTTGACGTTTCGGTTTTTATTGGTAACCATTGCTGAAGACATGGAGGAATCGACTTTAAACCAAAAATAGCGATTGATTCTCATCTAATACTTGAGAAATAACCATTCTATATTGGATTTTTGACGTTTCGGTTTTTATTGGTAACCATTGCTGAAGACATAGAGAAATCGACTTTAAACCAAAAATAGCGATTGATTCTCATCTAGTACTTGAGGAATAATCATTCTATATTGGATTTTTGACGTTTCGGTTTTTATTGATAACCATTGCTGAAGACATAGAGGAATCGACTTAAAATCAAAAATAGCGATCGATTCTCATCTAATACTTGAGGAATAACAATTCTACATTAGGTTTTTGACGTTTCGATTATTATTGGTAACCAGTGCTGAAGACATGGAGGAATCGACTTAAAATCAAAAATAACGATCGATTCATATCTAATACTAGAGGAATAACCTTATTGCATTCCATTTTTGATGTTTTGACTATTAATGGCAACCTCTACTGAAAACGTGGAAGAATAGACTTAAAATCAAAAAGACTAAAATCTTTTTTGGTAAACAACTCAAGCTTGAGTTGTTTGCCATAAAAAAATTTAGTCTTTTTGATTTTAAGTCTATTCTTCCACGTTTTCAGTAGAGGTTGCCATTAATAGTCAAAACATCAAAAATGGAATGCAATAAGGTTATTCCTCTAGTATTAGATAAGAATCGATCGTTATTTTTGATTTTAAGTCGATTCCTCCATGCCTTCAGCAATGGTTACCAATAATAATCGAAACGTCAAAAACCTAATAGTAGATGTTATTCCTCAAGTATTAGATGAGAATCGATGGCTATTTTTGATTTTTAAGTCGATTCCTCCATGTCTTCAGCAATGGTTACCAATAAAAACCGAAACGTCAAAAATCAAATGTAGAATGGTTATTCCTCAACTATTAAATGAGAATTATTTTTGAATTAATGTCAATATGAACTACAAATTGCAAGTGAAATGTGATTAATAATAAAGGAACAAACATATTAATATTTCAAATGAATTTGGATAAAGTTTAGCAACGATCCGTTGCAGTTTATTTCATTTAGTGCGTGCGGATGGATGGATGGATGTATGTTATCGTTTTTTTGGCCCACGATTTTTTCCACACCGTTGCACCGATTGAAATGAAAGTAAAAACCTAGCATTCTTTTAACAAAATCAAGCGCTGATTAGTTTTTGGTACATATCGGCCCACAAACATTAGTACTTTACTTCAGTACTTTTTTAGTTTTTTCTAAATATCTTGAAAATGACTTAACCAATTTTGATGAAATTTAATATCCTAATTAAGTACCTTGGGGACCACAAAAAAGGTTAAATAAAGTTTTTAGTAAAATTATATTTTAAAGTACTTTACTCTAGAACATATTATTATTTCAAATGAATTTGGATAAAGTTTAGCAACGATCCGTTGCAGTTTATTTTTTTATTTGTTTCTTTCGTTGAACAATAGAAAAATTAACGCCAATCAATTATAAACAAACAAATTCTTGAATAATATCAATTAATTAAATTTCCTAAAGTTAATTAATTTATCTTTTGTTTTTTTTTAATATAACAACAACCTTAGAATATAATTATCTCTTTCAGCATCCGATTTCAGGTACCTTGCTACTCCCCTCCAGACTAATCTCTATCAGTTGAAATTTTTTATTATTTTTTGGTTGTTGATTAGCACAACCACAACAGCCCTAGATTCTTAATAGTGCGATCCACTTCGGTAACAGTGTCTTACCTGTTACCAGGTAATAGAACCAGTGAGTGGGTCGAATAATAATACAACAACGTAGGCGAATAAAGTCGTAACTATTAGCGAAGCAGATTACCACATTAACACCTTAGATTCAGCATTGCGACTTTAGTAAGATCAGCCCTTTAGAGGACTGATCTTGTCTTTACATTATTCGATCACCTCCCTGAGTTACCCCTGCTCGTAAACTAATCTATTGCTACAACTTGCTCAATATTGTCGAATAGTCAATATTGAGGGAGGGCGTGGTAATTGAGAAGTTAGAGCGCAAATCGGGCGAAACAAAAATTAAATATTTAAGTTTTGTAAGTCCAATTTGTCACTAATATATATATATATATATATATATATATATATATATATTTACTCTTATCTTCATTAAAGATGTTTCACCTTGCACCAACACCACAATCTCTACTAATTACACTATCTTTAATGATTTACTTTTAATTTCAGAACAAGATTTGGCAGTGCTTACTCCAAAGAGGTCAAACGCATCCGAGTCACCAGGTTTCTCGGATAGATATGATGGGAATGGATGCTGCCAAATTACACTGCTGTAATCGTGCCTCGTCTCAACATTGTCGCAGTCTTTGTATAAAGAAATTCTCCAAGGATCTTGATCAATCTTGGAAAGTTTTTGATTTAGAATGCCTCAACCACCCATCTGAAGTTGCCTTATCTATTTGCATCACTGAAGGTAATTCCTTATTTGTTATTATTAATTAATTATATTACTTATGAAAAGAAAATAGTTAGCGAAGGAAATAGAAAAAAATGGGGCAACATTTCGATGATCATATGTCGACATTTTGATAACTTAAAGGTATCTTTTCTAAATTTTTCAATGACACAACAATAAGTTTTCATTAATTGAAAATATAAACATGTAATGTGAATCAGGGCAATGAATGTTTTTTTTATAATATACTATAACCTTTCTTATATATAATCCTCTTAAGGCGCCCGTGGTATACGTTCGCAAGAAAAGAGTTCGAACATTATCAACAATGCACGAAAGGTACTTTGACAAATTATAACATTCTCATGCCCGAAAATATTTTGTCAAGCTCTTCCGCAGGGGCAAGGACCGTCCGGGCCGAAGACCCTGTTGTAATTATATTTGATTTGAATATAAACCTATATATCACAGGCGGGCGGTGATATTTCAACAAGGAGATTCTGTTCAAAAAATAAAACTCTTCAATTTTTAAAATGTTATTTTATTTTTCGTTCCTTTTTGTAAAATTCATTGATAAACTCAGAATTTTTCATTATTTTTTCAAATTTAACATTAGAAACAGGGTATGAAAATACTCTTGACGTTTTGGAATTTTAGGGATGCGCATCATCCACAGCATCCATGGACTGTACGCCACTGATCTACATATATATAAATATGTAGAATGTAGACATTTCGTAGCATTGTTACTAAAAGTTATATATGTATTATATCGTTTTTTATAATTTATCAATACTATTTGAAGATATCTCTTAGTATAACTGTTCAAAAAAACTTTATGAATGCATTAGAGTGAGTGTGGCATAAGTATTTTATTTGAATTACCAATAATTCCTTAAAATTTGGAGATATGCTGGCTATTATCAATGGAATTAGATGGAGAGACAGTCCAGAATAATGAAAAGAACAATTTCCAAATAACAAATTTATTGAAAAGTCATTTTCAACATTTTAAAAACCGACGTTTTGGAGAATCTACCCTCCTTCAGTGAATTTCATAACTACCTACTCCTGCTTGTCTTAATCAGAGCCTGTGGTGTTGGTGTTATAACATGTCCTTAACATAAAAATAATTTTTTAGTTATAAGTACTTCGACTTATTTTGATCATTGATTGTTTGTAGTATAATAATATGGATAATGTTATAATATCTTAATATTATTATTTTAAAAAATATAAGTCCTGGCGAAGAATATATTTAAAGTTCCGAAACTTCGACATAGAGTGGATAAATTTAATAACACCACCGATATATTGGCTGTTTCTTTTTATTTTGCTTTATAAAAAAATTTACAATCTCTTTTCATAATATATCAGAATAATAAAAAATGTATTAATTATTATTTAGCAACATCAGTTTTTGTCAAACTAAAATGATAAATTCTAGTGGAAGAACCGTGCGAACTGGGCTGTTCCGGTATGGGCTTCTGCACCAACTTCAACAATCGACCCACAGAATTGTTCCTTGCTTGCGCTAGTAACTATTAACGATGATGCTGCTCGGCATGATGCGGAATTATGGCAAATGCAAGGTTTCGTTTCATTACCCGGGCTGACTCTTCGGTTACGAAATTTCACTTCCACCTCATCACAAATCTGTTCCCCGCAACTTCGAAAAGCTGTTGCGTGTGCGATGCAAATTCGACCTTGCCAGCGGGATTATCATGGAGAACGAATTTGCAGGTAAGACTGCTGAGATTTCTCATCTCACTATATAAATATTTAGCTTGTATAAGGACACTTTTGTCCGTCTATTGATTTAAAATAAAAATAAAATAGCTGTAACATTACTCTTCTTGCAGGAATGATTGTATCCAGCTAGTAGATCGATGTGCTGATTGGTCTCAAATGACAGAACACCCATCATCTTCTGCTATTTGTGATCTTGTCTCAACATCGTCGTCGCCTTGCGTTCCTTTGTCGCGATTCTTAGAACCAAGCGGTGTTCCATATATGCCTCCAGGCCAAGAAGTCACCTCTCCATGTCGAGGTGATCCATGCCCGGTTGGGCAATTATGTATCCCAAATCGAGATTGTGGAATCGATTCTCTATGCAAACCTTATTCTTGTGTGCCTGGTATTTAAATTTTCAATATTTCACTGGTTTTATATATTTGTACATGAATCGTATAAATTTGTCTATTTCAGGCTGTAAACTTGGAGAAGTGTCACGTTATTTAGTTTCACAAGAGACTTTCGTTTTGATACCTATGATTCCGGGAGGGCAAAGAAATTGTTTTAAGATATGTAAATGTACCGATTCTAATATCATCGAACAATGTCAAGCACTTCCCTGTGTGTCGATGGATACATGCTGGATAGGAAACCGAAAAATAGGTAAATAATATTTTTTGTTTGTTTTATGTCCTCTGATACTTGTCCATTTGGTCAGCACAAATTTATTTTATTTTTTATTTGGCTTAAGATTTTTCTGTTAATGTCTGTGTGTGTGTGTGTGTGTGTGTGTGTGTGTGTGTGTGAGTTTAGTGTAAAAAAGTGTAGGAGTCAAATTATAGCCGGTTACATTTGTAAACAGTGTGCGCAGAACTTACATCCAACGCTACACCTCAAAAGACACTGACTTCACAATAATAAACTAACTTTGTGTTAATTTTTTAATCTTGGAGCCAATTTTGAAAGATCTTTCTTATTACCTCTAAACTAGACCATAAGTATCATAATCAAACTATAATATAACCCGAGTAGCACAATGTTTCAAACTATATTGTAACTATATAGTGTCTCAAAATCCATATAGGGACAATATAGTTACTATATAGTTTGAAACATTGTGCTACTAGGGAAGCCTTGCATATATATGTTGTATTATCAACTTCCATATCATCCTTATCAATCAGAAAATTATATATTTTTTAGACTTTAATATATTCTGTGTATATAATCTTTTCTCGATTCCCACGAAGTAATATTACAATTTACATCATTGAACAGGACACAATAATTAATAAGCAAGCAAAGCCTACCTGCCGAGCGAGCCTAGTATTGAATTCACTCAAAAATTTTCAATTTTTTTTTGCTCAAATGTCTGGAACGTATAGAAAAATAATTTTAAACCATGAATTTTTTTCTGTCAGTGTGTCTGTCAGTGTATCTGTATTCACAGTTGCACGATAATTCAAGGTAGTTCTTTCACAATTCAAGAAGTCTTCGAAACTTGAAATATAAGTCATTAAAAGCATAATAAACACATTGTTAAAATTTAAAGACGATTTACCACACCAAACATGAAATCATTGCAATTAAAAATGAAATTTTTTACATATGGTAGATTGGGAAAGGGTGGGAAAATGATCATTATTTTATTTTTTCATTGAAGGACTTTCACCATCTGTGATGAAAAACTAATATTTGTTAGGATAATATATTGGGAGTAACTTAAAAAAAAATTGAAATTATTTACCTCGTAGTTTTGATAAAAAATGAAAAAATAACATATTTTTAGTGGAGGGGATATAAGAACAATCGCTTGGAAACGATTCATTCATAAAGAGGATATAGTAGTATGAGAAGTACAGTCACGTTAAAAAAACATAACCTAAAATTTTAGCACCGTTCATATGTATAGAGTGGTTACGGGGCTAAAAGTTTTTGTGTAGATCGTCGCGAAAGAAAGACCTTAAGCAAATCGTAATTGGGATAAAATATTTTGTAGTCCTCATTAGATTTTTGGTTTTCTAGTTCCAAATTTTCTGGTCAAAAATGCAAAATTATTCAAAAAATATCATTTTTTAAATATTTTTTGAGATTTTAATACGTTTTTTCTATAGTAAAAAAATCGAACAGGTTTGTTTTGCATCATTCACTGAAACTGCAAACAGTGTACTGAAAATGTGTATTTTTAAATTGCATCGTGTGACCATTAAAAGTTATTTTACAAGGATGTAGAGATTATATCAAAATTGTATATAATGTTACAGAAAGAAAAATAAAACATAGATAATGAATGTTAAGGTTTTATAGTTGATAAATGTTTGATGAAATTATATCTAATTATGAAAACAAATTTATACATATACCTATATTTTCCCATAAGTGAGGCTGCCATTTTGTCTGCAAATCGAATTCAGATCTACATTCGCTCTCTTTTATGTAATGCTCATTCTGACATTCTGTTCTTTTTTTCTTTATTCTATTTTTATATCTTATCAAACGAGAAAGTCTTTATAACTTGGTTATATTTATAATTAAATCCACTTTTAGCAGCCCCCTTGTTCCAAAGCGCATTATTTTCGCTTCTTTGAAGCCTCAAGAGGGGTAAAGATTTGTCAGTCTTAATTCCTATTAATTTTGATGGTGGCTTGGACTCTTTCTCTTCTTATATTATTATTTTTTTTTTCTGTTAATATTTCTCATTTTTTTATCTTTTTTATTCTTCGTAATCAGCCCACATGGAATTACGAAAATTTATATATACAGCCGAACCCCCATATATCGAAAATCTATATTTCGAGCTTTTTTCTCGAATCTTGAATCTTCATCAGAAAAACATAAACTTAAATATGTATATCTAATTCCATGTAAAACAACCCTTTCTTGTTTCTTGTGAAATTATTAATTAACTATTAGAATTAGGTCTTTCCTTCTTTCGGTACTCTGGAAAATACCCTGTATTGTGTGATTATTTTTGTTAAGGTAGTTCTTTCACAAATGCAAAAATTCAAGAAGTAAGTGGATATCGATGAGGCAGTCCAATAAAAGAAGAAGATTATTTACACTTTTTTTTTTTTAATGATATTGATGAGAGAAGGAGATACACCAGAAGGTGGATCCCCTAAAGGCCTGTATGGGCTGGCCCCTCAATCGTGAAAAGAACAGAGCAGAAGGAAAAGAAGCCGGGATCACGAGCCAATCTCAGAAACTTAGATACAATTCAATATCCAATTTACTAAGGTTTTAGGGGCTTCGAGCAGTGGTAAATTCTCCGCGCGATAAATTCGGTTAAATTTATCTCCCACTTAATTTTTATTACCAGACCCTATACTTACAGAAAAAATGTCTGGGTATAGCCGGGAATCGAACCCGAGACCTCCGGGTTGCCAGTCAGTTACTCTGACCATTACACCACCGAGGCGGACAGACCACACTATCTTTTTATTTATAAAACCTACGTTTCGGAGGCTATTCCCTCCTTCTTCAGGATTTTCAAAAGTCAGTGACTTAATTCACTTATCAGTCAGTCTACAAAAATTACTCTAATCTTATTCAAGAAGTCTTTGAAACTTGGAATATAAGTCATTAAAAGCATAATAAACACACTGTTAAAATTTGAAGACGATTTACCAGACGAAACATGAAATAATTGCAATTAAAAATGACATTTTTAACATAGGGTAGATAGGGAAAGGGTGTGGGTATATGAACATAATTTTATTTATTTTTCATTGAAAGACTTTCACCATCTTGATGAAAAATTATTATTTGTTAGAATAATATATTCAGAGTAACTTAAAAAAAAAATTGAAATTATTTACCATGTAGTTTTGATAAAAAACAAAAAAAAACATATTTGGCCGATTATTTTTAGTGGAGGGGATATAAGCACAATGGCTTGGAAACGATCCGGTTAGTATGTGTATATCTATATAGAGATTTCGTAGTGTGAGTGCTACAGTCACGTTAAAAAAACATAACCTAAAATTTTAGTTCCGTTCATATTTATAGAGTGGTTACGAGGATAAAACTTTTTGTGTGGATTGTCGCGAAAGAACCTCCTTAAGTTGATTTTTTAATAATAGAGAAATTTATTCAAAATCCAGTAATCCTGTCTGTTCGATATACTTCGGATTAGAGAAACTTTATTGTAACTAAAAAACATGCCTCTTAAATAATTTTAGAGTGAATATTATTTATTATAATTTTCAAATATGTAGAATTAACATAAGAAATTATTGATTACATTATTTAACTTTCGCGGCTCAAATGACTTTTAATGTAAAATTAAAACGTGATAAGTTTAAAAGTTACATTTAGTGCTAAAATAAATATCCAATTCAATTTAGTTCATATCTTATTCCATATGCCCTGTATATTCCATATGCCAATATTTTACGCCTACTTAACTTCTCAGGCTCGGGGGAGTCGGTTCGCCCATGGACATATAGCATGACTGATTTGCACTACGGGGACAAGGGTTCCCCTAAAAATGTAATCAACTATAATATAATAGAAATCATACATTGAATAGGCACTCATACACTGTAATCAATCAATCCCCTGAATAATAAATTAATACTGGTTAAAATTCCCAAGTTTCAAAGGACAACAATTAAAAATTCAAAACTTTCAACACTAAACAGACGAATTTACAGATTTCTCAAAAAGGACTGGCATATGTTGAAATCGGCCTCTAATTGAATTGTAAGAATCTTCATGGTTAAACCACCCATGGTAAAATTACAAATTTTGTTAAAATTTTCGACTTAATGGCCGACGTTTCGGTTTCAAATGAAAATTCATTTATATTGCCATAAGATAAATAATTTTTAAAGAGTTAGGTATCGATTCAAGATGAAACATTTTTAATAAAAAAATAAGTAAAATTTCAAGGTAGGTTTCACAAAATAAAAGAAATAATATATGTTTTGAGTTTTATCTCGATATATACATATATTTCGGGTTTTGAGCCCATCATCAGGTGTTAACATAGAAAAACTTCTATGTTAACTCCTGATGATGGGCTCAAAACCCGAAATATATATATATATCGAGATAAAACTCAAAACATATATTTGTTTTATTTTGTGAAACCTACCTTGAAATTTTACTTACTTTTTATACGATAAATAAATAATCATTGATTTAGTCAAGTCAACTTAATTCATTTACATGTAAAAATTCGTTGTTGCCGTTGAGCGTTATGTTACTTTTAGATTCATAGAAACTGAGTTACATTTTCTCACTATTAACACCATACCAAACAAAACGGTAACAGAATTTTAACAGATCGATGGTCTAAGTCTAACTTTATCTCTTATCACATTAAATTAGCTTCAGAATCATCTTGAATAAAGTAGAACATTTTTACAAATTTTCTAATTTCACCGTGAGTGGCCCAACTCGAAGGATCTTCCAGCTTATCAATCAGGCCAGCTAAGTTTCAACAAAAAATACCTTTTTCATTGCCCCTTTAAAATTTGAAACCTCCAACCACTTATATTTTAAACTAAATGGCTTGGTTTTGTGTTTAAATTCAGAATCACTAAAACAAATGAAAATTTTAATCTTTGAGTAAAATTTTAGCGCATTTACATATGGTATACCAGAGGGGTTCTTGGTCCGGATTGTTAATTTTTTCACTCGGGTTCGATACCCAAGTGAGTAAAAACAATCCTTCTGACATATAATTAAAAATAATCAATTCCATCTTGGATTTAGAAGAAGATTTGAAAATAAATAGAAACGTCGACTTCAGAGAAATTAATCTTTTCTAGCTGGATAAAAATACTTAGTAGGTTTCACATTAGATATAAAAATAAAACGAATTTATTTTTGAAGAATTTTAATCTCGATATATATATTTCACGACAACCCATCTCAGGAGAAACAGAGAGTTACTTTCTGTTTCTCCTGAAGATGGGTTAGTCACCCGAAATATATATATCGAGATTAAAGATTCTCCAAAAATAAATTCGTTTTATTTTATATCTTAATGTGAAACCTACCAAGTATTTTTTATCCAATAATTTTAAAAATGTTTCACCAAGTACCAACACCAAATTCCTTAAAAACTATTCTTCTAGCTGCCCTAACCCTTATTCTTATGAAAGATTCAAATTTACTAGAAAATCATAAAGATAGTGTCAATTCTTATTAAATCCAACGGAATGGAATATTTTTAATTATATGTCAGAGGGGTTGTTTTTCACCACCTGAATCGAACTCCGAGTGCCAGTAACACCAATCCGGCCCATCTGGCTCACCTGCGGGATGCGAACCTCTCTGACATATGTATGAGGGGGTGAAAACAACCCCCTCAGACATATAATTAAAAATATTGCATTCCATCGGATTTGATAGATGACACCATCTTATGATTTTCTACCTTATTCTTATATTACATATTTATAACTACAGCTACATCGATTTCCCCTAATTAAGAATAATTATACTATTAGATACGGAATCCTCGGTTTGCGAGTCAGATATTGGCTTTGATTCAATAAGTAGTTTTTTCGACTGTTGCGCATTCCTCCCTCACCTTTTAATACTTTCCACCCCACAGATTGAAAACCGCTGAACTACGCTAAGTGTCCATAGCTGCATGTTTTACTTATTTCTTTATTTGTTATTGAAAAAAATGATTAATGTTTATAAATAAATGTGTGCCTATATATAGTATGTATAGGCACATATAGTATATACTATATACAGGGTGGGACATAAAGATCTACAACATTTTGAAGAGATTACAAAAAAATGAAAAAAATTTAAATAGAAAAAAACACATATATTTTTTGAAAAACATGAAATCATTTTTTTAAATGTGTTTTTTAAACACTATCAGACAAAAAGCAGGGGGGGGGGGTCAAAATGAAAAATTCTAGCCCTTTCTACCAATCTCAACCAAATTTTGTATACATATTCTGTAGGCCCCCAAAAGACTAAAAATGCAAAAAATAACCACCTGAAATGCGAGGGGGGGTATATATTCTGTTGACCCCTCAGAAGGCTAGAAATTCAAAAACTATCCAAATTTTGTATACTTACATAGTTTGGTCGAAAGGGCTAAAATTTTCATTTTTGACCCTCCCTTCCCTATTTTGGGTTATTAGTTTTTGCATTTCTAGTCTTTTTGGGGCCCCCAGAATGTGTATACAAAATTTGGTTGAGTTTGGTCGAAAGGGCTAGAATTTTCATTTTTGACCCCTCTCCCTCCCTTTTTTTGTCTGATAATGTATAAAACATATTAAAAAAAATATATATATATTTTATGTTCTTTCCAAAAATATATATTTGTTAAAATTTTTTCATTTTTTATACCTCTTCAAAATGTGGTAGATCTTTATGCCCCCACCCTGTATATAGTAATGGAGAATTGTTGGAAACTAGCCCAAGGATAATGAAAAATGAAATTTCGAATAAAAGACATTTATTGTATTGGAGCATCACTTTCATCCTCCTAAAAATCGATGTTTCGGAGGATATTCGCTCCTTCTTCGGGGTTTAAAAGCTAAAGAAATTTAAAAAAAATTATGGTTTTGTCAAGAAACGGCACTGTTTAAAGAGCTACACTTCTATGACATGTTTCAGATTTCTAATTCACGCCGTTTGAGGTCAAAAAAATTTCCAATTCAGTAAATTTTTTGAAAAGTGTACCTTGTCTTGAAAAAAGTGTTTACTTTTATTGTCAATTTAATCTTACTTTTAATAAGAAATTTATATGACCAATCAAACATTGAGGGACGTTTGAAACTTTTTTAAAAACATATTTGATATATCTGGTAGATGCCCAGCGGAGAACTATGGAATGCTTCTTTGCAATCGGCCTAACGCAAGTGACGTCATTAGGTCTGGAAAATGAGATTTCTCGCGACCGTGTAATAAATACTATCTGAATTTTAAGAATTTTATCATTTTCTTAAGAAGAAAAGTAGGTTTTCTGTATGCTTCGTTTGTTGACCGTTTTAAACCCTGAAGAAGGAGAAAATTTCCTCCAAAACTTTTAAAGAGTATGATAATGACGTTCCGATAAATGTCTTTTATTCGAAATTTTATTTTTCCTTACCCTTGGGCTGCGTTCCTTCATTTTTCCAGTAAAATTTTACCAGTCCGTCTCTCTAAAAGAAAATTCTTCTAATATAGATAGTAATATATTTATATATTTATTTATTTTAGATCATGGGGATATTGTTTATATCGATTGTAACGTCTGTAGCTGTTTTTCCGGCGAATTGAGCTGCTCCAAAAAACAATGCGAAACGACTTCGGCTGGCGGAAGAGACTTGGCCTTCACGAGCTTACCTTGCAATTGTCCACCACATTTTGAACCCGTCTGCGGGGTCACTGGAAAGACTTATCCTAATTCTTGTCTCGCAAAGTATGTAAATTATCTAAAGAACAGAGAGAGCTTAGTTGAATCAGTGAACAGCCTTAGCTATGAATTCTTGATCACTTTCTAAAATCCTATTGAATTTTTTGTTTAAATGATTTATGGGTAAATAAACGCGCGTAGAAATTCGTTTTAATACATTAATTATTCCAATAAATACATTATTTTCATGAGCTATAAAATAACTTTTAAGGAGTTCGGTGTTGGTTCTAGATGAAACATTTTAATATAATAATAAAACTTGAGTAAGATACGAGGTAGGTTTCACAAAAAAAGAAATAAAACAAAATTGAGTTTTGAATTCGATATATTTCGGGGGTTAGCCCATCATCAGGAGTCTAGGAAAACTGATTATATATTGGAAAAATAGTTTTACAAGTAACAATTTAAAAAAAAATTGTAACTGTATGTTGTGAGGGGAAGTAGGGGAAGAGGAGAAGTTGTTCTAAGAATTAATATTTTCTATTGAGATTTGAACTGGCTGAAAGGAATCTATACGTGGTATTATAATAACGAATGGACAAGTACCTGAGAAGGTACAACTTGAAAGGTACATGAAAGAGTACAATTACCCTAGTATATTCAATGTGCAAACAATGGAAGGAATGTTTATTTAATTTATTATAACATATAATCGATAATTGTATTTTTATACACTTCCAATTGATTATTGGAACGAAGTTCCTTATGGGACGCCTCGGAGGGGTACCCTAGCCGGTGAAAAACGTCCGTAACGTTAAAAAAAAGCGTGCCAATGCTCATGCGCGCGCATCCACTCAGGTCGCCACTCTGGAGGCGGGGCCTCTGGCTTGTGCTGTGGTCGGGAATCCCTGAGAATTTTACTCTCGGCGAGAAGCTTTCACACATAGTAACACCCTATGACGATGAAACTAAGTTTAAGTTTTATCATAATCGAGTGCAAGCTAGATCGACGGAAAGGTTACTTACAGAATTCAAAAGGTTATCATTAAATTCTTTACACACAAGAGCAAGAACAATCGTAGATTTCATTAGTAATAAAAAAGGTGTTTCAACTTTAACATTTAACGTTCAAAGTTTAAAGAGTCATCGCTTGGATTTAACTGATTCAGTTACTCAAAAAACAAACATTTTATTACTATCTGAGACAAATATGGACAATGATCAGCTATATGAAATACCGAATTTTAATTGTATCGTCCATTATAAAAGAGGTAATGTTCGATCAGGTGGAGTTGCGATTTACCAATCGAATGACGACACTGTTAATATTGTTTCACCAAATATGGACATAATAATGAGAAATGCTAATGACTTTGGTTTTAGACATTCACCTGTTGGAGATATTTGTTCTGCTATTTGCAAGATGGAAAACGGCGTTGAAATCGTAATGGTAGTCGTTTACATTGCACAGAAACAGAAGTTAATAGACATACAAGGATTCATACATCGATCACTGTTGGAGTATTCTGCAGCATCTACAGCATTACTTGAAGAGTATGGTACCAATTATGACCAACTTCCACTAATTTTGGCAGGTGACTTCAATATTAACTTCAAAGATAAGCAATCAGAGTCATTTAAAACTTTTCTGAAAAATACATTTGATTTAAATATGAACAATAATGAAGATGAATCCACTACGAGAGACAATACTACTATCGATGCTGTTTTCTCGAGATATTTGGCAAAAATCGAATCACAAATATATATATCTTATTTTAGTTACCATAAAGCTATAGTTTCTATGATAGAACATAATTAGGCTTAATTATTATTATTCATATAAATACCTGTTTCTTTTTGTATATTATTATTATTATATATTATATATTTTTATAAATCATTGTAAATAAAATAAAGGTGTTAAGATAATTTTATAAAGTAGTTTCTTTGCTTTTTATCGATAAAAAAATCATAATAAAAAATGTATACCCGAATAATTATTTTTCTTTATACCTAGAATAGAACTTAAAATTAATATTTTTATAATAAGGAACTTCGTTCCTATCCGGTGTCCTACGACACAGATCTATTTTTAAAATATTTGAATTATTAGAGAGGGCTATTTTTATTTCGGTGGATTCCAAGAGATCCAATTTAAGGCCTTTTCTTTCGAAATGAATGGGGATAGGGTTGGTTATTATTAGAGGTTGAATGGTTGGATTCATGTAAGTGAATTGCGAAGGCTGAGGTCGAATCTAAATTAATGTTATCGGATTTATTGAGATGATTAAGAGCTCTTACATGCTCGGAGTAACGTATTTTGAAAGCGCGACCTGTCTGCCCAATATAAAAAGCATCACAATCTTGACAAGTTAATTTATACACTCCTGATTTGTCTAATTTATCAATTTTGTCTATTTTATTGTTAATTAATTGGGAGCCTAAATTGTTGTTGTTGTATAAAGCAGGAGTGATTCCATATGATCTAAGGGTATAAGCTAATGGATATGTCAGATGATTAGAAATGAAGGGTATTCTTCTATATATTTTTTCAGTTCCCGATTCTAATGAGTGTAAGTGTTTCACACATAATCAGTTTTCCTAGACTCCTGATGATGGGCTAACCCCCGAAATATATCGAATTCAAAACTCAATTTTGTTTTATTTCTTTTTTTGTGAAACCTACCTCGTATCTTACTCAAGTTGAGCTATAAAATATCTCTCTGATCGCAATAGCAATAAAATAAAATAAGCTGTTTTCTATTTGCAGATTAGATGCTTAGCTTGTTGAGTTGTTTACCATAAGAGAAGTTAATTTAGAATTTAGACCACCTAGAATGTACATTTTTAATGAGATAAACTCATCAGAATGCACGACGTTTCAGCACCTAGCCCTAGAGTCGTTTTTCAATTCCTCTCAGGCTAATTTATTGGCTCAAATCAGCAACAGCTAGAGGCGCTAGCTAACGGGGAACAAAAACATTTTTACCTATAAGAATATGTTTGTTACTTTTTTATTCCCCATTAACTGACCCCCATGCAGTTACCTTTAGATAATAGGGCGTGATTTAAATGCAATCATTGACATTCTACACGTTTCGAAAGCATCCCAGGTAGCACAAGAATAATCTATAAATATTCTGATAATATCTTCTTCTGGACATTGGAATATCCTCTGAATAATCTTTCAATCTTCATAGATATTCTGGGAATATTCTTAGAACTAAAATATTCGTGTAGGACATTAAATTCCCTTTACCGGAATATTCCTAATTGCGCATTCTTGGAATATTCGGAAAAGAATATTATCAGAAGATTAAATCCCATTTAAATATTCTGTGAATCTTCTGGAGATAATTGGAATATATATGTCCTTTAAATAACTTATTAGAATATTCTGGGGATATTGTGTGCTACCTGGGATGTCACGCCTCTTACAGTAGCCAGAAAATTTTCATGGGGGGGGGTCAATCCCCAAAGAAAAATATTTATTGGGAATTTATTTTTATTAAAACAAATAGTCCAGTTAAATTGTGTTTTTACGCGAAAGTTTTTGGGCTAGTTGTAATTTCTTCGACCCTTTATGTTTTTGGGTGTGCTGAATCCGAATCTGAGGTTTACTAACAAAATTTCGTGAAGGAACATTGTCAAAAATGCCAAAAAAGTTTTAAAAAATCTCATTTTTTGGCGGGTTTTTTGCTTAAAACTCGAAAACTATCAACTTTTCCTAAATAACCTCACTATTCAAAATGAAAGTTGATAAAATTTTCTATAAATTTCATCACTTAGGTTTTTTTCTCCGACCAACCGTTCGGGCTCAAGCACTAGTTGAAAATTGGCGTATTTTTTCTGTTTCCGCAAATCCCAAAAACTCGCACTTTTTTTCGATTTTTTATATGAAATTTTATAAACTTTCATTTTGAAAAGAAAGGTTATTTACGGAAAGTGATAGTTTTCGAGTTATAAGCAAAAAACCCGGCAAAAAATGAGATTTTTTTTACCTTTTTTGGCATTTTTGAGAATGTTCCGTCACGAAATTTTGTTAGTAAACCTTATAGATTCGGATTCAGCACACCACAAAACATCAAAGAAATCAAAACTACCCCAAAACTTTCCCGCGAGTGGCCCTTCAGAGAACAATTTAACTGGACTAAAAAGGAACATAATTCTTGATTAAACATGAAATATATTTAATTACGGTTAGTTTGCCATAAGAAACAGTTTGTTTTTGCCGTTACTCATCCTATGAGCCTGCCCCGGGGGGGTTCGACCCCCGTGGCTACGCCTCTAGCCTCTTATGAATTTCTCCTATAAATCAACATTTAGCAAAACAACCGACTCTGGAACGAACTGTTCCAACAGTTAAAAAACGCTTAGAACATGATTGACAAAGCCCCCTAAATAAATTTTTCGTTTTTATTTTTAAAATCTTATTTTAATCTAATTTTATATTATATATAATACAGGATTGGACTTGTGTTACCGGGATAAAGATTCGACTACTCTCCTCATGGGACTTTATATTATGATAATTAATTTCGTTTTATTTTATAACCTTTTGAACCTAAACTCTAGCATTCATAACTACAAACAAAAATTTGAACTCTTTTTTCTTTCAGTTTTCAATAAAACCACAACTACAACCAGATTAAAAATGGGTTAATATGTACCAATTTGCTTCAAAAAATTTTGGGGAAGGGCCCCCAGTCCCCTACCGGGGGGGGGGGGGGTAGGCCTACATCGCTTTCCAAGTTTTGACCCCCCCTGGCCTAAGATCGTTCCATCGTGCTTGAAACAAATCCTCATTATCAAAATCTTTAAAAAATTGTAGTATTAATTTGTATACCTATTAATTTGTCTTGTAATTAATTTTAGAGTAATATTTGTTTATGATTAACCAGGTGCTCGGGTCTGAGTGCTGGCGATTTCCATTTAGGAGAATGCGCGAAAAAGAAACCATGTGACCCGAATCCATGCTCTTCCAGGGAAATCTGCATTCCGAAAAGGCAAATCTGCCTAGCCCCGAGTTTAAAGAATTGTCCACAATTTCTCTGTTGTAAGTAGGAATTCTCTTGATATGTTTTAGCTTTATAACACTGTTCGACTTATCGAAAACTTTTTTTTTTTTATATTTTCCCCAGTGAATTTGAGTAGCAACTGTTCTTCGATGCCTACTGATTTGGTCTGCGGATTTGACAATAGCACCCATAATAATCCTTGTTTTCTTCACCAAAATAACAGTACCTTAGCGTACTGGGGTCCTTGCTTCGTAAGTAGCTCTAATATTTTTATTTATTCATTGAGAATTTCCTCATTCACATTTCACCCTATCATTTAGATGTATTTTTAACTTTACATGGGGCGTTATATTCAAGTTCTATTTTTATATTTGATTAAATTAAAAATCAAAAATATTTATGATCTTTTTTTGTCTCTAATTTTTTTTTTTTTAGTTTATCATATATGGTATGATGAAGTATTGTAATAGTGCATGGAAAAAGTGTTGTTTTTTTTGCTTCATTTTTTCGAAATATCTCACTAACGGCAAAAACCATTTTGATAATTTTTTTTTTTGCGAATTCACGGGCATTTCTGTCTATAATAAAGCCTGATATAGGGAACATCGAAAAATGTATATTTTAAGAGATATTAATTATTTTGTCAAAATGCCTGTCTCTGGGTGAGTCCATGTGTTACTAAATTTTGTGTACGCACTAGCTCAAAAACCAATAAGGGTATCAAAACGAAATTTTATATTTAGATATTTTTGAGGGGTGATCCGCGATTGGAAGTAGGTGTAGACCGCTTTGAAAGTATTTTGGAAGTACTTGGAAATATTTGGAAGTACTTGGAAATATTTGAAAGCACTTGGGAATATTTTAAGTACTTGGAAATATTTGGATATACTTGGAAATATTTGGAAGTTCTTGGAAATATTTGGAAGTACTTGGTAATATTTGAAAGCACTTGGGAATATTTGAAAGCACTTGGAAATATTTGAAAGCACTTGGAAATATGTGTATATACTTGGAAATATTTGGAAGTACTTGGAAATATTTGGAATTACTTGGAAATATTTGGAATTACTTGGAAATATTTGGAATTACTTGGAAATATTTGGAAGTACTTGGAAATATTTGGAAGTACTTGGAAATATTTGGAAGTACTTGGAAATATTTGGAAGTACAAGTTGAAGTAGGTGTACAGCATATTAGGTCGCGGTTCACCCCTCGGATATTTTATATTGAGATTAAGAGGCGACTGTGGGTCAGTCGTCAGAGTGTTGGGCCGCTGTCCTGAACTATGCTAGTTCTAGACTGAGTCTCGGCAGATATTTGCAGTCGCCTCCTCTTGGAAAGCAATGACAAACTACCAAGAGTATCAGTGCCTAGTCAACCCTCTCCAAACTAGCCGTCCGGAACCGGCGTTAAAAAGTAGGTCCCGTATATCTGTGTAAAACAGCTAAACACCCTCAGTACAGGTATATGTGGAGAGGTGCCGAAAACGTCAGGGAGACCTGATATGGCACTTAAAGAAGAAGAATATTGAGGTTAAGAGGTGATTGGATTAAGGTTGCAATTGGACTAAGGAGGAAGGGGCTTAAAATTCAACCATTTGTCAGATTTGGACTAAATTTTTCACAGTTGCTCTTTAAAACCATGTGAAACTTGTGGGTAAAAAAATCAAATTGATTTTTTTATTTTATTTTAATATACGTTTTAATAAGAGGGGGTGGTAAAGTAATGGCTATATCACGTATTTTTTTATTATTATTTAAACGCATAATGCAGGAAGAATGTTTTTTTAATTTTTACTAAACTTCTCGTTCGAAAACTTTAGTTGAAAGGAACTCGTGCAATGAATGAATTGAAATGCCATCATAGAATGAATTAATATAATTAGATCTTGATTTAATTAGAAAATTAAAATATTTCTCTAAAGGCTAATCTACACCGCCAAAAGCTATCAAATTCCATTTCTTTCTTCTTTATTCTTTTAAGTAAATTGATATTCTCTTGCACTTTAGATGTACGTAATTCAGAAGCGTCTGATTAATTGGAAAATCTAACCACCTTGGTATGTGTCTCTATAAAATCAAATCAATAATTCCCCCAAAAGCATTCTTTATTCAACATTATTTTGTGGTCAAATTAGAAATGATTCGAAACAACTCAATGATCAATTCGTTTATCTCTAAGACTTACAGAGACCGGGAATTCCCTCGGTGGATTTCATCTTTCATGTTCTACAATCACTGATTTTCCAAAATAATTTTATCGCCCTTGATCTGAACGAAAATTTGCACCATTATACTTTACGGCTTTGTGGGACTATTATCTAGTATCTGAATTAGGGGGTGAAAATCTCTTCTTCTGATTTTGATTGATTTTTCGGCACATAGTTCCGTCAAAGTTCTGAAATATATTCTTACAATTTTTTTCAGATTCGACGAAGGGGCTAATTAAATTTTCTGACCCCATCCCCTCCCGATACGGTTAATTGATTTTTTCCCAATAGTTCCGAGTTTGTACAAAATTTTATTCAGTTCCGACAAAAGAAATAAAATTTAAATTTATTTATCCCCCCCCCCCTCTTGATTCTGATTGTTGATATTTCGTTAAGTAGATAAAAAAGTTCTCAAAAATAATCTTACGAATTTTTTCAGATCCAACGAGGTTAATATTTAAATTTTTTGTGGTCCCCACATTCTATAATTAGGATAAATAGTTGATGTTTTAATAAAATAAAAGTAAAAACTGATTAAATATATTTTATTTTTTCCATTAAGCATCACTTCATTTTTTGTTTTATTTTAATCCTTTAATATATTGTAAAATATACATTAGCATTTTGAGAAAGAAATTTTAAAATTATCATTAAAAAAGACGATGAGTCTTCCCTCGATGAATTTTACCTAAACCATTTAGAAGAGTTTACACATAGGTCTTGCACCTTTTTGGATTCCTATCATCCAGAATGCTATTTGGGGAGCATTGGGTACCCTCTTCACTAGGGTGCTCCTTATTTTGGATATCTTCGAATATTTATCTGAACAGGGCTCATATATTTAAATAAATAAAAAAATATCCCCAAGTTTCAAGTATCTATCTCAATTTTAACCTATAGCGATTAAGTTTCCCATCTAAGTTTCAAATTTTTTGAACCATTAGTTTCGCAGGAATAAAAAATTTATCTTTCAATGCCAAAAATCCCATGTTATTTAGATAGAAAACTTAATCGCTGTGTAGCACTAGATTAAAATTGAGATAGAGACTTGAAACTTAGGGGTATTTTTATTTATTTATTTAGAACCATATGAGCCCCTGTCAGCCCAAATATTCGAAAATATCCAAAATAAGGAGCAAACCTACTCTTCACTCGTTTGATTTTAAGTTTCTACTTGGTTCGTTTTCTCATTGTGTTATCAGGACGAAAACGAATGCAGCGAGAGTCCGGTCTGCGGCGCGGATGGCAACACCTACCTAACATCCTGCGCTGCAAGAGCCCATCGAGTTCCCTTGGACTACAATGGCGATTGCAAAGCCGTGGGGCTGATTAGCAAAGAGACGTGGGCACAATGTTGGGCTTCCGGGGTTGTTTGCCCCCAACTAGCTCGACATGATTGTGTTGGGATCACTCCTCCAGGAGCCTGTTGTCCAGTTTGTGGTGGAGCAGTTCGTTTTCTCTTCAGCCGCGAACAGATGGATCGTTCTTTAAATGCACTCTCTCGTCGTAACCAAGCAAGACCGAATCTGTTCACGGTGGAGACCATCTTAAAAGATCTCGAGCGGTTTGTGCCTGTAGCTGAATGCACCGTGCGTGGGTATCTCTCCGTGGAACAGGATTTGTTTGTTCTAATACGAGCAGAGACTCGAATACTCCCTTCGGATCTGCAACTGGAGGCGTGTGTGCGTGAGGCAGAAAAATTGGCCACTCTTGTGCGGCTGAAGAGCCCTAGGCTACTGAGCCAGCTCACCCTTAGCTCCCTGATCAGCAGCTCTGTGGTCCATATGCCCATCCACAACGTAGCCGCAGCCTCTGCTTTCCAACTCGATTACTACATCCATTCGTTGATTTCCATCTTGCTTATCATTTGTGTCCTCTCCTAAAATGTCTCTCTTTCTCGTTAACATTCCATTTCAAAAAAAAATCAAAGAGGTTGTCCTCTGCTTGATTCAAATAAACATATACATACGTATATATAACGTTTAATATGTTTATTAAAAAAATGTTATTGATTGTTTTTATTATATAAATACTTTTATGAAAAACAATCTTCAAACTTTTATTAAATTCCCAGATGTTTTGAGAGAATTTCCCCCTTTATCAATGGAATTAAAAAAAAGGTGCTTTATTTTATTATTTTTTAAAATAAAAATGATGAGAGAAGGAGTTACACCAAAAAGGTGCATCCTCTAAAGACCTGGGTTGGCCCCTCCATCGTGAAAAAAGAAGAAGGGATTTTATGGGCTGGGTAGGGGTCGAATGTATCTGTGGGTACGGGTCTTAAACAGCTGATGGTTATAAGTCGCGGGTAAGACGGTGGCAGGGAGCGAGTTCCAGTCTCTGGAGGTCATAGGAATAAAAGAGTTGGCGAAAGGGCTGGTTCGATTTTTATCCGATTTGACAGCGAAGGGGTGCTGAGGGTTTGAAAAACGCGGGTTTCTCTTAAAGAGGGATTTAGGGGGGGATAATTAATTTCAGCTCTACTGAACAGACACCATGATAGTATCTGTAGTACAGGGAAAGGGCAGAAACGGTTCTTCGTTGAGCCAGAGAGTCGAGTGAGTTGACTAGAGCCGGGTCTCCTATTAGTTTAATTGCTCGCTTCTGAATCGCATCTAGTGTGGCAAGAGAGAATGCTTGGAGGCCTCTCTCAACAGATGAGAGCCATATTCGAGACAAGGACGAATTTGAGCCTTATACATAGTCTAATGAAATATATATAACTTTATTTACTATATATATATATTTCAAGAAGCACCTTTTTTCTTTCCTTGAATTTTTTTTCTTCAATTCCATTGATAAAGGAAGAAATTCTCCCGAAAATTTTGAGACTTTAATAAACGTTTGAAGATTGTTTTTTATAAAAAATTTGTATTTATTTTGTATATGTACTGTATATTTATATATATATATATATATATATATATATATATATATATATATATATATAGTTTGTTACTCTCGCAAAATGGGTTTTTACCCGATGCCAATATATAAATAAAAAAAAATTGTTAGAGACTATAGTTTTGAAGGTTTACCTTCATCCTTGGTCTTTTTAATTAGCAATATTTTATCTGTTATGAGTTCAAATAACAGATAAAATATCTCTATTTCAAAGATTTATAATGAAGTACAAATATTCGAAAGTATAGTCTTTAACTAATAAATTATATACATATATATAGATATTATACTTGTTATATAATTTTGTTTATTTGCATCAAGCAGAGGTCAACCTCTTTATCTTCTCTTTATTAATCTGCTACTCTCAGCAAAAAACAGTATTTTTAACTAATTCCATTTCAACCTCAAATCCTTTTTTCAATTCATTTAAACATCAATTAAGTAAGAGTACTGTTCTGAAGAGTAGCTTCAAAAAGAGAATTACTTTTAGAGAAATGAATATTTTCAATGAAATCTGTGATATTACTTTTAAGAAAAGTAACAATGACCTAGTGATCCTATATACCAAAGGTCTTAAATATTAACAATTAATTCTCTTTCATTCATTTCAAAGAGAAATCTCTTTTCAAGATTTAATCTCAAATAAAATCAACTTCTTATAATATATAATGTTCACTGAATAAAGAAAAAGCGAAAGGGAAACGAAATATATTATATTTAAACTGATTTTCGCTCAATCTGCTTTATAACTGAATTTTCAAACTACTTTAAAAGATAAAAAAAACTAATTTTGATACCCGACTATTGTATATGAATTTCTAGTATGGTTAAAATCAAACTAACCTATATGAATGTTTTAATATAGTTTTTGTTGTTTATGGTAGACATACCAATTATTTATAGTATAAAGTAGGTACAATATTCGTTAGGAAAAATGTTTATTAACAGAATAAGGTACAAAATCTTCCGATTTATTTTTGGGTTCATTAAAGAAGTTTAAACGAAAGCTAGATTTATTGTTTTAACTAAAGTCTGTCTCACGATTTGTCTGTTTGGAAAATTGTAGATTAAACTCTTCTTACTTCACTGACCCGATCCACGCATGCGCACTTTAAATTTTCTTGTTAGAAAGTCAAAGTGAGCATTCGTGGTTCGCCCTAGTGAAGTAAACTGAATTCAATTGAAAAGTTTTTATTTTGCCGGGAGTAGCAGAGTTGTTGATTCACAAAGAGAAACAAAGAGGTTGTCCTCTGCTTGATGCAAATAAACATACACACATATATATCGAGATGATATATCTGTATATATATATTATTTATTTGTTTAAGACTATAGTTTCGAAGACTTGGTCTTCATCATTAGTCATCAACATTTATAATTAAAGACTACATTTATAATTAAAAAGACTGATGATGAAGACCAAGTCTTCGAAACTATAGTCTCAAACAAATAAATAATATATACATACAGATATATCATCTCGATATATATGCGTGTATGTTTGTTTGCATCAGGCAGAGGACAGCCTCTTTGTTTCTCTTTGTAAACTGAATTCACAATTATTCTTTCCATAGAAGCCTGTTTATTTTTCATGCTGCAAAGTTTCCAATTCTTATTTTAAAATTAAAATGTTGTCCATTTTGACAAGTATATTTTCATAAATTTGTCAGACGACAGCAAATTATCTTTGAGAATAATTTTTGACCTGAGTCCGACAAGAGAGAGAGTATTATCGTGTAATAAATAAACTATTTACATCCCTTTTTGGCCTCAACCTTAAATAAAGTCATTTTTTTAATATTAACGTTAAAATTATTTAATTTAATAGAAATAAAATAATGAAAATTTCCGGAACTGTTTTATTCCATAATTTAGATGCTGAAACTTCAATAGGCTGTCTAAAAATTTTATTCAATATTATTTTATTGATCAGAGTAGCTATCTTTTTGAAAATATTCAATTATTTCGTCAAATATTACGCGTACTAAACGACCACAAGACATTTTTTCTTTTCATAACAATTAGTTTTAATTATTAAATTATAAAATAATAACAACTAGTTATATTGGTGAATTAAATCCGAGAAATCAAGAAAGTTAGGTTGGAATCAAACATTTTGCATAAAGTCATAAAGTGAAATAAACATTCAAAGTAGGAAATTTAATTTAATTGATTAGCTACACCACACGGGATACAAACTTATAAAATCAATATAGGTACCTAATAATAATAATAATAATACAATTAATTTATTTATTGAACTGGTAAATTCTTTCAGCTATTTTTATTTTTAATCAATTTTCTAATTTCAACAGACCCGAAAATTTTTTCCCCAACAAACAGATTTGATTTGCCATACAATTGGACTTAAGTAATAATAAACTGACCAAATCATGACAAATAAAATAAAATATAATAAAAATGAATAATAAATAATATTAGTATTAATAATAATAATAAATACAAATAACAAATTACAATAATTTTTTATTTTTTTTTTAATTTAATATTTATTTTGTTATTTTGATCTTTATTCGTTTATGTTTTGTTATTTGTTTTTAGGGTTCGGTTAAAAAATAAAACGGGGACTCTATTAATGTCTCTACAACGTCCGTCTGTCAGCAAAAAATTGTAGCTAAAATAAGATACTAGTTGTATATGTTTATTTTACCTGAAATTAAAAATGTTTTAAAATTTTGATGGGGGGATTATTATTATTATTTTTTTTGGGGGGGGGTGGGCGGTTAGGCAAAATTTTTTGTAGGATCTAAAATTATTTTGTATATTTATTATTTACCTAAGTCCTATTGTTTTTATTTATTATAATATCTGTATCATATGTATTTTTTATAATATCCATTGTCAAAGCTAAACCTTACCTTGCGCCTTGATGTAGTGTAATTCTCTACAGGCCAGTGTAATCAGAACTCTACATTTTAGGCGTTGCCGTTAATCTTTCTTATTTTCACTGATTTTAATATTTTCTTACTTAAACTATGTATGGTGTATTTAAACAATTAACTGTCATTTTCATTTTCTAACAGTTTAATTACCCACAACCACTTGTACCACTTACCTATATATCCCTAGCACATTCATTCTCCACCAAAGCGATTTTTCTTTACTTAGATATTGTTAAAAATAAATTTGTTTCTCATTCTGTATAATATTTCATAACATTTCCTACTCGAATCGTATCTAAATATATTTTAAGATTGTTAATGAATTTTGTTATATTCTAATTTAGATTAATTAGATTTTTAATATATTTAAAAATATAGTCTATATTTTTAAAGTAAATTATAATTATAAAAGAACCACAAAAATATTAACTACTACGAAGGGGCCAGACCAAAAACTAATATTAAAAATGCCTACATAGGGTTCATATTGATTGTGTAATTGAATACTTAACATAAATATATAATGATCCGGCGATTATAAAAGTGTTCTAAGTCATTTAATATTAATTTTGAGAAATTTAAAAACAAGTTTTGAATTTTAAATCTAAAAACGCAACTACAAATTCATTTAACTGTTAAATTTTATGCTATTTGGCAAATATCATTCTTGTACTTTAAATGGATGCAACATATAATATAAGATCAATTCATTTTTTCATTTTTTTTTTACTAAGGCCACTTTGATAATCACTGGAACATGTTCAATGTCTTGTTCAGTTTAGTTCTGTCCATCGCCCGTTGGTGATCAAACGACCGGCGATAATCTCTGATGATAAAAAGTGAGAGGTTGTCAAAACGTAACTAAATGCCTCTATAGGCCCGGAACATGAACCTTAATTGTCACATTAAAACATCAAGATAGATATACGTGTGAGTGTCACCAAAGTTTGGGTTAAGTTAAATTCATACAAACTGTATTAATTTATTTTTGTTAATAAATAACACTTGAAAGCAAGTATCAAATTTTATATTAAAATATCGAAATTCATAATATTATATATATTGATTCATATCCATCCATTCAAATCTATTTTATATATCACATGCTCTTGTAAAAATTTATTATTTACTGTTCAAGTCTTATTTCTCAAAAATGAAAGATGTGATCCTTAACTTTTGAATGTAGTTTCGTTGGATTTGAAACACGTTAGACTCTAAGAAGGGGCGCAGTGACGTCATCACTCATGGAGTATATACCCTTAAGGACGTTCCCTAATATAGCTCAGATGCAGTTCGCTCTTAACCCCTCTCGCAGAAAGGCAAAAATATTTTCACTGCGTCGTTTCTTGGATCTGGCAACATTGCATTCTTACCGACGCTAAAAGACAAAGAATAAAAAAAGCTTCATGAAAAAGCTCAATCCAAAATTCCAGATGAGAACAGTATAGTTAGGTTGAGAGAATTAGCTAAAAATCTCAAATGCACTAGCTGCAGATGTTTTTTAGATATGGAAAAATTGAGTGATTTTAATGTGACGTTGCCAAGTCGCCATCTCTCACTTGCCATGCCATGAGAGAAAAATGAAAACCATCAAAACTACCTAATTTTTAACATTTTTCATACAAAACGAATACTGCTTGATACAATTATTTGAACAGGAAAATATTTGTTATATCTTCAGTTAATGATTCTCACTTTTTCAAAATAATTTCAAGAAAATTCCGATTGTTATTTAATGAAACAGTCGCTTTACCATCAATCGGGATAGGGTTCGCGTGTTAAATATGCAAATTTCATTGGTCAAATTTATAAATTTAATTCCGCGAGGACTATTGAAAAAAAATTCTACGTATAAAGAATATTTATAAATATGTGTATTCAAAATTTTAAAAGGATTGCAAGAAAATCGATTTATTAGGGAACGTCCTAAAGAGCCGCCTGCACTTTAATTGAATAGATCAACAGCTTATATTTACTTTGGAAAAGTCTCTTTACTAAGTTCACTATGATTTCTATTGATTATTTTAATAGTTATCTACTTGTTAGTTTTCATTTCTAATTGTGTGTATTACCCTATTGGTTAGAGTGTCTACTTGCCCAGAGAAGCAATAGTGCTGCTCTGAGTTGTTTAATCTAGGTTAGTCTTATATATTAGCAAGCTTGAAGGGGCCGTGACTTTGCAATCCCCGTCTCTTGTTAGTCTGATCAGAATAGTTGGTCAATTGATAAAAACTGGATGAAAATTTTTTTGGCGAAGGAAGAAAGTACACGGTCCTCGAGTGCCGTATACAAACGATTAAAATTTTTAGAAAATAATATTATTATATATATTATAATTACGATGGTCTAACAACCCCTACGAAATACAGACGTCATTGCTAGGTTAAAATAAATCAAATTAAAAATATAATCAATGATAAATTCAGAAATTAGAGTAAGAAAAATAGTTTAAAAACCAATGAAACAAAACAATGATTCGTGACAAGGAAATCGATTCTCTAGCACCTCTAACGCAGCGTCTGATCTCAAATAAACTAAATTTCTATAATTTGGATATTTCAAATTTTTGTAATTTTCAGAAATTTCACAGGGCTAAAAAGCTAAAGGCTGTTTTTCGAATAAAAAATGTATTTTGTGAAGAAAGTACACTCCTATTTGCAGGATAAAATTTTAAAAAATTTAAGAAAATAATATTATTAACCCTTAATTTGGTGGTCTAAAAACCCTAGGCAATACGGGCTTCATTGCTAGAGTCGAAATAAGTCAAATTAAAAAGACTTGAATGCCAGGTCAAAATTCACAAGGCTATAGTATAGCCTTGCGATTTTTTTCGTTTTTCGACAAAAATTTTTTTTGAGATATTTCAAATAAAATATATTTTTTCAATTCACTAGTACCACCTGATCCGAGATATGTTTATACTAAAATTTCTATAATTTGAATATTTCAAATTTTTTGTCAAAATCGAAATTTCATAAGGCTTTGAGATTTGCCATTTTTTTTTTGTAAGTTATTTCAAATAAAATATATTTTATCAATTCTCTAGTATCGTCCGATTCCAAATATACTAAAATTTCTATAATTTGGATATTTCAAATTTTTTGTCAAAATCAGAAGTTTAACAAGGTTATTAATACCATTGCCATTTTTCTCTTTTAGAAAAAAAATTTATTTGTGATATTTGAAAAAAAAAATTTTTTTTTAATTCTCTAGGATCGTTTATCCCAAATATACTAAAATTTCTTGTGTTTTAAGTTCTATGTGCCGGATACAAGTTTTAAAATTTTTGAGAAGATAATATTATTAATTAAATTTCTTCCAGAACTTAAGTGACTTGATTTAAATTTTTCATTAAATTGAAGGGTTGGTTTTGTCACAAATATAATAAAACAATAATTTTAATAACTATTAGAATTATTTAATTGATAACTATACAGTTTCGGTCACCACTGGTCGACCATCCTCAGTAGTTCTAAAAATTGAAATGAAACATTTATTTACATTTTTTCTTTTTATAGAGAATTATATAATACAAATTTTTTTTTTTTTTTTATTTTTACAATAATTTGAAATCATACATACATCTCGTTCAAGAACCGGAATTTGTCATTTCACATGAAACATTCATTCTTAAATCTTCATTATAGATACATCACACAATTCATTACAATCACACACATATATATATATATATATATAGCAACAATTTATAAAAACGTTTATCACTGAACTAGAAACTATTTTGAATTAATGATTATATTAAATATTATTTTAAATTTTATTTTTTTCTAATTATCTCATTGCATCGTCAATTATTATACAATTAAAAAACCCATTATAAATAATCCATTCTAGAAACACATTATAACTTAAATTCATTCTTTATTTTTAATTTTTTATTAATGAAATATCAAAATACACATCTCCCTATTACATTTTTCTTATAAAATCAATACATGTTTAATCAACACACTAAATCAAATCAATATTCTCACAACAATGACACAATGAGACTATAACATTCTGATATGTTTTCCGAATCCATTTTGAAATTTACACAATTATCGATATCCTTCAATATATAAAGAGATTCTTTTATTTTTCTCTTGGTCCAATTTTTCTCATAATCTAGTATCTTTACTCCTTCAAAATCGAAACTATGCTCGTTGTCAATAGCATGAATGGATAACGCGGAGACCAATTTATTTCCATTAATCGATGAAATATGTTCTTTAATTCTTTGTCTCAAATGTCTTGAAGTCTCACCTATATATTTGTGTGTTTTTTTATCTTTTTTACATGAATCACAAACCATCTCATAAACAACCCCCATTTTATCAAGTTTTTCAAGATGAGTCTTATTATTGAATATGTTCATGAGTGGCCTGCCAACACTGTGTACTAATTTTATGTCATTATTATTCAGAATTCTCAAGATTTTCGCAGATAAATCATGAATATATGGGATGGAGCCTTTAATAATTTTATCTTCTTTTTTAATCACTTCCGTTACTAATTTATTTTTCTATATTTAGTTAGAACTTTATTGAAAAATTGTTTCGAATATCCATTGCTTTCACATTTCTTTTGCAAATCAATCAATCTTATGTCTCTGTAGCTCTCATCACATATTCTATCCAATCTACCTATTTCTCCATATATTAAACTAATCTTATGCTGAAGTGGCTGTATTGATTTAAAGTTCAACATTCTATTTGATTTTGAATCTTTCGACATACAGGTCTGTCCTCAAACGTTCCTCAACTCTGACAATTTTAATATCCAAAAAACTGATGTTATTGTTTAATTCTTTTCATATGTGAAATCCTAAATTATCATTGAAACTATTAAGCGCGTTATCCATTCATGCTATTGACAACGAGCATACTTTCGATTTTGAAGGAGTAAAGATACTAGATTATGAGAAAAATTGGACCAAGAGAAAAATAAAAGAATCTCTTTATATATTGAAGGATATCGATAATTGTGTAAATTTCAAAATGGATTCGGAAAACATATCAGAATGTTATAGTCTCATTGTGTCATTGTTGTGAGAATATTGATTTGATTTAGTGTGTTGATTAAACATGTATTGATTTTATAAGAAAAATGTAATAGGGAGATGTGTATTTTGATATTTCATTAATAAAAAATTAAAAATAAAGAATGAATTTAACTTATAATGTGTTTCTAGAATGGATTATTTATAATGGGTTTTTTAATTGTATAATAATTGACGATGCAATGAGATAATTAGAAAAAATAAAATTTAAAATAATATTTAATATAATCATTAATTCAAAATAGTTTCTAGTTCAGTGATAAACGTTTTTATAAATTGTTGCTATATATATATATATATATGTGTGTGATTGTAATGAATTGTGTGATGTATCTATATTGAAGATTTAAGAATGAATGTTTCATGTGAAATGACAAATTCCGGTTCTTGAACGAGATGTATGTATGATTTCAAATTATTGTAAAAATAAAAAAAAAAAAAAAAAAAAATTTGTATTATATAATTTTCTATAAAAAGAAAAATGTAAATAAATGTTTCATTTCAATTTTTAGAACTACTGAGGATGGTCGACCAGTGGTGACCGAAACTGTATAGTTATCAATTAAATAATTCTAATAGTTATTAAAATTATTGTTTTATTATATTTGTGACAAAACCAACCCGTCAATTTAATGAAAAAAATAATATTATTAACCCTTATTTCAGTGCTCCAACAACCCGTACGTAATACGGGCTTCATTGCGGTGTAAAAATAAGTCAAATTAAAAGACATCAATGCCAGGTCAAAAATTCACAAGGCATAGCATTAGTAATTTTTTATTTTTCGAAAAAAAAATTTTTTTTTGAGATATTTCAAATAAAATATATTTGTTCAATTCTCTAGGATCCTCTGATCCCAAATATAATACAAATTTCTATAATTTGGATATTCCAAATTTTTTTTCAAACTCAGAAATTTCACAAGGTTGCAAGCTTAAAAAAAAAATTCATTTCACTTTCTCCTAGAGCAGCCTATATTTTTTGTTGCTAAAATGACGATGATATTATTTTGGCAAGAGAGGAAAATACACTCCTGTTTGGTACTAGGTGCAAGATATTAATACAAAATTTAAGATTTTTAAGAAAATAATATATTTTTTTACTTTGACTTATATTGACATGGCAATGAAGTCCTTATTACGTAGGGATTGTTGGAGCATCGAAAAAAATGTTAATAATTTTATTTTATTTAAGATTTTAAAATTTGTATCCGGCTCTTAGGACCATTAGGAAATTTTTTTGAAGGGAGAAAGGCACTTTCATCTGATTGGTCATCCCGTCAGGCACAACGTGAATTCTAAGGATTTACCCTTTGTCAACGTTTAAAAAAGAGTTTACCAACCGACTTACAACTGGCCCTAAGTGATAAGGGTTTCAT
This sequence comes from Forficula auricularia, assembly GCA_024734495.1. NCBI lineage: Eukaryota > Metazoa > Arthropoda > Insecta > Dermaptera > Forficulidae > Forficula > Forficula auricularia. The sequence continues at coordinate 8,094,984 of JALMQS010000099.1, read as the reverse complement.
TGCAAGGTGAAAATAAGTCAATTTAAAAAAAATATAATAAGCTATTATTATCAATTTTAATATAAGGTATTTAGAGAGAACAAATACGATATTTATTTTGATATTAAAGGAAAAAATTCAAATTTTTCACCCTCTAAAAATTCGGAAATTAATACAAAGGGTTCCCCCTATGGTCTGAATCTTTGATTTTTTTAGAAAAATAAAATATAAATTCACAAGATATTTTTTATGAATTCTAATATCAGGTTATTTAGAGACAACAAATTCCACTATTTATTTTGCTAGTACCTGGAGCCACCGAGCGATGCATGGTAACCAATTTAAAAAATACAACTATATAAGTTATAATGCTAAGAACTGCTGGGTCAGCCCCTATAGGATCTCTACTTGGCTTGCTGATCCAGCACTAAATACTGTATAAAAACCCCTGAGAGCGCCGCTCTCGTTGTCATTTTGCCGACAGCTCGTACGAGCCCTAGACTTGCCCGAGCCTCACTCAAAATTGTCCCGGAAGGTTTTATATACTAAAGTGTTTCCTTCAAGTAACAAAAAATAAAAACACCTTTCCTAAATTGTAAACCCTGTATTAAAACAAATAAAATATATTTAAAAAGACTCCTTAAATCTTTTTAAAAAAACCCGATTTCGAACTCGAAATCATATTTTATACAGTATACGCCACCCTGACACCCCCCTGTCCGAAACCACGCACCTTGCCCCCACCACTTTACCTCCACCGCCACCAAAGATCCGCACCACCGCACCCCAACCCCGGATCCCCCACAACTGCACCCCACCTCCTGCACCTTCCACATCCACCCCAACACACAATTTGCCCCACATTCGTTCATATCGATAAACATGATAAAAAAAAATCATATAGGATCTGAAATAAAAACATAAAATTAAATAAGATTTATTTCCAAGTTATATAAAAAATGCCACTTCAACCACTTTATTTGTAAACACACCAAGGGCGGATCCAGGGGAGGGAGGGGCGATCGCGTAGACAAAATTTGCCACCAGTATTTGTCACATTTGAGGCCAGGAGGCAGACGTATCGTCTGAGCACCAATCACAGACCGATATGAATTTTAGTTCATTTATAATTTTTGAGGGCCTAAAAAACCACCGAAATTTTGGACTTTTTTTCAGATTTTCGTTTATAAATAAAAAAAAACATGTGACTGACAGAAAATTTCATTCTTACCTAAATGAAAGATCACAAAATTTGAAATTAAAAGTTAAAATCAATTCACCCGTTTTGCCACAATTGAACTTCAAAGATAGACCATTTTTACCGGCTTAGCGGAAAAGTAGATTATGCTTATTAGGTGGTCACAAGAAACCACTCTTCGAATTTTAGGTGCTGATCTCTCAATAGTTGCCAAATGGCTAAAAATTGAGTTTGGCAAAGTTGTATCTTAATTAGACTACAGTATCCCGTGCCACAATGAGGTCGGATCAGGTCATGTCTTTGATAAGCCGTTTTAGAGTTATTAAATAAAAACTGAAAACTCTATTTTACATTAGTAGTCTCAACCAATTTATTAAATATGAAGAACTCATTTAGCGAACTATAGTCCAAGTATATTATAATATACATTTAATAGGTAGGTAAACCTGTATATTCCCCCTGCTTCATGCGCGCTCTTTTTGTTTTTAATTTTACAGAGGTTCAAAATCGCCTCTAAAAACTACTTTTTGAAGTGCAAAATTTAAAAAAATTTCCCGGGGGGGTGGTGGTGCCGGTACATGACCGTCTCAAAATGAAAGTCTAGCAGCGCCCCTGGTATAATTGTAATATTGGTTTAGAATCTAAGTGTATTTCTTGTAAATAAACATTAATTAATTGAATTTCCTACTAAAATACATTAAAAATATTGATATATTTTTGTATATTTTTTTACCCCCCCACCCATAAAAAATTTCTGGATCCGCCATTGAAACACCCCTGTTTTGTTATGAATCCACCTGTAATGTTATGATTTATACACCTGTTTTTTTTGTTTTGTTTTTTTTATAAATTTTATTAAACCAATTATTTTACATGAATTAATGTATACATTGTATTTGAGCTTCGACTCCTGAGATTACTTACTTCTCCACCATCGACTGTCCTTGATCATCTTTTAGTTCTTGTTTTTAATAAGAGGAAAAAACTAATTAAATAAAAACCTCTTTTCCGATAATTATTCCAATTCCATATTCCCCTTCCAATCGGTTCGTCCATCAATCCTAGACACCTGTTACTTAATTAAGAAATTATTTATACAATTAAAATTACAGATGTACATTTTTCATACAAGATGAATATAAATTAATAAATAAGAGGTGTGTAGTTTCACTGTGAAACTACACACCCTTTACTTTATTAATTAATATCATGTTTCACCTAAAACCTACACCACTTTCTCTAAGTAAAAAAGATGAATATACATTCTTTGTCAGATTTATTTCTAACGGTGACTTCGGGCTTGCTAACCACAATTCATCCTCCTTTACAAATTTGTTTAACACTTCTTAGTTCGTTCGATTCACCAAATAATGATTTAACGAGGAAAATTTTTAAAAAACTCTCTTAAACCAATTTAAAAAGAAAAGAAAAAGAGAGAAAAAAGAAACTTAAAATAAAATATAACAAGAAAGCAAAACGAGATTAATAATTATCCGAGATCGATCGATGTAATTAATGGATTCGTATGAGTAATTAGCCTTTTGTGGAACTTCAACGATAATTTCCAAATGTGGTCTTGCAGGCTCTCAATGAGTAGTCCTTCTCTGATTATGTAGTTGTTGATTCCTGGCAGAGGGTTAGCAATTGTCCTGAGAGTTTTTGTTTCCAACTCTTTCAATAAGCGAAACATTTGTTTTGGCCGCATGACCAAACCATAAAGGTGACCCATAAGTAAGACGAGGGCGCACCATGGCCCTATATAGATTTAATTTTTGATCCAATTCAAGTGGGCTTCTTCTATTAATTAATTAAAGGCCATATAATTTTGGCGGCAAATCTTTCACTTGATTAAACTGCCTTTAGATGCGTAGCCCAATTCTAATAATTTGTCCAGATGGAACACTAAGACACCTGTTATTAAACCAATTATTTTACATGAATTAATGTAGTACATTGTATTTGAGCTTCGACTCCGGAGATTACTTCTCCACCATCGACTGTCCTTGATCATCTTTTAGTCCTTGTTTTTAATAAGAGGAGAAAACTAATTAAATAAAAATCCTCTTTTCCGATAATTATTTAAATTCCATAATCCAATCAATTTCGTTCGTCTTTCAGACACCTGTTATTAAACCATTTATTTTACATGAATTTATCCATACATTGTTTTTGAGCTTCGACTCCGGAGATTACATCACCACCATCGATTGTCCTTGATCATCTTTAGTCCTTGTTTTTAATAAGAGGAAAAACTAATTAAAGAAAAAAACCCTTTTCCTATAATTATTCCAATACCATATTGTTCTTCTCTTTCACCCATCCCCAATCCCAGACACCTGTTAATAATAATAAAAATTTTTATTGAACCAATTATTTTACATGCATTAGCGTATACATTTTATTTGAGCTTCGACTTCGGAGATTACATCCCCATCATCGACTGTTCTTGATCTTCTCGTGCTTGCGATAATGTTTTTAGTCCGTGTTTGTAGTAAGAGGAAAAATTTACGAAATAAAAAACCTCTTTGCCGTTATTTATAAAAGAAAGGAAAGAATCAGAGGAAAATGATGATGCTATGATGAAAGATGAGCGTTAGGTCCTGTAGAGTTCCAGTATTAGGGGGTTTAGACTAGTTTGGGTCTTTTGTTTGAACCGATTGGTAATGTCGCTTAGGTTATCCAACAATCTCTGCATTCCTAGACCGACTAGGATAATTTCGTTTGATGTTCCGGGAGGGGTAGTGTAATGATGCGGAGTGTCCTGGATTGCACTCTCTCCAATGCCTCTAGATTTGATCTTGAGGCGTAAGATAACCAGGCAGGTACTGCATATGCCAAAATAGGTTTCACTAACATTTTATATAATGTCAATTTACCTTCAAGTGAAAGTGAACTTCCAGGACGAATTAAAGGCCAAATAACTTTGATAGCCCTTCGTGCTTTTTCTCTTGTCATAGTCGTGTGAGCAGCCCAATTAGCTCTTCGATCCAATAGGACACCAAGGTATTTGACTTTAGACTGCCATTTTAAGTGGGAATCATTAATTTTTAGAGTAGTTCCGAGATATTTTCGCTTTTTTGTAAATAAGATTGCTTCACATTTGTTTGGATTTGTTTTTAATTTCCAGTCTTTAAGATAATTTATTACAAGTTGGGTTTCTTCTTGGAGTCTCCGCACTAAGCATTTAAAGTTTTTATTAGAATAATAAATTGCTATATCATCCGCAAACTGTGCTATGTTCACGTGGTTCATTTTGGGCATGTCTGACGTGTATAGCGCATATAGGAGAGGAGATAGAAGAGCTCCTTGTGGAACCCCTGCTCGGATAGGCCGCCATTCAGACTTCTCATTCGCAATTCGCACTCGGAAGCTTCGCTCTCGAAGGAAATCCCCAATTATTTGACATAAAGGTTCTGGCAGTCCAAATAGAAAAATTTTTGACGCTAGATAAAAATGATCAACACTATCAAATGCTTTGGCAACGTCCAAGAGTACCATACCTGTCGCTTTCTTGAGCTGAAGTCTATTTCTAACATATCTAGTGACTCGCACTACCTGGTGGACTGCTGAGTGCCTCTTTCTAAACCCAAATTGAGTGTCAGGTAATAAATTCTTATTCTCCGTCTCTCGTTCAAGCCATGTAAGTATAAAATATTCTGCTAGCTTACCTAGGATAGGTAATAAGCAGATTGGACGGTAGCTACTAGCTAATTTTGGATCCTTGCCTGGTTTGGCAATAGGTACAATTTCGCCTTTCTTCCAAAGAGATGGAAAATATCCAATTTTTAACATAGCATTAAAAACACGAGAAAGATACAAAATTGCTTTTCCAGGAATTGACTTGACAAAAATTGGTAGGATTTCATCATAACCAGGGGCTTTATTTAGTTTGACTCTTTTAATAGCCAGCTTTATGTCTTTAGGCTTTATTAAAGGAGGTGGGTGGTCTTCACCCCGTTCTTCCAAAGCTTCCTCAACCTTTTGAATCATCTGACTTGATGTTACGTCAGATTCTTCAGTGTTAGTAAACTGCTTCTCATATTCATCTGCAATCATGTCCACTTGACGCGCCGAAGAGTATTCTAAACCATTTTGACTCTCAAGAGGTCCTATTGTTATTTTTCGTCCTTTAAGCCGTCTAGCGAACTGCCATATCGAACAGTCTTGAGTATTTAATTTTGAAATACGAGAGGTCCAAATATTATGTCGCCATTTAGCAATTTCAGATTTTATATGGTTTGTAAGTCTATTCATCTCAATTCTAGAGGAATCATCTCGATGCCGTTGCCAGGATCTTCGGACTCTATTTTTATTCTTGATGAGATTTTTTATCTCGTTTGGAAGACAATCCCCCGTGAAAGATATTCTTTTTTTAGGAATCGATTCAGATGCTGACGTTTTGATTGCTGTTGTAAGATCTTCAACAGCTTTATCTAATTCATCAGATGTTGTGATGGTTGGTATTTGAATTTTTTCACAAATATTTCTCCTGTATTCATTCCAGTTGGCCTTCGAAAGATCCCATCCTAGACGGGGTGTAGAGAAGACAGACATTTTGCTTTTTATTATAACAGGGTTGTGGTTTGAATCAAGTTCATGGTAAGTAGTGGCAGTTGCTTCTAGTGATGGGATTCCTTTGACTATCATTAAATCTAAAGTACTCGGACGAGAACTTGGTGTTGTCGGGAAATAAGTTGGCTCGCTGGGAGATATTATGTCTAAATCATGTTAAATAGAGAGATCGAGTAATTTCCTCCTAATTCGCATTTCTGCTTTGACATCCCCACACTTCATGTCGACTGTTAAAATCACCCAATAAGATGACTTTGCCATCTAGGTTAAGAACCTTCAGAAGTGCATTTCTTTGGAGGGGCCGTGTTCTTGCCGGCGAGTTATAAATACTTGCCACAAGGATTCTGACACTAGGCAAATCTATTGTAGCAGCGACGGCTTCTAAGTGGCCAGTTTCCGGTAGTGATTTTTGGGTGACTTTGAGATCATCTCGGATCGCAAGTAATACCGCTCGACCAGGTGCTGCACTGTCCGCTCTCAAGATTGAGTACCCGAGTAGAAAAAGCCGAATATCAGCGTTTAGAAGTGTTTCGCTTATTGAGATTAAATGAATGTCATGGTGTTTCACAAAGTTGATTAGCTCAGCCAGTTAATGCCTGATGCCATTGGCATTCCAAATTAAGATATTTATATGTAGTGAGACTGCCATTACCCTAGTAGAGCGACTAATTCCTCCAGGAGAATTTGTAAGCGCTCGCCCCCGTCTTTTGCCTTGGTGAGCATCTTAATGATTTTTAGAATTTTTGTCAAAATAATAGATATATTTGAACTTTTCAATAGACTCAGAATTTCCTGTATTGTTGATTTATCATCTTTATTTATTTCGGGTTTCGGCCAACTCTTTGAACTCTTTTGAACCCTGTTCTGCAATTTCGGAAAGTCTGTTTGCGACCAGGCTGCTGGGTCTTTTTGGACTTTCTTTGTTGACTCCTGAGTGTCAGCTATTTTATTAAGGGAGGCTGATTTATTTACTCTAACTTCCCTAGAGCCTTCTCGTGTTTCTATTGCTCTTTGGACAGCTGGGCACTCCTCGGAGTTAGCCCAGTGTCCACCGCCGCAGTTGATACATTTCTTTGTCTTAGACACGCATTCAGAATTTCTATGTTGGGAGCCGCACTTCATACAACGTTCTACTCCTCTGCAGGCTATTTGGGTATGGTTAAAGCCCATACAACGGTAGCATTGAATAAATTTGGCCCTATTCCTATATTTTGTCCACCAGACCCTCATGTAACAAAGTCCGTTGATTTTGAAGATTTCCTGTTGTGACGTAGAATATTGGGATCGGCTGACCTGTTTGTTTATTTTTTAAATCTATTATATTTTTTGGCGGGAACCCCTTCTCCGTCAATGCAGCCTTAATGTCCTCTATTGTCACTCCCATGCTTAGTCCTCTCAGGACAAGCTTAACTAATCCTGAACCGAGTTGTGGGTAAGTATGGAAAGGAATATTTTGGGTTTCACATAATTCACTTACTGCCCTGTGATCTTTTTCTGATTTACAGAGAAACACTGTTTTATCTCGATTACACTTGATGTCTACTCCAGCATTTGCTAGGGCGTGGACTTTACTGAAGAATGCCACTGGGTTGCTCATGTGACAATGTACTATAATTGGGGGTGGTTTCCGCGGTTTAATCTCCTTTGTCGGATGGGGACCAAGTTCTTCGTCACTTAGAAAATCCGTTTCTGAATCATCCGATTCAATTGGACTAAATTTATTGCTTACCTTTTATGTTATAGGTAAGGTTTTCCTCATCTTGACTTGGAATAGCTTCTTCTTCTTGTGTAGTACCCAAGCGTCTTTTTACTTTATCCAATGCAAAGCATGGGTAAAGTATTGTAATCGCTCTCGGGGCAAGCGTGGCTTCAAAGGGTCCTCAGGTAAAGACTACGGAACCCATGGACTCAATTAAAGTCACAAATTGTAGTATTCAATTAGGTTGAATTTTAGCACGTGACGGTTTTGCCAAAAATTACATGGGGTCTCGTCGAGAGGCCAAAAAGTGCGATTTTTTCATTTAGTGCGTGCGGATGGATGGATGTATGGATGTATGTTATCGTTTTTTTGGCCCACGATTTTTTCCACGCCGTTGCACCGATTGAAATGAAATTGAAAACCTAGCATTCTTTTAACAAAACGAAGCGCTGATTAGTTTTTGGTACATATCGGCCCACAAACATTAGTACTTATTTAGTACTTTTTTAGTTTTTTCTAAATATCTTGAAAATGACTTAACCAATTTTTATGAAATTTAATATTCTAATTAAGTACCTCGGGGACCACAAAAAAGGTTAAATAAAGTTTTTAGTAAAATTATATTTTAAAGTACTTTACTCTAGAATAAAATAGTACTTTTTTTAATTTTTTATTTTAAATTCTTTAATATTTATTCATTTGATCGTTTTAAGATAGCTCATTTAACCTAACTTAAGTAAGAATGGTTAGGCTTCTCGCTGTGAAATGGTAAAAATTTGGGAGGAAATTTTATAAGTAACCATAGCAACTGCGTTGTTTTCTTATCCGTTACCTTTGCTTAAGACATAGAGAAATCGACTTTAAACCAAAAATAGCGATTGATTCTCATCTAATACTTGAGGAATAACCATTCTATATTGGATTTTTGACGTTTCGGTTTTTATTGGTAACCATTGCTGAAGACATGGAGAAATCGACTTTAAATCGAAAATAGCGATTGATTCTCATCTAATACTTGAGGAATAACCATTCTATATTGGATTTTTGACGTTTCGGTTTTTATTAGTAACCATTGCTGAAGACACAGAGAAATCGACTTTAAACCAAAAATAGCGATTGATTCTCATCTAATACTTGAGGAATAACCATTCTATATTGGATTTTTGACGTTTCGGTTTTTATTGGTAACCATTGCTGAAGACATAGAGAAATCGACTTTAAACCAAAAATAGCGATTGATTCTCATCTAATACTTGAGGAATAACCATTCTATATTGGATTTTTGACGTTTCGGTTTTTATTGGTAACCATTGCTGAAGACATAGAGAAATCGACTTTAAACCAAAAATAGCGATTGATTCTCATCTAATACTTGAGGAATAACCATTCTATATTGGATTTTTGACATTTCTGGTTTTTATTGGTAACCATTGCTGAAGACATAGAAAAATCGACTTTAAACCTAAAATAGCGATTGATTCTCATCTAATACTTGAGGAAAAACCATTCTATATTGGATTTTTGACATTTCGGTTTTTATTGGTAACCATTGCTGAAGACATGGAGGAATCGACTTAAAATCAAAAATAGTCATCGATTCTCATCTAATACTTGAGGAATAACAATTCTACATTAGACATGGAGGAATCGACTTAAAATCAAAAATAACGATCGATTCTCATCTAATACTATAGGAATAACCTTATTGCATTCCATTTTTGATGTTTTGACTATTAATGGTAACCTCTACTGAAAACGTTGAAGAATCGACTTAAAATCAAAAAGACTAAATTCTTTTTTGGTAAACAACTCAAGCTTGAAACGTCCAAAACCTAATGTAGAATTGTTATTCCTTAAGTATTAGATGAGAATCGATGGCTATTTTTGATTTTAAGTCGATTCCTCCATGTCTTCAGGAATGCTTACAATAATAACCGAAATGACAAAAATCCAATGTAGAATGGTTATTCCTCGACTATTAAATCAGAATTATTTTTAATTAATGTCAACATGAACTACAAATTGAAAGTGATATCTGATTAATAATAAAGGAACAAACATATTAATATTTCAAATGAATTTGGATAAAGTTTAGCAACGATCCGTTGCAGTTTATTTTATTTGTCATTTCCGGTGAGATTTTTTCGTCAGGATCTGGTAATTTGTTAAGCGAATTGCTTGTTTCCGTATCAGCCTTCGAGGTGGATGCCTTCAAGTTGGTTGGCTTTAAGTTGGATGCCTTCAAATTGGATGCATTCAAGATGAACGCCTTCACGCTGGATGCTTTCGAGGAGGAAGCTCTGGAGGTTGGAAGCCTTGCAGGCTTGGTCTTCATACGAGTTAATGGCGATCGCGATCGACTTTTTATCATAATAAAAATAAACTAAACTGAACAAAACGAATTAAACAAAGAACAATAACATAAAACAAATAACACAAACAAGAAAACAAATTAATGAAAAAGAAAAACAATAACGAATTAAGAGGAAAAAATTTTTTCGTGTTTGTAAACAAAAAATTGTCAACAATCCTTCCAGACACCTGTTAATTTTTTTTTTTTTTTTTTTTTTTTGGGGCTTTTCGGCCTTTTAGCCATAAGCCACTTTACGATACTATATATTTATTTTTCAAATTTGTCTCTACTCCCGGGGTCAGATTTTAGCTGGATGCCTCGAGTCGGATTCGAACCCGGGTCCCCTGGTTAGCTCGCTGTCATGCTACCGCCTAGCCTACCCGACCCCCCGACACCTGTTTTTTTTTTTTTTTTTTTATAATATTATGGTTTTATTAAACCAATTATTTTACAATAATTAATGTATACACTTGTATTTTAGCTTCGATTTCTGGAGATTGGTTCTCCACCATCGTAGTGTCTCTTGATTCATATTTTAGTCCTTGTTTTTAATTTAAGAGGAAAAATTCTAATTAGATAAAAAAACCTCTTTTCTGATAATATATTTTAATTCCATTATTCCTCAATCAAATCGATTGGATTGGATCTCCTCTTTCTCGATTTCCACCATTCCCGACACGTTGTTAATTAAATTTCTAAAATAATATAATAATATTTGTTATATACTCTATTAGTGGGTTCTAATAATTAAAAAACCAATTATTAAATAAAAGATAATTGAAAAAAATGTAAACAAACTTTTTATTGAGATGTTCATCTATAAATAATTACTATCAGTGATGATAAGGGGGACCTTTAACAGCTTTCAACTAAAATTCATGGGTTCCAAATGAAAAGTTTTTCGAGTTTTTGTGATGAAATTATAATTTCCTATATCTCTATAAAATACTCTACGAGAATTAAGTATAGTCCCCTCGATATTCAAATATTTATTTTATAAAAAAATTGGAAATCTGATGATAAGGGGGGACCCTCATCACTTTCTTCATTTATTTCAAGGGTATAAAAAGAATGTTTTTTCGACTTTATTTGATGAAATTATAATTTCCTATTGTTCTATAAATTACTCTACTAGAATTAATTAGAATCCCCTCGAAATTCAAATATATATTTTCTAAAATAAATTGGAAATCTGATGATAAGAGGGGACCCTTATCACATTCTTCATTTTTTTCAAGGGTATAAAAAGAATGTTTTTTCGAGTATCTTTGATGAAATTCTAATTTCCTATATCTCTATAAAATACTCTACGAGAATTAAGTATGGTCCCCTCGATATACAAATATTTATTTTCTAAAAAATTGGGAATCTGATGATAAGGTGGACCCTTATCACTTTTTCTTCATTTTTTTCAAAGATATAAAATGATTTTTTTTCGAGTCTCTTTGATGAAATTATAATTTCCTATATCTCTATAAACTACTCTACTAGAATTAAGTATAATCCCCTCGAAATTCAAATATTTATTTTCTAAAAAAATTAGGAATCTGATGATAAGGCGGGACCCTTATCAACTTTGAACTGAAATTCAACGGTACAAAAAGAAAAGTTTTTCGAGTGTCTTTGATGAAATTATAATTTCCTATATCCTTATAAAATACTCTACTAGAAATAACTATTATCCCTTCTAAATTCAAATTTTTATTTTCTAAAAAAATTGCAAAATTGAAGCTAAGGGGGACCCTTATCAACTTTGCCCTAAAATTCAACTGTACAACCTGAAAATTTTTCGAATTTCTTTGACGAAATTATAATTTCCTATATCCTTATAAAATACTCTACTAGAAATAAGTAAATCTCTTCGAAATTCAAATTTTTATTTTCTAAAAAAATTGGAAAAGTTATTATTACTGGCGACCATTATCCTCCTCCGTACCCCCACTTCCTGAATTCCCACGTTCTCACCCCAATCCCATTCCACCTTTGAACCGACCCTGTACCCCACCACCCAAACTTCACACCCATTTCACTCCAACACCCACCTCTGACCCCCTGTACCTCACCCTTGGATTCCACCCACGCACCCAGTTTTTGCATTTTTATCCTTCTAGTGGCCCACAGATTATGTATACAAAATTTGGTTGAATTTGGTTCAAGAACAAGACTTTCCATTTTTACCCCCCCCCCGCTCAGGGGGGCACACTGAGTGGTTAGTTGTTGCATTTCTAGCCTTCTAGTTGCTCAAAGATTATGTGTTACATTTGGTTAAGTTTGCTCCAAGAGCTAAAATTTTCATTAGTTGACGCTCCCCCCATTTTGGGTGTTTTTTTTTTGCATTTTTAGACTTTAGGGGTCCACAAAATATGTATATAAAATTTTGATATGTTTGGTTAAGGTCCAAAGTTTTCATTTTCTGACCCCCCCCCTATTTTGGATGCTTAATTTTTGCACTTCTAGACTTTTAGGAATCCACAGAATATGTATACGAAATTCGGTTGAATTTGGTCTAAAAGATTAGAATTTTAATTTTTGACCCCATCTCCAATTTTTTTCGTTTGATATAATGTTTAAAACACATTTAAAAACAAATTTATTTTATGTTCTTTTCAAAAATATATTCAATATTTTTCTAGATAAATTTGTGCATTGTTTATTTATTCCTCATCAAAATGTGGTAGATCTTTACGCCCCATCCTGTATAATGAAATAAAATAAAAAAAAATAAATAATAATAAAAGTTCCTAATTTTTAAAGATAATAATATTTGTTGTAGAGTATTCATGGGTTTTTAAATTAAAAAACAATTAATAAATAAAAAGAAACTGTGCCCTGCGTGAAGCAGTTTCTTTGCCGTCTCCACAAGTGGGCTCTGTCGGCAAGATGAGGCAGCACTCTGCTGCGTCTCAAACCACACGCCTCTACTTGAAAACGTGGTTCACCAAAATTGCCCTGGGCTGCGTAGCTGCTTCACCAGTGTACGCTAGGCCTAAGAAATACGATGACATTTTTTGGCTTGAGAGGAAAGTACACTTCTGTTTCGTCCGGATACAATATTTAAAATTTTTAATAAAATAAAATTATTAACTTTATTTGGATGTAGCAACAACATAAGGTCTTCATTGCCATGTCAATATAAGTCAAATTAAAAAACATATTCAATGATGAAATCAGAATTTAGAGTAAGAAAAATTGCTTAAAAAACCCAATGAAACGAAACGATGATTCGTGACATGAAAATCGATTATGTTGCAGCATAAAGAAATTTTTCATTTCACTTACTCTTAGAGCAGTCAAATTTTTTTTGCTGCTAAAATATAAGATAATTCGATGAAATTTTTTTGGCGGGAGAGGAAATACACTCCTGTTTGCACCTAGGTGCCGGATAGAAGTTTTACAATTTTTAAGAAAACATTATTTCGTTGCTCCAACTACCCATACGTAATAGGGACTTCATTGCCGGGTCAAAATAAGTCAAATTAAAAAGACTTCGTTGCCAAGTTTAATTCATAAGGCTTATAGAGCCTTGTGATTTTTTCGTTTTTCGACAAAAATTTTTTGTTTGAGATATTTCAATTCTGATCCCAATTATACTAAAATTTCTATAATTTTGATATTTCAAATTTTTTTTTCAAAATAACAAAGCCTTGAGATTTTTCTGTTTTTTTCATTGGCATGTCAATATATGTCAAATTTAAAAAATATATTCAATGATGAAATCAGAATTTAGAGTAAGAAAAATTGTTTAAAAAACTGCATGAAACGAAACGATGATTCGTGACATGAAACTCGATTCTGTTGCAGATTAAAGAAATTTTTCATTTCACCTACTCTTAGAGCAGTCAGATATTTTTTGCTAAAATGTCAATGAAAATTTTTTTGACAGGAGAGGAAATTACACTCCTGTTTGGGTCTAAGTGCCGGATACAAATTTTAAATTTTTTTAAGAAAAAAATATTATTAATCCTTATTTCGATTCTCCAACAACCCCTACGTAATAAGGGCTACATTGCCAGGTTAAAATACGTCAAATTAAAAAAATATATTCAATGATAAATTCAGAAAATAGAGTAAGAAAAATTGTTACAAAAACGATGATTTGTGACAGGGAAATCGATTCTGTTGCTGCTTAAAGAAATTTTTTATTTCGTCTACTCTTAGAGTAGTCAGATTTTTTGTTGCTAAAAAGTAAATGAAAATTTTTGTGGCTGGAGTACACTCCTGTTTGGTACTAAGTGCCATATACAAATTTTAAAATTAAAAAAAAATAATAATATTATTAATCATTATTTCGATGCTCCAACAAACCCTACTTAATAAGGGCTTTTTTACTAGGTCAATATAAGTCAAATTAAAAAATATATTCAATGATGAATTCAGAAATTAGAGTTGGAAAAATTGTGAAACAAAAAGATGATTCGTGATATGAAACTCAATTCTTTTGCAGCTTAAAGATATTTTTCATTTAACCTAGTCTTAGAGCAGTCAGATTTTTTGTTGTTAAAAAGTCGATGAAAATTTTTTTTGGCGGAAAAGGAAAGTATACTCCTGTTTGATCCTATGTGCTGGATTCAAATTTTAAAATTTTTAAGAAAATAATATTATTAACCCTTATTTCGATGTAGGATACAACCCCTATGTAAAAAAGGCTTCATTGCCAGGCCAAAGCAAGTCAAATTTAATATTTGACAAGTGAAAACTCATTGTAAATACAGGGGGAAAAAATTTGTATTTGTATTAAATTTTAATAAATTTTTTTTTAAAAATAAATATTATATTCTAGCTCTCGGCAGAATTTAAGATTAGAATAAATTAAAATTTAGTCCCAAGCCCGGATCTGAAAGGTGGAGGGGGAGGAGTAACAACCCCGTTAAAACACCTGGTTCAGCTGGCTCCGGCTGATAGTACCTTGTAAGCGGCTCCTGCCTAGGGTTACTGGTGAAGAAAGTCAACGGTCTCAAGGGCAGAGGAAGATGTTTAGCATCTCAATGGTCGAGAGAGCGGAAGAACTTGCTTGAAGTGATGGACTGAGTTCCGAAGTCTTGAAAGATAATCAGTCTAGTGGTAGGTAACCACGAATTTAAACTCCCCGGTCCTCCCTGGTAGGGGTGGGTCGTCGGACCTGCACTCCGTCACCCATTAAAAACTTAACCACCGCAAAATATCTCGTAAATGCCTCGGAAAAGGATAGATCTAATGATAAACGGAAACATGCGCGAACAAGGACTATGACTATCGGAACATGGAACATTCAAGGAATTGCCACAAAGACTGAAGAAGTGTTCAGAGAACTGAGTAAGTTTAAAATGGACATTGTAGGACTCACCGAGACTAAAAAAAGGTCAGGGTACAGAAATTAAAAATGGCTACATCCATATCTATAGCGGTGTACCCAAAGAATAAAGAGCTCGTGCGGGAGTATCAATAACTATAAATAAGAAATATAAAATCATGGGATCAAGTGATGAGTGAGAGGATATCTTAAGGTAGAGATGGAAATGTTAAGCCATAATATGACGATATTTGTAGTGTACGCCCCAAATGACGACGCTAGTATAGCTGAAAAAGATTTATTTTACTCGAGCTTGGAAGGTTCACTGGACACGGATAAGTGAGAAAAAAGAAATTGTAGTTATTGGGGACCTGAATGGAAGGACCTCTAATAAAAGAAATGATCCCATTGTGGGTCCTAATGGCGAACATACATTATTTGATAACGGTGTAAGATTGATTGAGCTCTGTGAACAATACTCTTTTAAATTACAAAACGGATGGTTTAAGCATAAATCAATTCATCTATTTACATGGACACGGCCCACACGTAGGCTTAAAACAATAATTGATTATATAATTACAAGATAGAAATCGAGAATTCTTGTGAAGGACGTTAGGGTCCTGAGGGGTGCCGAGTGTGGGTCTGACCATTATCTTCTTATATCAAAGATTTACTTTCAGTTCATAAAACATCCAGGGATTAACCAAGATGATGGTGGCCAGAAATTGACCATCTGAGCAATCTTCGGAATTTGAGCGATGAGTCTACACGATTTCTCTACCAGCTAAAATTGGAAACTAAGTTATCATCGATATATGATAGCTCGGCGGAAGACATGTATGAACAGATGAAAAGGATGTTACATGAAGCTCTTGGTAAACAGCAGCAAGCCAGGTTTAGAACAAAAGAACCATGGTGGGACGAATCAATTGAGCAACTGGTTAACCAATAAAAAGAAGCCTATATAGAATGGTTGAATGCTAGATCGAGTGAAAAATGGGAATTATACCGGGATAAAAGAAAAGAGACCCAAAGAGCTATAACCAAATCAAAAAATGATGTATGGCGTAATATCGGAAAAGAGATGGAGGGATGTATGGGGAATACACGTGCAAATAAAGCCTGGAGAATTTTAAAAACAATGCGAGTCCAAAATTCAGACAATGCTGGAATTAGTTTAATAACAATGAAAGAATGGAAGGAACATTATCAGGCACTACTTACAGAAGACCGCACGCAATTTCTGCATCAGAATTATTGCGAAGAAATTGATAATGAAGATAGTAACATACCTGTCATATCCAGCGATGAAGTCCATCAAGCGGTAAAGAGAATGAAGAACGGCAAAGCACCGGGCCTAGGGAACCTATCCGTTGAACTAATAAAGGCAGCTCCATCAATATTATTTGAGACCATAGCGAAAATCTGCGATAAATGTGTTAGGGGTGAAATGGTGCCAGACGAATGGAAAAAAGCAATAATTACCTCCATATATAAGAAAGGGGATAGACGAAATTGCAATAATTATCGAGGAATAAGTGTATTACCAACATTGGCCCGGATCTATGGTCGAATCTTGAAAGAAAGAATTGAAAAACAAATTGTGGAGTCAGAAGAACAAAATGGATTTAGGATGGGTCGGTCGTGTATAGACGGGATATTTACCCTTCGCAACCTTATGGAGAAACGCGCCGCCAGAGGACTGGGAACCCATCTGATATTTGTAGACTTGCAGAAGGCATACGACACAGTTCCGCAAAACAAGTTGTGGACCAGCATGAAGAATAGCAATGTGTCGGATATATACATCAAGGCAGTTAAAAACTATTATTCTGGTTGCACGAGTGTAGTTAAGCAAGGAAATATGGTCTCTCCGGAATTTTCGGTCACGAAAGGACTTCGACAAGGGTGCGCCATGGCACCAACGCTTTTTAAAATCTATATAGAAAGAGCACTTACATCATGGAGAACCAAATGTCTGGGTCTAGGAGTCCCAATAGATAATGATATTCTATACACATTGTTGTTTGCCGACGATCAAGTGATTATAACTGGAGAGAAAGATAATGCAATTTACATGTTGAAAAAATTAAAAGAGGCATATGATAAATGGGGCTTATCTATAAATTATGATAAAACTGAATACCTGAAAGTGGCTAATGGGGAGAAGGAGGATCTGAACATCGATGGGAGGATAGTCAAGGGATGTAAATCCTTCAAATACCTGGGAATTGATCTAACATCAATGCAAAAGAGCTTGGAAAATATTAATAATAAAATAGGACAGGGAAAAGAGCTATAAGACAACTTAATTTAGTACTCTGGAATGAGGAATTAACTCCGAAACACAAAAAAAACTATATACCACACAATCGTGGAGAGTATAACAACCTATGGTGCCGAGACGTGGGAGATTAATAAGAGGAATCAAAGACTGCTTGCGGTGGAAATGGATTTCTGGCGGCGGAGCTGCTTAATATCGAGGCTCGACCACGTAAAAACGACACAATAAGGGGAATGATGGAAATAGAAGAAAGCATCATAAACAAAATTGAAACCAAGCGATTACGGTGGTACGGTCACCTAATGAGGATGGACGATAGTCGATGGGCGAAGCGAGTGTGTCAATGGGTTCCTGTCGAGAAGAGAAAACGCGGACGACCCCCAAGGACCTAGCATCAAGGACGTGCTCGAATTACGATGAATGCCCGGGGACTACACGAGATGGAATGATAGAGAAGTGGAAAGCGGGATGCGATATGCGGAGTCATCCGTAAAAAAAATCGCGGATATATATATAATCAATAATTATGTTCTTTTTTAATTTCTTGAAGTACCTATTTGTTTATATAAAAATAAATTCCCACTAAATATTTTGCTTTATTGGATTGACCCCCCCCCCCCATGAACATTTTCTGGGTACGCCACTGAATACACGGGTTTATTATATGGTGCTCGCTGGAATCGGACCCAAGTGTTGAAATCGCTATCTTTTAAGAAAATAATGACAGCCGTTAATTGATTTTGGTCGAAGGGGGCGGCCGCTCTTGTGACATAATATTCTCATAACATATCTAATAAGATCGTTAATAGCACTTGTAAATTCTCATTTTTAGGGTTCCATTTGAACATAAAACGGTATCCTACTAGTGTAGCTACAATGTCTGTTTGTCTATCTTCTGTCCGGCTGACAGAGCAGTGAAGTGCATTTTTTTTTTATAATGATATTGATATAAGAAGAAGTTGCACCAAGAAGGTACAACCTCTGTAGTCCGCGGTGGACCCTTGTATCGTGAAGAAAATCTGTGGATGCCGGTCTTGAAAGATTGAAGGTTATAAGTTGCTGGAAAGGCGGTCGGGGGAGGAGAGTTCCAGTCTCTAGATGTCTTCTTCTTCTTCTTCTTATTGTTAGGCTAAAAGCCTGTTTACTCCAGAGCGTCTTTCCATCGTTTTCTCGGACGGCCCCGTCTTCTTTTCCCTGTAGGGATGTTGTCATGTACCTTCCTCACCAGCCGGTCTTCATTCATTCGCAATACGTGTGCCCACCATTCTGTTCTTCTCCTTTGGACCCATACGCTGACATTTTTTATATTGCACTTTTCCCTAATATCTTAATTTTTGACCCTGTCCATCCTTGTTTTACCCGCAATTCTGCGTAGCGATTTCATCTCACCAACTTCCAATATTTTTCTTGTTTTTGCGGTGTCTGTTCTTGTTTCGGCCGCATATGTCAAAGTTGGTCGCAGAACGGTCTTATAGATGCGAACTTTTGCTTCCGTTCCCAGAAACTTGTTTGACCAAACCGTTTCATTCAGGCATCCTGATATTTTGGACGACTTAATAGATTGGAGCCTGACTTCCTCGATAACACTTTCGGAGCTGGTAATCTGAATGCCGAGATAATTGAAGGATGACACTTGTTCTACTATGGTGTTATAAAGTTGTAGCTTACAGCGTACTGGTTCTCTCGCTATTGTGAGAGTTTTTGTCTTTTTCGAGGATATCTTGAGTTGGAATTTATATTGCACTTTTCCCTAATATCTTCAGTGCAAATTTATGTAAGAGTCGTTTGAGGTCGTTTTCGCTTTCCGCAACAAGAGCCGCGTCGTCTGCGTAGCACACAATATTGACATTCTCATCTCCCATTGAGTAGCCTTGGACATTTTTTAGGTCTTTTATTAATTCATTCATCACAAGGTTGAATAAAAATGGACTTAGTGAATCGCCTTGTCGAATTCCCTGGTTGACTGGGATCATTCCCTCCAGTTTCCCCTCTATTCTGATTCTTGCATAATTATTTTTATATATTTCCTGGATTAATCTAATGAGGACCACTGGTGTTCCATGATCTTCTCTAGATGTAATAGGGATAAATGAATTGGCGAATGCGTTGGTTCGATTAGTATCCAGTTTAAGCGCGCAAGGGTGTTGAATCTTAGAAAATCGTGAATTTCGCGCCAATGAAGCTTTTGGTGGGATTATCGATTTTATTTCGTTATAACAAAAGCCATGGTAATATCTATAAAAAAGAGAATGGGCGGATATAAAATAAGAAAACTTGTAAAAGTGTTGGCTGTATATAAAAAATAGTATTGAAATTTTAATTGAATAATTATTTTATGGAGAGTCGAATTTTGAGAGGTCAAAAAAAGGAAAAAATATGGAAATAAATAAGGTTGTCGCTAAAGATAGAACATTTCCATATATATATAACAGGTCATTCAATAAGTCCGTAGGATAAGTAAGAAAAAAACAAAATTTTGACAAAACTCGATTTTATTATACTATATATATTTGTCTAGATTAATTTGTAACAACGCTAAGAGAAATTTCTCTAAAAAAATTCCCCTCTTGCCTAGAATCGAACCTACGAACTCTTGAACAAAGGTCATTAGCTTTAACCACTACACCAATCTAACATTAATCTTTATACCATGATTTCTGTTACTAAAACTATAAATTTTTGATTTAGACTTTGTGTCGAGATAATATTGTATTCATTTGAACTCGAATGAAAATGAAAAAACACCAATAGATTTTAAATTAAGAAACATTAAATATATATTAATTAACGAGGCAAATTTGAAATATAATTGTCAGCTCGGATTTTAAACTGATGGCTCCAATCGATTTTCATTAACCAGGCAAATTTGAAATATAATTGTAATTTTGAAATGAAAGACTCCAATTCATATTAAATTAAGAAACATTAAATATATTGATAATTATTCCTCCCCC
>JALMQS010000099.1:8013729-8074573 GCA_024734495.1 Forficula auricularia | reverse complement strand
TTTATACTGTGTAGGGCAATTTATTATTTTGATTTTTCAGTTCTTATCATTTTTTTTAAGTCGTTTTTTTTCTAATTTACTACAAAAGATTGTAAAATCCCTTGCTTCGGTTTTCCTCCAGTAGGGCCTACTTTTTATTTCTTCTCAATACGTTTTCTCCAGCGGATGGGTTTTTAAAAAAAACATTTATTTTTATCGATTGTTGTTTTATAAATTTAACCGCATTGTCTTTTTAGCGACTCATTTAATAATCTAAAAAAAAAATTATATTTCTAAACATTTTAAAACATATCATTATTCTTAAATTATAAGATGCATTTTGTTAAAAAAAAGAAAGAAAATAACTTTAGAGATTCTCATCGTCCTTTAAAATTTGTTTCTAGTTTTAATTTTAGATAAATAATTCGGGGAGAGAGAAAATGAGGGAGAGGGACGGAAATGATAAAATTCGTAACATGTTGAAATCTTAATGACTTTAAAACATATGTTTAGCTGTTGTTTTATTTTATTATTATTTTTTTTTTTTTTATTTTTAAATACGCTAAGTTTTTTTTTTTACTCAAAATCTCGTGCTGGAAAGTTTCTGCGCTAAGACTTGTTTCTTTGCGACGATAGGTCCCTGCGGATTCATCAATTGTAATAAAATGTGGACTGAAACCATCGCCTAAGGGAAAACTGCTCGCAATGTCTATTATTAAATACTACTTTAAAATGTATATAAGAGATGTCTCGAGAAGTAATTCATTTTTTGTGCCCAACATGTGGGAAAGGCAAAGGGACTAAAGGTACGATGTGACGTGAACGGCAGAGGGCAAATGGAAGGCAACCTTTTGCAATTCCGCTTAAATGATTTCTAGCCATTTTGTAAAATTTGAAATAGTAGGGAATATAAATAAAATTTTGGAAATAGTAGACACAACGAAATATTGGAAAATCGAATTAAATTTTCCAATAATTAATAGGGAAATCGATTTTTCCAGGCCTTAGGAATTAGTCAGTTTAAAAAGATTCTGGATTTTACATGTATTTTTTAATATACTCGTATAGTTATAACATTTAATTTTAAGAAATAAAAACTCCTATGAATAAACCGGTACGTACACCACACGAATATCACTTACAACTTGCCATTCATTTAATTAATTTCAGAATTAGTGCCTGGAACACCGAGTGATGCTCGGTAACTTTTTGCCTCTAAATACGAAGAGAATTCAAATATAAACGAGCCTTTTAATTCTGAAGACATATAAAACGTGTCGGGGGTAGGTTGAGGGTCCGAAAGGATAGTTGAAGATCCCCTCTAGATGACTCAAGGCCAAACCGACCTCCCGACCGGTTTTTTAGTTGTCCTCACAATGAACAAAAGAGAGGTTCCTCCTTCGGTTGCGCAATAAATTTTTTAACAAACTAAGGTGTTAAACCAGCCGAAATTCGGAACCCAATGCGTGCACAGTTGGGGGAGATTGCACTCTCATGGGCACGAGTGAAAGCCTGGTGTGCCGAGTTCAAAGAAGGGCATCAAAAAGTTGAAAATATGAGTCACCGAAGACGCCCCCGCTCCAGGATTACGCCTGACAATGTTGCTGCTGTTCGCGAGCTACGTCCTGCTCCTGCATGGCAATGCAAGACCCCACACTACAGCCCTAACAACCCAAAAATTGATTGAAATGCATTGGACTACACTTGCCCACCCTCCCTACATCCATGACGTCTCACCATGCGATTTCTATATGTCTTGGCCTCTCAAAAAAGGACTTGGAATAGAGCGTTTTGCAACGATCAAGAGGTTGAACAGTTCATGCGCAAATGGATAGATACCCTCCCGAAGTCATTCTTCGAAATCGGCATGAAAAAACTACCCGTTCGATGGGAAAAATGCATTAATAAGAAGGGGAACTATGTAGGAAAATAAGTATAAATTGTGTTTCTAATTTCTAATTTACATATGGTATGAGAGAGCTAGAAAATGACCATATTTATGTGATTTTTGTACCAGCTCAATTTGATTAAAATACTTAAATTAAATTATGAAAAGTTTCCACAACTTTATTCATTCCTTTCTTATCAATGATAAAGAAGGACGAATTTGATATCTCAAGTATTTCGGAAGATATAATCGTTGTTCTATTGAAAGTCACAGTAAAAAGAAAAAAAAACTTTAAAAGTGTGCTAAAAAGAAGGTTTGCATTATAAATTAAACTTTAAATCTAAATTTCACATTGGTCAACAAGATCCATAATCATGAGACGCGAATTAGAGACGATATATTTATCAAGAGAGTGAGGAAACAGGGGACAAGAAATTAATTATATTTTAGAGGACTTGAGGAATTTAATTCTTTACCAGCTCAAGTGAGAAATGCATCAAGTCTGATTCAATTTAAGAACCAAGTGAGGATATATCTTAAGAGGGACAGTTGAACATTTCTATTGAGAAATATTGAGAATTATTATAACTTTAGTATTAAAATTTGTAATATTGTAATATATATGTATGAAAAATACATTTAAATATAAATAAATAAATAAATAAAATAAATGTATTGAATAGGATTCACTTTATATCACTGATGATGGTGACTTAAAAATAAAATTTATTTTTCTATTTAGCTCTAAACTCTTTTTTTCAAGTTTATTATTTTTTAATTTTTATAGACAAAATCTTGTGGATTTTTTTTTTGCTCATTGTTTTCAGAAAAGTCTGAAAAGTGAAGAAAAGACAGAATAGAAAATGGTAAAAAGGGTAGACCAATTTCAGCATTTTCAGAAGTGCTGATGCTAAGGTTGAAAAAAGCTTTTATCAAACCCAGTTTTAGGCTTATACTCTCTCTCACTGTTACCCCTTAAGGTGCCGCCTGATGCAGATTACGGCCCTGATTAGTACCTTGCTCACAATTTACGCTGCACAATGCATGCACTCTGCTCTCTCTCATTTGAAATTCGGTTTCATTTCGAATAGAACTTACCCACCTATAAGAAGTTTCACTTAAAATAAAATTATTTTTTATTTTTTATTTATTTAATGTCACCGGGAACAAAGCCCATTTAGACAGCACATAAGTAGAGTGTTAGTAGGGTTAGTGAGGGAGCCGAGTTTTCAGCCGGTAGAAATTTATTTGTCAGCCAGGATCGAACCCCGGACCTCCACTCCAACATCGTCATTATCAATCGATGCCGAAGAGAGGCCAGTGCGTTAGCTGACTGAGCTACCCGACTCCCCTATAATAATATTTAAAAGATGTAATTTTAAACTAGAGATACTAGTTCACTTAATCCAATTCAACATAGAAAGCTAGGGGGTTTTGACCGTTTTTATGAATTTTTTTGCTATAGAATGGCGTACAGAAGAAGTGTGCAGCTGTTTTTGAGCTTAAGCCATTAAAGTCGCAAGTGAACGTGGCTAACAAATAAAAAGGCTAAGAAACAAGCCCAGTTGACATGTATGTATATTATGTTTTAATTGGCCCACGTGACTGGACTTTTTTCTAATATTGAGCCAATTAAACTGTTTAATTTACTTATACATTCATAATTTAACCAGCATTCCAAACCAGACGCTGATTATTATTCGAGGCGCAACCAAGGCGCAGTGGAAGTCAATTAGGGGGGCAGAAATTCTTAAATGATGAGGATAAAATGGATTAAATATCACCAACAAATCACAAGTCTCACTCGTAAGCAATTTTTTCTTAAAATAAGTAATATAATAATTATTATTATTATATTAATCAAGTACGTTATTTGGAAAGGAAGGTGTAAATCAGAAAATTGTCATTGATTTATGCGACGTTTCTCCAGCTTTATTTTGGCTTCATCAGGCATCTCAATGAATATGAATAATATTAATATATAACAGATGTTCACATATTTATGAATAAAATTAATTGTAATTATTTCTCTTTTTTGTTCCGAACAATGATCAATCAAGAATTTATATAAAAAATACCTGCAATTAATTAAATAATATGGGCGCTATGGACTATAATAATTATTATTATAATTATAATTATAATTTTCTCTTAATCGTTTGGTTACTATGTATATTAATCAGTCGAATATCGAAGATATATAGCTGGAATGAACCGATTTGTAGGTACTATAATATATAGCACAAATTCTACTTAGTTCATTCAGAAAATGTAATTTGGATATTAAATATTGTCCTTTTCCCAACTTTCAA
Organism: Forficula auricularia; assembly: GCA_024734495.1. NCBI lineage: Eukaryota > Metazoa > Arthropoda > Insecta > Dermaptera > Forficulidae > Forficula > Forficula auricularia. The sequence continues at coordinate 8,070,394 of JALMQS010000099.1, read as the reverse complement.
CTTATTTTTCAAATCTTGATCGTTTCCTCTTCTCACTACCTACATTTACGTTTCCACTTCGTTACACGGAAACAGCTGCTTTCAGAAAAACAATTTCGAAGTTTCATCTTCTAAAATTAGTCTCTTTTGAATGAACATTAAAAATGGTCCTGGCTTATTAAAGATTAAAACTTACCAGAAAATTCGATGGAGGATGGGTGTGCACTGCTTTATCTGAGCATCGTTAAGTCACAGAGCAACGAAATTTGAAACTTAAGCTAGAAATCAGCAAGAAGCGCCGGGGTAAGCTTGGGGTGGGTTTTAACTTTTTTTTTTATTTACTCAAAAACGGTTCGTACAATTTTTTATGATTCTCTCTGCTTTGTAACAAGTATCAAATGTTCAGTGCTGTGTATTTTTTTTTCTTGATTGAAACACAAGGGGACCAATTCAAAAGAGGAAAATTGGAAATATGATTTCAAAGAAGGGTTGTTGTAAGTGAGAGTCATGGGGCATACACGAGTTGATTTTTAAGTAAATTTAATTTCTTACAAAATGATCCTAAATGCATTATAGAAGAGTGAAACGCCAATGAATGAGTATTGTTTAAAAAAAACATACCCCTCTTTCCACGTTATTTAAATGAAAAAAAAAATTACAAATTAATTAGCGGTCTCTTAACAATCAAATTGAGAGCTCAATCCGTTGGGGAGATTTTTTTATTTCTACATATATTATGTACCCGACCAGGGTTCGGGCTTTCTCAGTTTCTTACGACCACGACCATATAAGTTCTTTATATATATATATACTATGTTACTGTTAATTTGATTTAATCAGTTTATATTATTATAATATTCATCAACTAATATAAATATGTAATAACCAAATAAATAAATTGATGTGGCCATCCATGTGACTTTCTTTACCATACATCTGGGTCCTCTCTTATATTTAATAAAATAATTTATGATTATTTACCAAAGAACCCCCCACTTAATTTCGGGTCCATTTCCAATTAATAGAATGCCCTTTTAATTATTAGACTATTCTATTAGCAATATCAGCTTTCTTCGATTTTTTTTTGAAAATATTTTCAATGCCCCCCCCCCCCCGTTTGGTTTTGTTACTATCAATTTCACAAAGTGAGTCATTTTCATAAGGTCGTATATGCGAAATTTCTTCCAAATCAATCAAGGGGTCTAGGACTTTTATTGATATTTTTTGAACCTCCACCCAATTTTGGCCCCGATAAAAATAGCAACTCTCTTTTTTATTCTATTATTATAGGTTGTTCAATTTATAGTAAATTTCATTTTTCTTCGTTTTTTTTAGTTTGAAAATTTTATAATTTTAATGTTTACCCCTTCCCCACCCCTTAATTTATAGTTTGATTTCAACCAAAATCTAATCAGCTCTTAATGGAGTTCGGGACAGCTTATCTATCTGATTGATCTTCGGAAAAATCTACTAAATTTTTTAATAAAAAAATTGTTAATAATGAGGTTAATTTCAAATAAATATCTTTGTTTTGATAATATTAATAAAAAGAATATTGAGATAAATTTTTTCTCATAATAAAAACATTTATTTAACACAAAAACGATTTCAAGAAATAGAGTTGGAATTCTACACTAGTGCTTTTGTTATATTCTGTTGGTTGGAAATATTTTTTTATTTTTACATTTAGCAATAACTAATTAACTTGACTGTCAAATCTATTGAAAAATGTATCATTCTATTCATAAAAGTTGGTATAATGGTATAATTTGTATAGAAGTTATAGCCCTTTTAAAATCTCGGTCCATTTACTTCCATGTTAAAAGGACAATATTTAATAATTTATTTCAACTTCAAATTTTGGGAATAAATATTTAATACATCAATGATTCGATGGTAAAAATTTGAGAATTTTTTTATAAAAATGATAAACAGTCCCGAACCCCTTTAATCTCAATGCACCAAAACTACATGTGAAATTTCATTTTGATATTCACACTAGTTTTTGAGCTAGAGCGTAGACAAAATTGAACGTACAGATTTTGACTTTGTCTGAATTTTAAATTTATTTTTTTTGACTGATTCTATTTGATGAGTAATGGAAATAAAAATCAGAAATTCTTTGTATTTTTCAAGTGGCACAGAAATGAAAATAAGAAATTTGTTTAAAAAAAATAATTTGGTGAAATTTTAAAAATTTTAAATACCTATAATACGTCTGATTTTAAAACATCGAGAACTTATTTATTATGTTGCTTTGAGCAAAGAAAAGGTGCAAGGGTTAGGCGATAGCGAGCAAAAGGGAAAATAAATAGATTTGTTTCTAAATAGAAAGAAATTCTTTAGACAACTTGAGCATGGTCAGTCAACAAGTCAACAACAATAAAGCAGAAATAGACGCTAATGAACTTAGACATAAATGGAAATCTATCTGGTCTGAAGCAAAATATTATATAATAAACAGGCAGATTGGATGCCAACTATTGATGAATACTCTGTTAAAACAGGTATGGCCTGTGAAAAATTTAGTGTGGAACATATCCTAAATGTTGCTAAAAGAAGTATAGTTTGGATATAGGTAGTTGCAATGTCCAATGAAAAAAAAATGAATTTAAATCAACCCACAAAAGAAAAATTGTCATCGGTAAATCTGGGTTAATCTTTGAGAATCGATTGCCGTGTTCAAAATGGAATCATTTACGGTATCCATTGAGGCCACTCAGCTTCACACTCTGACCTAGTCATTAAATTGAATAAACTTCCAAGTTGAAAGAGAGACGCGGACTCAATTCCATTTATTTATATATTTATTAAAAAAAGAATTAATGAAACAAAATCAATTACGAGAAGATTAAAAGCTTGTGTCAGTCGAACAGTTTTTGCCTAATGGTTCAATTAATTACTGAGCAAATATAATTGGTTTTCGCCAACGCTGCCTGACGCTTATCAACGTTATTAGTTCTGTCCTGATATTGTGATGTTTTATTAAATTTGTTATGCTAGGCCTACATATTTATAGGAAAATCAAAGCTATTTTTCAATTTAACAGATTTAATAGCCTTAAACATACGAGCAAACATACGCATAAGAGAAACGGTGAAGAGAGGCCGGTTTTCTATCTAATATACTTTTTCTTAATATCAATAGCCATAGAAAATTGTTTTTAAATAAGCACGAATTAGGAATGTTTTTATCTTTAATTGAAAATATTCATTTTTCCGAGAGTAGCAGAGTTGATGATTCACAAGGAGAAATTATTGAGGTTATTCTCTTCTTGATGCAAATAAATATATATGTTGCAGTAAAAACCAATTTTTAGTAAGAACGGGTTCTGACTAGTTAAAAAGCGTTTCACTGAATAACTTTGTGGCAACTAAAATTTAGTGATGTTGGATGAGTTTGGTCCAAAGTTCTAGAATCTTCATTTTTGACCTTCCGCCTCATTTTGGGTGCTTATTTTCAACATTTTTTTAAACGAAAATGTCAAAAATTACATCCTCTGCAAATTTGCTTCTAATGAGGATGTAATTTTTCCCATTTTAACTTAAATTTTTTTTGAAAATAAACACCCAAAATGAGGCGGAAGGTCAAAAATGAAGATTCTAGATCTTTGGACCAAACTCAACTAACATCAGTAAATTATAGTTGCCACAAAATTATTCAGTGAACCGCATTCTAACTAGTAAGAATCCGTTCTTACTAAAAATCGGGTTTTACTTCAACATATACATATACTTATATATAATGAGTACCTATATATAGTAGGTATATGTATATGTATATATATGTATAACCTATATAATATATTATTTGATAGAGGCTATAGTTTCGAAGGTTTGATCTTCATTATCAATCTTTTTAATTATAAATATTCTAACTCTTTTTCTCTCCATGAGTTCAAATACAGGATTGAATATATGGTAGGGGAATTCGTTTTGTTGTAATAGTAAGCTGGTTACTCATCAAACGAATCCGTATTTGTACTCTTTATATAAATATAAGTTATATTATATACCGATTTTAGCTTGGTCTATTCAAATGTACTAAAAAAAAAACATTTTAAAATATTCAGTACAAAGTACTAAATCATAGATTTCTAGATTTCCCCAGGGACCTAAAGAGTAACTTTCGTCGTTTACAGTCACTCACACTTTAGGTAATAACTATTATTGTAAAAAAAATGAGTAAAATTTTAAAATTATCGAAGAATTGTAGACACATAACTTGTCTCTGTTATTTGGTATCTTTCTTGGGTACTGTTGAGATTGAATGATTCCCTCCACAATCATTATAATTATAATAATAACTGTAGTATTAGGTAGACTAGATCCAATTAAGTATGTACTTTAAAATCTCTTGCAATTTAAACCAATCAATAAATTGAGCTGACCAGCAACACCACATGAGGTGAAGAAAATTAAAAACTATCCTCTTGGGAACCAACCGCACTTCTGTGGGTGTCACAGAACTAATTCAATCATTTATTTACCAACTTCTTGATTCTAATTTTCCTTCTAATTTAAATAGTATCTAAGGATTACATATTTATTAGCCGAAATGACATAATTTTGGCAAAGACGTACCAAATGGCTTAAATTTTTCATTTTAGACAAATTTAATAGAATAATATGTGAATAAAAATAGGAGAGTTCTTGTCCTCAGATGACCAAAAGCTGAGCTGACAATTTGATTTGATAGCTATACTAAAAAGACATAAACGGTTGGAAAGGTTGTCGTAAAAATTCGGGATAAAGAAGCTTTGAAAGGGTCGAGCACAAGCAATATTGGCCCTTATCAACTTCCTTCATTTGGCCAAGGAGATAAGTGCCCGAAAGACCACGGTAATTTATCTGTGGGCTTTTCATCACTTGGAAGTGTATTCCCTAAAAAGAAATTGATTAACACGAACAAAATTTCTTTCAAAAGATCACCAGATCTCTCCGAAGAAAAAATCTCTTCCGAAACATTCTGTGAAAAAACCGGCATAGTGAAATCTAGGAAGCAGCTAAGTTAAATTCGCGAAGAAAAATTAAGTTGAGAAAATAGTATTTTCAATTATATTGCATTCTTTCCATTTTGAATGACAATCTAAATTTATGGATTATAAATTTTTAATTTAAATTATTTTCATGAATCTTGGCTGATCACAAATTTAGTTCATTTATTATTTATATTGTCCGCACAAGAGGGGGCCCTCATCTTGCAACAGATAAGTAGATGACACAATTGGTTTATATAAACGGTGGTAATGTTTATAGTTCTCTCTCTCTATTTACAGTAGTTGCTTGTTAAAATGTATACATATGTCAAATCAATAAAAACAAATTAAAAATATGAATGGAATAAATAAATAAATAAATAAACTAAAAAAAATATGAATAAAGACAAAAATAAACAAAAGTATATAATTCGTAATAGTCATGAAATTAATTTAAATTAAAAATTTAGAATCCATAAATTTAGATTTTCATTCAAAATGGAAAGAATGCATTATAATTGAAAGTACTATTTTCTCAACTTAATTATTCTTGGCGAATATAACTTGGCTACCCAGTAGATTTCACTACTTTTTTGAACTTGGCCTCTTTTTTCACAGAATGTTTTGGTTGAGATTTATTTTATTTTTGTAAGCTACATGAAAAGCGCCATGTAAAATTTAAGTTGAGTTTGGTCCAACGGGCTAGAATTTTTATTTTTGACCCCCCCCCCCCCATTTTGGGGTGTTAGTTTTTACATTTCTAGCCTTCAGGGGACCCACAGAATTTGTATGCAAAATTTGGTTGAGTTTGTTGCAATGGGCTAGAATTTTTTTTTTAACCATTCCCTTCATTTTGAAGGGGTTGAAAGATAGAAAGTTTGAATTTTTTCTTTGTTTGTGTCACAAACTCTACTAGCAGGCGAAATTTCATGATGCTGGAATGATTGGAGATAGCCTATAGGTTTTGATGAACTGTCAGTTCGCGTAAATATCGTACACTGTGTACGGCCAAGCCACTGCTCGAACTTGGCCTGCGCATGCGGTGCGCTTTGATATACAAGAATCGTTCATTTAATATAATAAGATTAAATAATTTTTGTAAATTTTCTTTCAGTCCCTTCTTCTGTTGGAAGGGGATCCTCCAGAAGAAATATGATTAAGCCGACGGACGAGGCATATGAAACTATTGTAAAGAAACCGAACAGCAAAAAAGGTATTATTATCATTTATTTGCAATATTTTACGAATCTTTTGATTCTCATCTTAGCGAATTTAACTTGGCTGCTTCCTAGATTTTACTAATTTTTCGAACTTGTTTTTTTCACAGAATGTTTTGGGTGAGATTTCTCTTCTTGTTATAAGCTAATATGTAGCTTTTAATTTTATTTATTATTATTATTATTTTTTTTTAAGGTAAGTTAATTTACCCTACAAATTTCACCCTTTCATTTTAGAGGCTTCTGAGATATTATTTTAGCATCCTAGAGTCATTTCATATATATTAGATGCAGTTTTATCCTACAATCTCCGCCCCTCTATTTTAAGGGTTGAAAGAGGGAAAGTCTAAGTTTTTGGAATTTTTCCTTTGTTTCTGTCCCAAACTCTACTAATAGCATCCGAAATTTCACGATGCTGGAATGATTAGAAGTACCCAATAGGTTTTGATGATCTGTCACTCAGTGAGTGAAATTAGCTATTTTCTCAGGTCTATATCTCAGAATTTTTAAACTATATTATTGAAATTTGGTTTTCTCTTCAAGATGGATTACATAATTACATGTGTATAATTTCAGCTCTGTATCAGAAATGGGTTCCGAGCTGCAGGGGGGGGGGGGGGGGTCGAAATTGGCTCGAAATGGTTCGTGTAAATAGTGTACAGCGTGTACGGCCAAGTCAATGCTCGAGCTTGGCCTGCGCACGCTGTGCGTTTTGATTCACCACCATTACACTCTACATACTGTAGGCTAGTATTTGTACAAATACTCATGTTTGAAAAAAACAGTGTCCGAAAGTGAATGCAATAATTTACTTACATGCTTCTTAATGTAAGTGAAGACATAATAAAAAAAGTACCATATGAAGGCAGGACTTAAAGATTGAAGGTTCTAGTTCACAGGAAAGACGGAAGGATATGATGCTAATGGTATCAATTGGCTCAAATTGAATGATGACGACCAGGCAATAGGAAAGTGTTTTCTGTTAAGGGATTTTTCGCACTGCTTTAATTCTTTATTAATTAATATATAAATTTTTTTTAAATTCTTCAAACTTGGCTAGGTAAGTGAAGCTCGTGAGAATCAGTTGTAAAAATAAAGGAATTTTACTGAAAAATTAAAATAAAATGTTATTTAAATAGAACCGTGTTTGGTGGCCCAATTTTATTCTAATGAATTGTCTAAGGGACCGTGTAAAATATCGATTACATAAGAGATAACTTTTATTTCAACTTTTCCCATCACTGGACCCTCAGCCAATTCATTAAAATAAAATTTTATTTATCTTGTTGTTATTTTTAAGAATTTTAAAGATGGTAGAGAATGTGCGCTGAAACTGTCTAATTTTTGGTTAATAAAAATAACAAGATAAATAACATTTTATTTCAATTTATTGAGTAAAATTTCTTTATTTTCACAATTTGAAATTAACAACTGATTCTCACGGACTTCACTTACCTCGCCATGTTTGAAGAAGTTATAGCCATCAGTGACTTTTATAGAAATTTTATTAAAAGAAAGATTAACGAGTTTTGAATTAATGTTTAATTTTAATTTTCTTACGACGTTTGGTCGATTTCAGGATTTTATTAAGTACTGAAAACAGAACAATTAGATTATAAAAATCAAATGAACGCATAATAAAATAATTTACACATAATTGAAGGAGACAATAAAAGAGTGTGTCTTCTGCTGGAATTATGAATTTTATTTATATATAACGAGACTATAGTTTCGAGGGCTTTGCCCTCTTCATCGGTCTATTATAATTGATTCACAGGAATTTTTCATTCATAAATTAATTCTTGTGAATCAAGTGTAATAGACTGATGAAGAGGGTAAAGCCCTCGAAACTATAGTCTCGTTATAAATAAATAAAATTTATAATTCCAGCAGAAGACACACTCTTTTATTGTCTACTTCAATATATAAAAATTCTGCTACACTCGGCACAAAAACTTTCAATTTAATTACACATAATTATTTAATTACATTTGTGGGGAAGATTATTTTTTGAGTAAATAACAAATGCGGGTTTTCTAGTAGGTATCAGGTTAGTACTATTCAAAGAAATTGTAAAATGTGGAAAAACGTCTAAATATATATTTTTATACTACTGTGCATTTACATTGCTATAGTTATATTATCGCAATGTTCGTACTGTGTTTCAAACGCCCGCCACACGATTGGAATAATAAAACGAGAATATCACAGAATCCATTGTGTGTTTACTTGTTTTAAATCTCATAAATTAATTAAAATAATAAATGAATACAAAGGACTAAATTCCGCTTAAAATTAGTTTAACGCCAATACAATTTATTTTCATATTATTGAAGAGCTATAGGAAAAGTGGAGGATAATTTTTTATTTATTTAATATTTAAAAATGGATATTACAGATTTTTAGTCCACGAGCCGTCACTGATCAATAAAGGATTTTAAATAGATTTTAAGCAAATTAAAAATATATGCAAATTTTCTATTAGCTACGTGAGTATTCATAAAGAGAAATCAATGAGGTTGTCCTCTTCTTGTTGCATATATATATATATATATATATATTTATTTATTTATATATTAGCATTGCGAACTTCGTCGTTTCTCCTCGTTAGGCATCTAATTCATTCATTTGAAAATAACATGGTAATATGTGAATGAGTAACTGACTCAATGAAGCTGATCATAAGCCTGGATCTTATCTAAAATATTCATTATATTCGCGAATTGAGCAAATGGACATAAGCTAATTAATAATTGATCGGGTGAAGTTAGTCTGTCTCTTGATTTATAAATCATCAACAGAAGTTGACGAGATTTAATAAAGTTTGCTCACTACTAAACACACCGCTAAATAAATAAATTGGCAAGCGAAGTTCAACAGTGAATCTGTGATTATATTACTTGGTCATCTATTCAATCAATTGCAACCCCTCTCGATTTTATTGATTGCCCATTGGTAAATATTATTACTTTTAATGAAATTCATTTAAAAGTAAAATGCGGTTGCTCTTTATAACAACAACAAAAATAATTAAGCGAAGTCCATACCACGGCAAGATAATAATTTTTTACTCTCGTTAATTTTAGGGACTAGAAGTCATGAGGATAAACGTATTGAAGAATGAAGTGTATTGGCACTAACTTATCCAATTAGTTTGCGAATGGATGTTGAGAGTAGGGTTTTCTTTCTCGGGATTTCTCGTTCCCGATTTCACGGAATATCCGCAAAAATATTTGTTCCCAATTTCCCGAGAAAAAAAGTCAATTCCCAGGATTATTTTTAACATTTATTATCATATAAATGAAAAAGAAATATTCCAAAACTACTTGTTTTAGCGTATTGATTTCCGATACGGAAAACTATAGGTATAGAAGCAGATATACCAGCGAATGTTTTGAAACGAAAGCTTGAAATTGCTATAAATATGAGCACCAAAAAACAAAATACAGGAAATACAGAATATAAGACTATATTAAAAAAATTTAATTTATTTGAAGCCAGTGGAAAATTAACAAAAAAAATTGAAAATGCTCTTAAATGGTCTCCTTTGAATTAAACCAACCTCAGTGGAAAATGAAAGAGTATTTTCGACTGCTAGCCTTTTTGTCACCAAAATTAAGACACGACTCAACGACAATTTGGTTAATGCTCTAGCTTATGTCAGAACTAATTTTAAAAAATCTTCTAATAAATAACTTTTTTTCTTCTATTAGTAATTAAGTTTTTTGTTTTAATGAAAAAATAAATTGATATTTTAATTATTTTTTTTAAATTAATAAATTTATTTTAAATAGTAAATATTAAACCCCGGTTTTTCTGGGAATCCTGAGAATATCTTCGAAATATTCTCATTTCCCGGGAATTATTATTTGCCGGGAAATGAGAAACCCTAGTTGAGAGTTGGCGAATCGCCTGCTACTCTATTGGAGGACATGTGCTAATATCAATAAAATAGGAAAAGCGCGGAAACCGAGATTCTTCCAAGAGAGAAGGTAAGGGCCGAGTTTTAATCTGGTATCTGATAGCTCGTTTCTAAATTGCATCCAGGGCGTGTGTAGGGGGTGTATTTTACTACGAAATAGTAACACTTACTCTTAACTATTTATAATATTAGTTGGTTTGACTTCCGGTAATTGTGTCGTCGTTGTGGTACTAAATTATTAGGCCCGAATTGACAATTTGGCAGTTCTCTCAAATGCCAGAAGGGCCGATGTCGAATTGAGTCGTTTCTGGCCTGATTGAGCAACGGTCTAAGTCATTTATGTGCATAAGTACAAAAAGCGCAAGCATTTTGTTAAAAAGTGACGTCATTCTATCAGTATTTAATCTTAATCCGAAAAATGGCATTCTTGAATACTCTACTAGCTCTCGATCTTAAAATGTTATTTTCAACTTATCTTATAAAGGATTTTTCCTAAAAAACACTATTATAAAATTTGATATTAAAATTTACACTTAAATATTAAGAAGCGCGATAGTGAGAATCCCAACCAAACAAAAAACAATTTAGCTTTATTAATACAAGTAATATAATAATAATAGTTCAAATTTGTTGAAAAGTGAAAATAACTCAAAAACTACATATATTAGCAATTGTTTATATTTTATGGGCGTCTTTATTTTTAATAATAACCTTATACGACCCTGTATAATATTATAGTAAATAAATTTTATTCGCCTGTGTAATCGTAATTTTATTGTAAATCAATTTTTGGACCACTGTGAATAATCATAATTTTATAGTAAATAAATTTTGAACGCCCTGTATAATGTTACTTTTTATATGTAATTAATTAAGGAGGTAATTAGAGCAAGAGAAAGTATGTTTTAGGAAACTATAATAAAAAGTGTCTATATGAATATTGGTTTACCTTTAGTTGACGAGAAGACGTTGCCTCTCTGCCTGCCTGACATTAACTGACCTGAGAATGAAAGAAAGAGCCCAAGCCAGAGCTATTCGATAACATTTACACAGTAAGGAATTTCCTTGAATTTCAATAAAGAGTTTTTCTACGGATTTGCAAATAAACTTTTGTATTCAATTTATAATTAACAAAATGACAGAGAGGTGGACCAGTAGGGACATAACAAGAACTTCTTTGGTACGTATGTTGCCCGGAAAATAATTTTTCAAAAAAGCAATAAAGAAATTCGAATACTTATGATAAGCTCAAGAAAGGAAATTGGTAGAAAGTTCATTCTAGTGTCAAAATTCTTCTATGTCCCAATCGAAGAGCTAATAAGATTTCGGGCTTGCTAACTCCTTATTTCTTTGGCTCAAAAGTGCAGAAAATCTTTTCTTTTTACTATATCCAATACGAAGCAGATAAAGTAATGTAATTGGTCTCATGCCAAGCGTGACTTCAAAGGGTCCTTAGGTAAAGACTACGGAACTCATTATCTTATCAAAGTCAGAAATTGTAGTATTCGTATAAGAAAACATAAATAAATAACTGTACTAATTAAAATTTTCAAAATGTAGTGTGAATTTGAAGTGGATTTGACTTTCGTGCGCCTGTATTTAGGCATCCATTGCGCACAGAAGAATGAAAGCTGCGTAAGAGCTAGGCGAGTCCAGTCGCCGAAGGAATGCTCAAGAGCAGATGGCGTGGAAGCCATCCAGTATGGATGAAAGGATAATTTTTACATAAGCTTTTTAAATAGGTAGAAAAAATAGAAAAGGTAAAGTTTACCATAGAAACATTTGAGTTTTTCAGATTACCTCACTTCCATTTATTAATGTTTTGCTTTATACTTTATCCAATCACATAAAGATAAACTGAAATAAGAAAAGTTAGGTAAGGAAGTTACACTTCAAACGAGTAGACTAATTACAGACACTCACACATTGATTTCATTTATCGAAAGAAAATTTTTAGCGGAAAACAGCTCGATTGTACATTTTTAATGAGATAAACTCACCTCTCATTAAAAATGTGAAAAGTTGTTGGTTTGAGCCGAAACTTCTCTTTCGATAAACACTCAACCAGCAAAGCACCTAAATATTTTACTCGGTAGACAGGCAAAGTCTAGACTTGAGATTTTATCGAAAGATATCTTATATCTATATATTATACTAGCTTTATACCTATATATTATACTAGCTAGTATTGAAATCACATTTTTTTACTCATTCTTTAGAAAAATGTCTGGAACGTGGAGAAAAATCATTTTAACAATTATTTTTTCCTGGTTTACGTGTCTGCCTCTGTGTCTGAATTTTGATACCCACGAAAACTTAAGAATGAAAAGTTGCAGAAAGTTTGTTCTTTTACTAAAATGTTTGTATTTTCAATGCGGAAAACTTATTAGAATTTTGGGCTTTCTAGCTCCAGATCTTCCGGTTTAAAAATGCAAAATTATTCAAAAATATAATTTTTTAAGATTTTATTCCGTTTCTATCGTAAAAAATAATAAACAATCGAACAGGTGTGTTTTGCATTATTCACCCAAAGTGCAAACACAGTACCAAGTCTTGAATAAAAGTTTCATTTTTTTCTCTAATTTTATTTTCAAAACTAAATTAGTTACAAAGGGTGGGTAAGAACACTTTTTAATACAAATTTAATACCTGGAAAATAAGCCAATGAGTGAATGATTCCTTTCCTAAGTCTATTTATTAGATATTTCTTTAGACTTTTATCGGGAAATAATGACAATTAAATTTTTAGAAGATAATTAGGTAAAGAGAAAATTGTGTGCTGAGAGACTAGTATATTATTTTTTTCTGAAAATAAGCAGTAAACTTATTCATTGTCAATTATTGAACTTTTCCCTCAATGGTTCATCCTTTGTCGATTTGCATCCTATTATCTTAAAAATGCTTTCTTTTCATATTTTAATTTGTTTTTTAAACGGACATAGAGAATCTTTCAATAAAGATTGATGGTTGTTTAGTTTAGAACAAGAAAAAAAAACACTCAACCTTGTAAATGAAAAATGTACTTTGCACGCTCAGCTTCCTCATCCCACAACTGTAAACTTTTCCAGTTTTCTATTCAATGATAAATGTATCCAAGAATTAATATGACCGCTACGATTAGGACTGGTGTATTTCCATTTTGCCGTCATGTAGCCATGTCACAAGTAAAAATATCAAGTTCTCATTGACTAGACCAGAGTTTTTCCTCAGAATGAAATGGCGGAGTGGAGGGCGATGACGTGGCGTTTAAGCAGGAGAACATTTATTATATCTATTACATTTATCTTAGTCCGTTGTATGTGACAGTTTGGGAAATAGCGGAGGCTTTATCGTAGCTAAGGCCATCTGTTCGACCCATTTACCTCTTCTCGTATCACTTTATTTAACAAGGGAAAAACTCGCCGCGTGAGCGCGTAACCTATTTCTTGTTGCTTTCTCGGGAGAGAAACGGAACATTTTTCCTTTCACTGATGATAAATTTATTAATTTCTTGATTATTTACAAGTTATTGAAATATAAAATTAGAGGAAAAAGTGATTTTTTTTAACGTACGCTGTTTGCAGTTTAATTGAATTAATGATTATGAATACATCGGCTTAAAATATCAATAAAATGATTCAAAAAATAACATTTTCTGTATCCTTGAACCGGAAGTACTAAAGCTAGAAAGTCCAAAATCTAATCGGTTCTCCGCATTGGAAATACAAACGTTTTAGCAAAGGAACGAACTTTCTACGACTTTTCGTTATTCAAAGTATCGTGGACTTCTGAATACATATATATATATATATATATATATTATCCAGAAAAAATGTCATGGTTATAGATGATTTTTCTCTACTTTCCAGATTTTTTGCAACACTATAAGGGGAAAATAAACTGCAACGGATCTGTGAACCTACAATTATTCCATTAATATTTCATATTCATTTATTGTATAATGGAACTATTAATAAAACATATGAATAAACGAAAAAGAGGAAGCAAAGTCAGGTGTAGTGTGATCAAGTCACGTCAGACTTTTTTTACTGATTGCTAAAGCTAAAAAATTTCGTTCATTGGAACATATAAATATATAATTTCAATAAGTTCAAAATTATAGAAAAAATAAAAACGAAACTAGTAAGTGACCCGGATTGAATTTTTGGAATTTGGGTTCAATTCTCAAAGGAGTGAATACAACCATTCTGACATAATAGAAGCAATCCAAAACACCTCGGATTTAGAAGAAGACCACATTCTTTTGATTTTCTATAGCATCCCTTTAAATCAATTAATATTGAAGTACCTGGTGAACGAAGCGATGCTTGGAAATTTTTTGCTTTACTTAAAAGAGATATATTAATATTATTTACAATTTTAAATTCGGGTGAAAAAGTTGATTTTTATTTACAGCTAGAATTAAATAAAATTTATTTTATTTTTTGCAAACGTTTTGACCCCTCAGGGCATCATATGTATCGCTGTATCGCTTTGGACCATGTTTTGAACTTAATTGCAATTAAAAATAATATTAATACACACAGAGTTTCCTTCGTTGAAATTACTTTTAAACACTGAAGAAGGAGGGACGATCCTCCGAATCATTGGGTTTTTTAAGAAAATGAAAATTACGTGGTAATAAATTATTTTATTCCGAATCTGTGCTTTTCATTATCCTTGGGTTTTCTTTGCATTAATTTAGAATTGAGTTCTACAACTTCGTTTTCAATGGAAAATATCTATAATTAATTAAATTTCTTAATTTAATATAGAATAATATTTATAATGAACTATTAGTCGGTTTTAAAATTAAAATCAAAGAGTCAGGACCCAGGCTGGCAATTGCAATACTTCCCCATTATATTCTATAGAATATAAGTAAAAACGGAGAGTGGTGTGCCGAGTTGGCTAAGGCACTGGTCCGCTTCAGCATCGTTGATGTCAATATAAAAATTAGGTTAGTTTTTATCAAAAGTAATATTCTTATATATTATTTCAAGATACAGTCGACTCTCGATAATTCGAAATCCAAAGGACTAAAAGAAAAATTCGAATTATCGAGACTTTGAATTATCAAGAGGAGAGAAAAAATTCTAATTATTAAGAGTTTTTATTATATTTTTGAAAATATGTATGAACTTAAATAGATTTTATATATAGCCTTAAGTAAAAAAGTAAAAATAATGAAAACGACAAAAAAGAACAAAAAAATTACATATGTATTAACATTGCACTAGATAATAACATACCTAATTAAAAAAATTAAGAATAGTTTTTTGCTAGGAAAAAGTCAAATTAAAAAAAAGGGGAAGTGGCCTAGTTCGAATTATAGAACGTTCTCTCACCCTTTTGTTGTGAAAAAGATTTCAAGTTATCGAGCGTATCAAAATACACAGCATTTTTTTAATTTACTGAAATTATTGAGGTTCGAATTGTCGAGAGTCAACTGTAATTCCGATCGGCAAATCGGTTCCGATGGTTCAAAAATGTTCTTTGTAAAGAACTAAGCCGATAAATGACCAGTGTCCAATTTACGCTTAAACGGGGTTTTAAAATAAAAAATAATAATAGTTAGGTTATCATTTAGACTTCCCATTTGTTTACGAGTTTTTTAAAGAACTACTAAAATATAAATGAAAAAATTACAAAAGATTTAAAGAAAAGAGTTAATCATGTCGAGATGGACATTATATGCATTTAAAATTCAATGAAAAAATTTCTATGAATAATAGAACAAAAGAACCTTAACATGTGCTTATGAGTAGAAATTTCGTAAGACCCGGAAGTTAAGCTTGTTGACGATTTAAAGGTACTTTAAGCTCAAGTTAGTTATTAATTATTATTAGTCCCTTTTAAGAAAGTATATATATATTATATTTCGTCCAAATCAGGTGCAAATCGCAAAATAATGCTTTGATTGAGTATTGTCCATAACTTAATTTTTTAAATTGATAGCGGCTTTAGAATTATTTTTGAGTAAAAATATTTAATGAACTTTTATTATTATTTTTATTATTTGATTTATGTCGCTTTCAGCTGCCGGGGCTATATGAACATTCATTTTACTCGGTACGTGGGCTTAGTCTGCTGGGCCAGCTAAATATTGACTTCAGGTAAAAATTTTCATTTATTTATTTTTTTGTTCATTCTTTTGAAAAATGCCTCGAACGTGTAGAAAAATCATTTTCAACTATGAATTTATTTCTGTCTGTGTGTCTGGATTCAGATACCAATGATAAAAACTTGAGAAAGAAAAGTCGTATAAAATTAATTATTATGCCAAAATATTTTTATTTCAAATGCCAAAAACTGATTAGATTTTAGGTTTTCTAGATTCTGGTTCAAAATTTCAGAAAAACATCATTTTTGAATTAAGGAGAGGTATTAATAATATAGGCATAAATGAACAATATATATTTAAGTTAATTATTAATTGCTTCTAAGAAGGTATCGAGGGGTGAACCGCGATTGGAATTAGGTGTACACGTCTATGAAATTATGAGGAATTATTTTGGCATTCATTGGATAATACCCCTTCATTTATTGACTTCTACTTGGAAATGAAAGTGGAAGTGGAAGTAGGTGTACACGATATAGGGTCGCGGTTCACCCCTCGGAAGGTATTAAATATAAGTTTTCACTTTTTTGTAATTGAATAAATTTCCGGGTGAGTGATTCTTTCATTAGAATCCGACCGAGAGAAATGACTAAAAAGGGCACGGTAGAATGATCTCTTTTCCTTCAAAGCCTCTGCATTGCAAGGGTGCCAAATACAAGTCCAGGCCTGTTTCAGACTATGAGAAATTAATTTCTTAATTTATGTTATTCTAGGAACGGCCTTTTGACTCTAGGTAAAAAAATATTGAATCGAAATGAATATCAGATATAGATATTTAAAATCAATTGAAATTATTTATTCACCGAAAATGCAAGCAGCGTATCGAGTCATGAAAAAGTTTTACTTTTTTCTCCGATTTCTAATCTGACCGTTCTAATTGGAAATAAACTGCAACGGATCTTTGTTAAACTTTATCCAAAGTCATTTGAAATATTAATATGTTTATGCATTTATTATTTATCAGATATCACTTGCAATATGCAGTCTATGTTGTTTTAAATTCAAAAATAGTAATCGATTCTCATCTAATACTCGAGGAATAACAATTCTACTTTGGATTTTTTACGTTTCGGTTATTATTAGTAATCATTGCTGAAGACATGGAGGAATCGACTTAAAATCAAAAATAACGATCGATTCTTATCTAATACTAGAGGAATAACCTTATTAACATGCTATATTCCATTTTTGATATTTTGACTATTAATGGGAATCTCTACTGAAAACGTAGAAGAATCGACTTCGCATTGGATAAAGTAAAAACCTTCCAAATTATCCCAATTATTTTTATTGGTTCATATTTTTTTCAATGCCAATTATCTTTCCTTTCTAATGAGCTGATCCAAGTGTGTACCTGTTTTGTTATTCGCTCTTGTTGTGTTTTGCAAACTTTTTCATTCAACTAGCGAGGATCAGCAAATTCTCTTAATATTTTTCTTTATTTTTTTCCTTTCTCGTCTTTTTTGTTCAGAAGAAAATGTTGGTTGTTTTTTTCATTTATACATAAGAAAAGATGATGAAAAAAGTTCTACGTAGGAACGGGCTGAAATAAATTAATCTCCTAACTGGTCCTCTCATCAAAGACGTGAAATTTTTCTGAGAAGTCAAGTTAACTTATATTTATAATTCAAAAAAAAAAAGATATAAACGTATTGCTTAGCAGAATAAAGAAATCATTTAATTTGATTTGATTGAAGAAAAACATTTTACTAGTTAAAATGAAGAGATTACAACATTTTTTTTTTCAATTTAACATAATTAATATAATTATTTATTTCATGATAATTTTAATTATTTAATCCTATTTAGTTTTAGTCATATTTAGTATATTTAGGCTTTCTGCCCGTGTATATATTAATAAATAAATAAGACAAATTATCATAGCTGGAGAACGGATTCTCCCTCACGCCAATTTTGTTTAAATAGCTGGGAGTGAGGGAATGGCCTATTCTTAAGCGCGTAATCTGAGTAGATATTCTTCGGAATAATTTTATTTTCCCAAACCAAGGCTCATTTGGGACCTTGGGTAAATTAGAAAACAAGTGAGAGCCTTTGGTTTTAGGAGCTCTTATTCCAATACTCATTTCAAATCCTCAAAATCTGATTCTTTATAATAGAGTTGGCATCCCGGATAGGTAAATCTATATCCAAACTATTACCAGTTACAGAGGCTGTATTAGCCAATCTATCAACTTGTTCATTTCGTTGTATATTCGAATGACCTGGGCGATTACAACATATTTTTAAAGAAAATCAAATCGGTTAGTATATAACTATAATATAATTGATGATGATTTATAAATAAAAAATTATTATTCAAATGTAGTTTAAGAAAATAGATATCCCACCCAAAACACTTGTGTGAAAAAACAGGCCAAGTTCGAAAAAGTAGTAAAATCTAATGTGCAGCCAAGTTAAATTCGCCAACTTTAATTAGGTTGAGAAAATATTACTTTCAAATAAAATGTATTCTTAGCATGTTGAATGGCATTATGCCATTAGGATAAATGAAGTAAATTCGTGACTAGCCAAGTTTCATGAAAATAATTTAAATTAAAAATTTAAAATCCGCAAATATAAATTGAAATTATAAATGGAAAGAATTCATTTTAAATGAAAGAACTATTTTCTTCAACTTAATTATTTTTATAAGAATTTTGCTGGCTTGGTGTGTATTGGATATATTAATTTTTTATTGTTAGGATAAATAAACTGAATTTGCCTCTTTCCAGTAATTTATTTTGATTTTCAATTGGTTATTCCAAATATTTCGAGAGCGTTCTCAGCATCTCTTCCTCAGTGGAAACTGTGGGACCACACAATAGGCAAGTCAGTGAGTTGTTATAATTACAGGTGTCAAAAAAGTACTCACCCACTCCCCCACCAATGTGCCGACTCCATCAGTTTGTACAGAACATTGATAAAAAGCTCGATCACACAACACACACATACATATATATATACAAATTTAAAATGAGACAACATACGAATATACAATTATTTACATCTCCTTATAATAAAGTCTAATGAAATTTAAAAAATCGAAAAATGGTCAACACCAGAGCTAGTTTAAATTTAACCAACTAATTACTGTTAATGACCAGTCGAGCGAAGGTCAACGACCACAAATTGTCTACACTTTCTGGCACGCGCAATTGATTAATAAAAAAAGCATAAATGTTTATTTATTTGTCATTTCAATTAAAATTTTGTATTCCCTCATTAAAAAGCCCGTGTCTACCTTTTAATTTACTGTCTTTTTTAGGCTTTGTTGGATGAAACACGATTCCTTGAAAAAACGTTTTGTTTTATTTTTTTTCATAGTCAATTATATTAAAATTTTTAAAATCACTGAGGAAGAGATGCTGAGAACGCTCTCGAAATATTTGGAATAACCATTTGAAAATCAAAATAAATTACTGGAAAGAAGCAAATTCAGTTTATTTATCCTATCAATAAAAAATTAATTATTTTTGCGGTGCCTCCAGACATCTCCGAAAACAATTGAGATATCAAATTCATTTGTATTTTTCGTTGATAAGGAGAGAATGAATTAATTCGTGGAATTTTCGGAATTTCAAATTTAGTGTTGATTGAGCTAGTACGAAAATCAACAAAAAATGGCCGAATCGGTCGAAATAAATTAAAAAAAAACTAAACATAATTTTATTTAAGGATATTACAGGCACCCTTCACACTCTATGATAAAACATATTTATTATGTTTGAACCCACATAATACTCGATCTTCCCTAAAATAATCAGTTGATTAAAATGTTAATACGATTTTTGATTTGAGGAAAAATGAATATAGAAACTTGATTCTTATCTCATACTGTAGGAAATGTCATTGACTTGAACGTTTACTTGAAAAACTTTTTTGATAAAATTCTTAGATTTATAAATATCCAGCATTTTCCATGACGCTTTTGTGGATTTGGATCATATCCTGTCCTGAAAATGTAGGATAACTATAAATAAAAGAGTTTTAACAAAAAAGTGATCCAAGTAAACGTTCAAGTCAACAAAATTTTATAGACAATCAAATATAAATCAAGTTTCTAGGATGAGTGGTTTTCATTTTATAAAGAAAAAACTACAATTTTTTTGCAAAAAATTGTATTTTTTTTTTCAAAAATTCAACCTCATTTCGGCACGGGTTACCATTATCCAATTAATATTAAACTTTGTTTAGATTGTAGTAAATTTAATCTAGTTTAAAAATTTATAGAATTGTTTTTGTTGAAAACGTGATCCTTCATGATCAAAATGGGAAAAAATCGAAAAAAGTGCGAGTTTTAGGGATATTCAAAAGTCATCCCGGGGGCTGTTTTTTGGATCCACATTAAAAATCGAACTACTGGACCAATTTTGCATTTCTTTTTTTTACTGGGCGTAAAAATTTGTACTCTTTAATTTACTATAGAGCGGTTAATTACAAAATATGAACTGTTTTCGAGTTATAAGCGAAAAACTGGAAAAAGTCCGAAAATTTCGAAGTTTTTCGGCAGCCAAAAGTTGTTTCCCAGACTTTCGAGGGCGCAAACTTAGATTTCTCATACCCACACCATACCAAACGATCCTAAAAAATCTTTTCCCGCAATTAATGTAAACTGAAATTTGAATTCCTATTTACTGGGCTAAATGGGTAGAGAATTTTTTTTGAATTTTTTCAATCTGTAGTTTTCTTGATTTTTTAAGCATAAAATTAATCTCATAGCATAAATAGTTATTGAGATATTGACTCGATTTTTCTAGGGGAGGGCAAGGAGTTTTCTAGGGTGGGCAATGCCCACCTTGCTCCCCCCCTTAACTACGCGCATGTAAATAAGCTGGACAAGTGCTAGTAGGATTCGCATACCGAGATAGTTCTGAAACTAATATACATATATTGAAATTGATTTGAACCTGGACGAAATCCTCCGATTTCATTGGGGCCGAGAGTATTTTTCTACGTTCTAAGATATCAATCTCCCGCAGACTATCATAAAAAGAATGACGATCTCGCAGACTAGGCTCCTCCATGTTTTTTCTCTTCAAACGCTCATGCTCGGCTACTGGTTGCTGCCATTCCAGCCACTGTCTCTCCCTGCTGAGCCCTCTTTATATATATATAAGATCTTTAAAGCAATACTTCACACTGTATGATAGACAAATATTTTTTATTTGTGACGCCATTTAAAATTCGAATCTTCGAAAAATAATGATTTGCTTAAAAATTTCAATATAATTTTTGTTTTAAGAAAAAATATAACTTTTAAATTTCAAGCTTTTATCCAATTTAGTTTAAAAGCATCAAAGCTGTGAGAGACATCAGACGGATATACAAGTGATATAAATAGGGTCCAGTTTTACTTTTCAAACGAGCCCCGAAAAAAGATTAAAAAGTCTGTTTTTCTTTAACAAAGGAAGACATCTTTAAAAACTAAATAAATTCTTTTGGGTTGAAAAGCAAAAAAAACATTTTTCGTTTTTTTTTCTTTGAACAATGTACATTTGATAATTCTTTTTGAACAAAAAGAGTTCAAGAAGACCTCTGACTTCACATCATTGATTCGACTTCAAAAAATAAATTATATTATCCTTTTTAGCTCAACTTTCCCCCCCCCCCCCCCCCCCCCTTTCGCCCCCCTTGCTCCGCAGCGTGGGGGGAGGGGTGGCGAAACATAAAACAAGAAGAAAAGTTGGACTATATGACTTTGCAAAAGAAACATTGCTACAATCAGCTCGAAATCCGATATCATTAAGCTAGTAAGGTGCAGCTTGTTGTTGTATCTAACAGTCCCATCAAATATAGGAGTTTATCTTTTGTATCAATGCTAAAATGAATTTGCAGCTGGATTATTAATGCGTCTCTACTACTAGCTTCTAACTTCACCTGCATCCATAAAATGATACTCGAATTTCCAATGACGCTATCACTTTATCTCGTGAGCTTAGATCAAACATCAACTGACATTTCATGGATTAATATCCTCTCACGAAGGGTTGTCCTCATAGCAGGAGACCAAATGCCAGCATTATAAACTTTGATTACCCTCACTATCCACAAAATGGAAATATAAACCTACTTCAGGAAGCAACTTCAATAATTAAATCCATTGACAAACGGAAAATTGATGATTTCAAATCTTAGCACTTTATATGAAGACTTAAACACACCCAAACTTATTGAATGCTAATTTATTCTTATAAAATATAATAAGTTTATTCTTAGTACTTCTTGTTTGCAAAACTTATAAAAGATGGCACACCAAAATAGAAATATTATAATGGGATCAAAAATAACCCGTTAAAGATTCCATTAAGTAGAATTAGTCTATTTTTTAAAATTTTTATTTCTCATTAAAATGACAGTATGGAACGGCCCCAAATTAGCCATTTTCAGTCAATTCTCTAAACACTTGACTAAAGATTGTTAAATATTAGTCTGCTTCTGAACAACATGTAAGAAGGATCCATATATTCAAAAAAGTCTCAGTTACATAGCGACATGTTCACGTTTTCTGTGAATTTATTAAGAGATCTAGTGTGGCTCAGAGGGCTAAGGCTATGGCTTCTCTATGTTCTTTGATACATGGTTCGACTCCAGTGTAGGATATTTTTTTTATCAAATACAATATTTACAAGAAGAGCATTTCCAGAATCAATCGAGCTTCAAGATCAGTTAAACACACTACAAAATTAGTTACACAAGTGGAGAATTTATATAAACGAGCTGAAGTCAACCCATATCACCTTTACAAATAAGCAAATTACAATCCCACTAGTTTACCTAAATTCCCAAAATATTCCCTATAACAACAATGTAAAATACTTAGGTTTAATCTTGGACTCCAGGCTCACATAGAAAAATCATATAGACACAAAACGGAAGCAATTGGAACACAAATACAAAAATATGCATTGATTGATTGGTAGAAAATCTCAACTCTCTTTAAAAAACAAAGTATTATTATATGGTCATATCCCTGCCAATTATGGGGTACAGCCAGCGATTCGAATTTGAGCAAAATTCAAAGAATTCAATCTAAAATTTGTACGAATTAAAATCCTCAAAGTGTAGTCTGAATTTTAATTTGATTTATCACGATGGTGCGCCTGTATTTAGGCAACAAATTGGGCGCAGAAGAATGAAAGCTGCTTATGAGCTAGGCGAGTCCACTCGTTGCTTACAATTATTTATCTAATTTATTTTACCAATATTTTTAGGTTGGAATAATAATAACCAGAAATCTAAAAAATATATTTGAATATTTGTAAAAAATTTCAATTAACCAACGCTCCTAGATACATAAAAACGAGTCCATCCACAAAGATCTTCTTGTTCCCTAGATCAGGAAAGAAATTCATCACGCATTCCTAAAGGATACACACAGATTAGAAAATCATTCAAACCCATAGGTCATCACTGGTCTCGACAACAGTCAAAAGATACGCGGATTAAAGAAGAATCACATTCTGCACACAGAAGACCGCTACAAACAAAACAATTGGGAAAACAAATATTATTAGGAAAGTCATCAACAAATAATTTCCCCTTTCACGAGTTGTATAAATGAACTGAGTGAATGATTAGAGTGAATGAGAGTGTGACTGTACTCTTTCGCCAATTTAACTTATAGTTCCTTATGTAACTGATTGTAAAAAAAATGATAATTAACATATTATAACGATTTGTCTTGATATTTTCAATCCACTACATAGAAATTTAAAGAGAATCGTTCATAAAAAACATCAGGGAGAAGAATAGCTGGGGTAGTGTTTTTTTTAATTTCATAAAATGAATTAAAAATGCATGTTTGTGTTGGAACGTTACGAAAATACCATTAATAAGTTGGTTTCCCCCAAAATCATTGCATATCTTCAATCCTCAAGAGCCACTCGATTAGTTTTTTGTGTCCCAAGTCGACCCCGTTGAAGTGAATACTGTTAAATATCATAATGATCTAATGGAGTAATGGATTATCTCATAAAATGAATTGAAAATTAATCTAAGAGAGGATATTCCAGATCGGAATTGATATCAAAATTACCTGGTTTCGATATGATAGACTGTCATCTTTTTTCTATAGTCTTGCTAGAATTTACACTCTTATCAAAAATCGAATAATTTGAAAGAAGCAGGTCACATTTTTTTATTAATTAAAATTTTCAAAAGTTTTCAAGAAATCCCATTAAAATTATTGACTTGAGTGGAAATTAAAATATCTTTTTTGAGTGGATGACTAAGTCCTATTTAAGTGGTGTCTCCCTCGTGGGTTCATTATTTAACAAACACCTGAACAAAGAAGTTGGAAAGAAAACGAAACCGGCTTTAATTTGGTGCATAACCCACTAGGATTACTTGTGATAAATTAATTTGTTTAATCTTTTCTAGTCGTTAAATACGTTGAAACGATTACATGTTGTTTTATACATCTAGGTTTATTTAGAGATATTCCCAAGCAATTGGTTTGTTTTTCAAGCCAAGTGGAAGTAAACAAGTGGCTGAAAGCGAGGGGCTCGCTGTTGCGTGCGGCACGCGACAGCCGAATGAACACGACAGCCGAGGCGGAGGCGCAACGCAACGCAACGTAACATCCGTTGCAGGGCCAAGCTAAGGTGCGCAAGGCAGCCAACCTGACAGCCAACGCAACACACAACCAGCACTAGCATCCCAATTAAGAACGCAAACACAGCATCTCTTCATTGAATTAGGATATAATATGTACCGCCCGGTTGCGGATTAATTCAGCAAATTATACAATAAGCAGGAAATGAAGTTGCGTGAGTGTTCTCTATTATTTCGATTATTTTTCTGAAAGAAATCATTAACAAACCGAATCCATATACATTTCTAGTGGCGAGTAAATTGGAGTAGAAATTTTGTAGTTTTGTCAGCTTTGGTGGATGAGTTGTTTGTCGTAAGAGAAGTTTCGGTGAAAACCATCTAAATTGGACATTTTTAATGAGAACATTTTATTAGAATGCATGACGTTTCGATATCTATTCTTAGAGTCATTTTCAAGTGATATGGGAGCAGTCTGTAGAAAGTCTGATTTGATCTCAACATTCTGATTTAATTAGTAGGTTAGAAACTTGACTAAGGATGAACGATACTTGCTTTTTTCACTATCCCCCTGACCTCGATCATAAAGAATCATTTGGTTAATACCAAAGTATGAAACGTTTTATTAACAGGTCTTTTTAAGAGCCAGAACGATATCGGACCGATGCGCCCTCCAGAGAGCTCCGAAAACGAGGTCATCGGGGGCACAGATAGACCACCGGTACAGCATCCTTCCAGGTCCTCCACGGCTCATATGAAAGAGATCACAAAGAATTCTTGTGTTGATCTTTTAAGAAGTAGAAATGAAACCCAAGGGGAGGAAGTTGCCTTATATTTCCAAAAACTAAGTTAAAAAGCATGGGGTACTTTGTCGAAATTAATTAATTAAAAGTACATGCTACTGCCCCCCACAATTTTTGACTTAGTTATTGGACATAAAAAAGTTTATTACATTATTTTGTACTTTTTACTGCATTACTGACAAAAGCGTCTTTTTTAATTTTTGGAACGAAGTTCCTTATGGGACGCCTCGGAGTGGTACCCTAACCGGTGAAAAATGTCCGTAACGTTAAGAAAAAGCGAGCCAATGCTCATGCGCGCGCATCCACTCAGCCACTCTGGAGGCGGGGCCTCTGGCTTGTGCTGTGGTCGGGAATCCAACTAAGTTTAAGTTTTATCATAATCGAGTGCAAGCTAGATCGACGGAAAGGTTACTTACAGAATTCAAAAGGTTATCATTAAATTCTTTACATACAAGAGCAAGAACAATCGTAGATTTCATTAATAATAAAAAAGGTGTTTCAACTTTAACATTTAACGTTCAAAGTTTAAAGAGTCATCGCTTGGATTTAACTGATTCAGTTACTCAAAAAACAAACATTTTATTACTATCTGAGACAAATATGGACAATGATCAGCTATATGAAATACCGAATTTTAATTGTATCGTCCATTATAAAAGAGGTAATGTTCGATCAGGTGGAGTTGCGATTTACCAATCGAATGACGACACTGTTAATATTGTTTCACCAAATATGGACATAATAATGAGAAATGCTAATGACTTTGGTTTTAGACATTCACCTGTTGGAGATATTTGTTCTGCTATTTGCAAGATGGAAAACGGCGTTGAAATCGTAATGGTAGTCGTTTACATTGCACAGAAACAGAAGTTAATAGACATACAAGGATTCATACATCGATCACTGTTGGAGTATTCTGCAGCATCTACAGCATTACTTGAAGAGTATGGTACCAATTATGACCAACTTCCACTAATTTTGGCAGGTGACTTCAATATTAACTTCAAAGATAAGCAATCAGAGTCATTTAAAACTTTTCTGAAAAATACATTTGATTTAAATATGAACAATAATGAAGATGAATCCACTACGAGAGACAATACTACTATCGATGCTGTTTTCTCGAGATATTTGGCAAAAATCGAATCACAAATATATATATATCTTATTTTAGTTACCATAAAGCTATAGTTTCTATGATAGAACATAATTAGGCTTAATTATTATTATTCATATAAATACCTGTTTCTTTTTGTATATTATTATTATTATATATTATATATTTTTATAAATCATTGTAAATAAAATAAAGGTGTTAAGATAATTTTATAAAGTAGTTTCTTTGCTTTTTATCGATAAAAAAATCATAATAAAAAATGTATACCCGAATAATTATTTTTCTTTATACCTAGAATAGAACTTAAAATTAATATTTTTATAATAAGGAACTTCGTTCCTATCCGGTGTCCTACGACACAGATCTAATTTTTTTTTTAAACTATAATTTATTTTAAATATAAACTTGAAAAAAGAAAAAAAGTTGCTTTAAGAAATAAATAAAGTGTTGCTTTATATTAACTTCTTAAAGCAATTTTTTTCAAATTTATTTGGATTCCATCGATAAAGGGAGAAATTTTCAAAAAATTTGGTATTTTAATAAACGTTTTATTGTTAGGGCTCTCTTGAGGTGAGTGCTGTGTGGCGCTTTGTGCCGCGCCCCCCATCAAGTCGATGGGGTCCTAACAATCTGTTGAGTGCAGAGTTGTAGGTTGCGTGCTCATATAGGGTGTGTGCAGGGGAGGGGCTGCTGGATGGCGGTGGCCCCTCCAGATCGAATGTTCGAATCGGTTCGCTTGCCCAGTCGAAATCGAGTCGCTTCAATTATAGCATGGCTGATAAAATTTCAGTCATGCAGAAACGACGCAACGATCCGACTGAGTCATCTAGCGGCCGTGTCTCAAGGCTCGTCGCCATTAGCGAGAGCAGGCCGCTACCACACCCTTTCTTTCTTGGTGATTGCCGATTACCGACTAAGTCAGCCGGGCAAGGCTCTATCCACCTAGCTGGTGGGTCAAGAGGCTGCTTGCTTTGCAATCACGTCGGGCGGTCACCAGTATAGTTAGGGCTCTCTTGTGCTGAGTGCTGTGTGGCGCTTTGTCCCGCGCCCCCCCATCAAGTCGATGGGGTCCTAACAATCTGTTGAGTGCAGAGTTGTAGGTTGCGTGCTCATATAGGGTGTGTGCAGGGAGGGGGCTGCTGGATGGCGGTAGCCCCTCCGAACCCGAATGTTCGAATCGGTTCCTTTGCCCAGTCGAAATCGAGTCGCTTCAATTATAGCATGGCTGATAAAATTTCAGTCATGCAGAAACGGCATACAACGATCCGACTGAGTCATCTAGCGGCCGTGTCTCAAGGCTCGTCGCCATAAGCGAGAGCGGGCCGCTACACGTTTCAAAATTGATTTTTATTCAAGATTTGTATTAGAATTAAAAAATAAATAAATAAATAAAAATTTCCCTGATATTTACTTCGATTCGAATACCCTAAAAATGTGTGACAGCCTATCCATGTTGGGCGCCTCTTTAGCATCTGACCTGTCTTGGAACGAGCACATCTCCTCTGTGGCGAAATCTGCAGCAAGGAAGATTGGCTACTTATTCAGGTCCAAGCGATTTTTCACCCTACATCTTCTCACCATCTACAAGGCCTAAATCCGCCCCTGTCTCGAATACGGCTCTCATCTATGGAGAGGAGCCCCCCCATTCTCTTGCTACCCTGGATACAATTCAGAAACGGGCCATCAGGCTAATTGACGATTCTTCCCTCACCGAGTCCCTCGACTCGCTAGCTCATCGAAGAAATGTCTCTGCCCTTTCCATTTTCTATAGATACTATCACGGCAGGTGCTCTGATGAGATAAAATCAATAATTAACCCCAAAGCATGCTTTGCGCGTAGCACGCGTTTTGCCGAATCCCAACACTCTTTCGCGGTAAAATTAGAAAAGTGCCGGACCACTTCATTCGCCAATACTATACATATATCCCCATGACTTCAAGAAACTGGAACTCTCTCCCAGCCTCCATCTTTCCCAGCACTTATAATCTCCAAACCTTCAAAACCCGAGTTCATAAACACCTACGTCTCCACTCCCTCACTTAATCAACTTTCCCTTCTCTTCGGTAATGAAAGGGTCTTTCGAGATCCATAGGGGCGGCATCTTATCTGGTGCGCCTTCCATTCGATTGCATTAAAAAAAACCCAAACCTTTTAAATTATAGTCTCTAACAAATAAATTATATTTATAATATATATATCATATTTGCATCAAGCATCAGATGACAACCTCTATGATTTCTCCTTTTGACTAATATTTGAATGGGATAAAGTAATAGAAATTTTTAAATTTGCAATTTCCAATAAAATCACTGAAAAGAAATAAATTATAATTGAAAAACAAATTAATTCATAAAACCGCCAGATCCAGTCTCAAATATCAGGAGTTTTTCGTACAAAAATTAAATAAATTTATGGAAATAAGTTGAAATAAATTTGAATTCTGCAAATGATAATTTCATCCGAGTTTGTTGTCATTTGACCACGTGAAAAGTTGTCCCTCGGAAATGGAGGCAAGCTTTCCGAATATTCTAGTGAACTTGATCCTCCCGTAAACCCCAAACCAATGTATTCTTCATTTGCATCTTGAGTCATACATCCTCACTAAAAGGACGTTTAGCAGATAGTTTCTAGTTGGCATGAGATAATAAACAATTTGCTAAGTGATTAAGACAAAAAGTCAAATGCGAATTTAATGTTAAGGTTTTAAAGCTAGCTGTGCCATATTATTTCTTCATTAATCGAAAATTATCAAAATCCACTTAGATTTAGATAAGTAATCAGCATGAAAGTGGAAGGAAATAGATGGTCTTTTTTAATTTAATAAATAAAGAGAGATTTGTAAATTTCAGAAATATTTTCCATGCAAGGCAATATTATAGGATCGGTTAAATCCGACCGGGATAACTTTATCAAAATATATGTAAGCCATTTATGAGCTCAGGAAAAATTAGCTTCTATCCTTTTTTATTGAGATTTACTGGAATATTGATATAGAAGGGAAAATCGTTGGAGGAGCTTTACATCAATCTCGGAGTGATTACTTCCAGCAAAGGCAATCCCATATTTAACATCAACTAATTCAATTATGGTTTGTTTTTAAGTAAAGTATTAAGTAAAAAATTGATGATTAATTAGCCTATTTGACAGTTGAAACTTCAAGGTATTTGCTAAGCTAAAAAATTATTAATTTATTAAAAGGATTAGTAGAACAAATCTAGAAGAACAAGTGACAATAAATAAAGGAAGAGTTTATCGATTAATATCTGAATTTTTAAATAAACCAGCAAAGCACTCACGAATCGAGGGTTCCGTATCTAATATCTATGTATTAAACTTGCTGAGTGAGCCGACGACGCTCATTGAATTCAATATTTCGGCTAGCTCAGAGGAGCATGAATCAGAAAAATAAATATATCCTTCAAAATACTTGAGATATTAAAATGGGTATCATTTGTCTATCATAAAGAGAGAATGATCAAAATCTAGAATTTTTTTTTATAATGATTCCACCAAAAAATCTCTGTAGTCGGAGATGGATCCTTACATCGTGAAAATAAGAAAAATAAATTTCAAGGATTGGGTCGCAGTTGAAGGTATCTGTGAACCTGGAAGTATTGAGAGGCTGAAGGTTATGTGGTAAGAGAATTCGAGTCTCTAGAATTCGAGTCTCTAGAATTCGTAAGAATAAATGAATTGGCAAATGAGTTTGTTCATTCTAATTTAATTGCGAAGGGGTGTTGAATGTTTAAAAATCACGTATGTTAGGTGGGTTTATTGATTTTATCTCGTTAGAACAAACGCCTGAGTAGTATCTATATATAAAAGACAAAGAGCAGAGACAGTTCTATGTTTGGCCAGGGAGTGGAGACAGTTAGGTAATTCTGGATCTCCTATTAGTCTGATATCTCGCGTCTGAATTGCATGCACCCAAGATGGCAAGATAATTTTTAAAGGTTCATCTCGACAGATGGTTAAAATGAAAAATATATATTTGGAAGTGAAACATATGAAAATGGTTTAAAGTGATTAAAGCTTTACTGGTTGAATAAGTTATTATAACTTTTATACACTGTTAAATATATGTATTAATAAATCAAAACATAAAACAAAGACACGACTTTTCGATCACTTCTTTTGTAATTGTTTTCATGTGAATGTTACTGCGGAGGAAGACTACAGGCAAATGAGTTAGCAGTTTCAGTTACAGTATTAAGAAATACTTTTATACATTTTAAGACCAGCGTCCACCATCTCAATTTCAGGAATTTATTATATATAGAACAATCAACTTAAAAGAATTGTTTTAATTGGTCCACTAAAAATATCAACCTTATCATTTACTTTAGCAATTTTTGGTTTCTAGTGGACGAATTTTAAAGTAGAAAATTAAAAAAATTATTCGAAGATGAGTAAGTGAAAGTCGCGTGGTCTACATGCATGCTTTTGTTATCTTATGAAGAATACTTGTGATGAAATGATTGAGCTGAAATTCGACTCAAAAATTTGCGTAGAGCCGTTGCTGAAATTTATGAAAATATTCAATATTGTTTAATGAAATTCCCTTTTACATAATTCAAAAGATTTTATTTTGCCAAGAGTAGCATTGTTGTTGATTCATGATTCATAAAGAGAAATCAATGGGTTTGTCCTCTGCTTGATGCAAATAAACATATAGGCACATATAAAAGAAAAAAAAAAATTATTGGTTGTTTATATAAATTAAAAAAATATAAATCTTTTATACAAACAATCCAACACGTTTATTTAAAAACCAAACGTTTCGGGAGAAATTTTAAATAACAAAAATTCGATTAATAAAAGGTCAGATATGGATTGTTTTTCTAATGTTTATAAAAAAATTTTAGAGAAAATTTTTTGATAAATATTTATATTTTTAATTAAAGGTAATTTGTTCACCGAGATAATATGTACAATTGTCTATTTATAAAAATATTTAATATCTTAGTGTTGCTTTCTAAATTTTAGAGAAAGCAACTTTTTTTTTCTTTTTTTGCAAATTTTTCACCATTGAAAAAGGGAGAAATACTCCCGAAACGTTTGGTTTTTAAATAAACGTGTTCTGGATTGTTTTTATAAAAGATTTGTATTTTTTTAATATAAATATATATAATTTATTTGTTAAAGACTATAGTTTGGAAAATTTACCCTTCATCATCAATCATCAGTCTTTTGAATTAAAAATATTTTATTTCTCATGGCTTCACTTACTCGATTGCATATAGATAAATTCTTTCTTTTTTTAAAACAAGCTATCAACTTAACAAACGATTGAGCTTCGAAACTATAGTCTCTAACAAATAAATTATTTAATAACCAGCTGCAAAGCCCACCTTTGGGAATTCACTTAAATCTAAATTATTTATAGCCCAACCCCTATTTAATTAATCATGATAAAATATTAGCCACAATTATATAAAAATTTACAAAAAAATGCCCTAAAAATGTTATTTAATCAAAATTTTGCCCCTTAAGCAGAGTCAAAATTTTTTTAACCGACTTCAAAAAAGGAGAAGGTTCTCAATTCAACTGAATTTTTTTTTTTGTGTCAAATCTTCGTCAATTGTCAACCGATTTTGATGATTTTTTTTTGCATTGGGTTCAGTCTAGTTTGCTCTCGTTTTTTTTTCATTGGTATTGTATATGTATATGTGTATATGTGTATATGTATTGTATTGTATATGGACCTTTTTTGATATATTTGGTCAGGCATAACTTCTTTGTTTATGAACCGATTTTAATGATTCTTTTCTTATTGGAAAGAGGGTACCTTAGGGGTGGTACCATATTAATTTGGTCAAGTTTTGAAGATATGATCAATGACGAAATAACGTAAATCTTCAATTCTTATGAACAAATAATTGAAAATATAATAAATAAAATCTTTAAAAAAAAAAAACACAATTTTAAAACGTTCACTTAAAGCCCGCAAACCTTTCGAGAGAATTTCTATATTTATGAATTGAATCTTATTATCATTTTCTGATTCA
The DNA here is from genome assembly GCA_024734495.1 of Forficula auricularia. Lineage (NCBI taxonomy): Eukaryota > Metazoa > Arthropoda > Insecta > Dermaptera > Forficulidae > Forficula > Forficula auricularia. The sequence goes on along the minus strand of JALMQS010000099.1, from coordinate 8,037,719 downwards.
TTCGCCAGACGCTTTCTCTTACGAGATGCATGCAAGGTATTATATTAAGTCACTATTAATAACATCAATAAAAGGAGGAAAAATAAAAATAATTAAAAAAAAAATAAATAAAACCGACTTCAAAAAAATTAAATGCAACAAATAAAATAATAATAACTTAAAAATAAAATAAAATACACTAAAAGTTATAAAATAATGATCTAATTTAGTTACAACTAAACGACGAAATATTAACATGAAATCACTTTTTGAAGTCGGTGTCAAACATATACATTTTATGAATCACACTCGACGGATCTTACTTAGTCCGTATTATATAGTTTGTTTGGCACCGACTTCAAAAAGGGATTTCATGTTAATATTTTGTCGTTTAGTTGTAACTAAATTAGATAATTATTTTATACCTTTTAGTATATTTTATTTTATTTTTAAGTTATTATTATTTAATTTGTTGAATTTAATTTTTTTGAAGTCGGTTTTATTTTTTTTTATAAAAATTATTTTTATGGATAGAATTCCGGTTGTGTATATTGTATTGTTTATTTGCATCAAGCAGAGAATAGCCCCATTGGTTTCTCTTTATAAAATTATCTTTTGATTGAAATTATGTCAATAGAATAGAATCCAAAAGATAGAAGAGGTTGACGCATACGAAATTACATGTTTCGATCGTAATGCAACACTGACCGATATTGAGGGTTGCTGACTGGCTATAAATCGGTTCTTGAAGCGAACATGGAAGGTTTTTGGGGTTCTTCTCACTCAATCTATGTAGCTATGTAGCCTTAGGCTCTGCCCGAAATTAACTCGAAATTCTGCAAACTGATTCCCAATAAATGTACTTTTATTCAAATTCAATCTTCAATTTTACGTTATATCAACCCTTTATATTCCATGGCATATAAAAATACAATAAAGTCTTGAAACAAGTTTTCACTTTTTCTTTCAATTGTCTATCATATGATCTAAGTTTTAGGTTTTCTTTGATTAATGTTGAGCTTTGTTCTATTTGCTCCATTACTTTAATTAAGATTTTTTAAATCTTAAATAAAAACGTTTTAATCTTATTTTTAATATAATTAAATTGAAAATAATATGCTAAATGGGGGTATATCTACGGATTAATATTCAAAATAAATAAAGAGAATGAAAACAAGAAGAGCAAAAGCAAACATGCTTGTATTCACCCCGGCCAGCAACTCACGCTTTTCTACGCTTTTATTAACAACGTTACAAGAAATTAATTCAATTTGATTATTTTTTCTCCATGCTCCACGGATATCTGGAATGTCCGGAATAAACCCTTTCGTTTCAGCGGCCAACCATTTAAATGAATTGATTTATGATATATTGTTTCTCATTTTAATAATAATAATCATGGTGCGTTAGTATTATTTAGTATCATATGCATGACAATGAATGGCTATTAAAATCATTAATTAAGTGCAACTGTGACACAATTGTTTTTAGAATGAAAAAAGCAAAGATGATCCGGGATTCTATTTACTTTGAAAATGGCTTAGATAACGGATAATTAAGGTGAAAAAAATATTATCTTTTTAATTAATTTTTAACGAAAAACAAGAGTTTGTTTTCATAATTTAAGATTATAATTTTTTAATCAATTTTTAATACAAACCCTCTTCACTTTACAATTAGAATCACTCATAAATTCAATTTAGATCTTTTAGATTTTTTTTTACCAAATATAGTTGAGCAAATTTGTTATAATTAAAAAGGAAATTCAAACTGAAACCAAGTAATTTTTGTCCACAAAACTTAACTTTTAATTCTAGTCTATTTAGCAGTTTACATAAAATTATTCTTGTGAAAATTGAATGTAAAACTTTAACTTTAATGCTTCGCTGTGTAAGTGAAAGTACAAATTTAAGTAAACAGAAGATCTCATCGGCTACAACAATCTCTATTAATAATTTTCGTAAAAATGATATTTTCCAAAATTCTAATTTTTTATTTCGTAAAATATTTTTTTCATCTTTTTATTTAAAACTATAGCTTAGAATTTGAAGTCTTACTTAAAAAAAAAAAATCTCAGAAAATTGTGTGGTTTTTAAGGCCCCGTTTAAAAAGTCAAACAGTTATTAGAAACGCTACCAAATATATCTGTTGTTGTTTTTTGTTTTTATTATAAATCTCTTACAAACACAAGAACACAATTCTTCTTAGTCAAGGATTTATTTTATCCTAACGTAAACAAATTGAAATATATCTTTCAGATATACATAAAACTAAATTATGGGCTGAAAGGGTTAACTCGAAATATCTCCACAGCCTGAACAGTAGGGAATCAGAAATAAATCTTCGATTGGCATTAGAAAAAAAAGTGATTGGAACGATATATACGATATGTATAGCACTTGTTGGTGAACCAGCATGTCAAAAAATGAAGAATTATTGTTTTATTGAGCAGATAAAAAAAAAAGCATCCTCCATCAAATGTGGAGAAAAATTAATCGTTTCTCTATTAGAGACATCCATTCTTATTGAATTGCTCTCAGAATCATTTATTATCTTTTACTTACTGTAAATAAAACATTTTTGATATTATCCATCGAGGCCTTGAATTATTAATATTATTGTTCAATACTGTGAAAATCACATTAACACATTTATGATGATAACTTATTTATATATTGCGAATGGAAATTTGTTATTTATTATAAACTTATTTACATTTTAATACATACTTATTTTACCACGAAAAAGTAAATATTAGTTTAATAAATTATGAGTTTTTTATGGTTCTTTCTCTTGAGTTCAGGTATTGAGAGAAAATTATTAGAATTTTCGATTAGAATCATAAATATCGAATATTTTTGTGGCGAAATGAATAAAACCAAAGTAATATTTTCAAAACCGAGCTTTTTGGAGCAGACATTATTTGCTTCAATTAATTTCAACTAATAAATCATGATCAGATGATAAAGAAGAGTAGAATCACCACTGTAGCCAGAAAACTTGTGTGTTTGACGACGTATTTAGGCTCTTAAAGATTATTGACGAATCTATCTAAGGAGAAATCAATCAAGTTATCCTCTGTTTGATGCAAATAAACATAGGTATACATTTGTTATTCAAGCAATGTTGTGGATTTTTGTTATACGATTTTAAAATTTCTAAAGATTCAATTACACTACTTAGTTTTGAGCCTCGTTCTTCTTTTATAAATTTTATACCTGAGTCATCTGGAAATGACTGCTTATTTTTTTAATTATCACTTGCTTAAATATATGATGAAAATATATATATATATATAAGAGCTAAGGCTCTTATAAAGGCATCGCAGCGCACATGCAAAGATCCCGGGTTCGAATCCCGGCTGATCCTTTTGTCTATAATATAAAAATCTTTTCTTCGTTCCCTAATTTAATTTAATTTATAATTGTCTTTCGACGTGGCCTCATTGTGGTTGCGCCCTAGAGTGAAGAAGAAAATTATTTTCGACCTTTGGGTTCGCGATATGCAATTATTTTTCAATAATTAAAAAGGCTTTATTAATAACTATTTGATTTGATAATTTTTTGCTTTTAGTATATTGATATATTTGATTTTTAAAAATGATGTAACTATTTAAAACTTTATATTAAGATAAAATTAACATCATTAAAAGTATATATAGGTATATTTTATTAATCGGTAAAAAACGTAAATTATAATTACTCTTAATTGCAAAAGAAATTACCTTAATCAAAGTAGATTTGGACTTTTCTGTAGCTTTCCATTAGAAATGTTAAAATAGCTGAAAATTATTTTCACAATAAGCTTAGCTAGAACACAAATTGTAACATATCATCTATTCTTCTAACTGTTAAAGAATGTCAAATTTGGGCTTTTTCTTCACTCACTCACTAATAGAGCACCTCCAATGAATAGAGAATGCTAAAATTTGGCTAATTAGTAGAATTTGGGACCCTTATAGAGGGAAAAATTAAAAACCCAAGACTTTCTCTCTTTCAACTCCTAACAGGAAGAGATGAATTTTGTAAGCTAAATTCACATCAATTATTATTTTCCTGCAACTTGGCCGTTAAGAATTATGTTACTAGGATTAATTAATTAAATTCGTGGCAAACTATAATAATATCAATTAAATATGTAGATTCCATAAAACTAGATTGACATTTAAAATGGAAAGCATGCGTTTTAATTGAAAGTACTATTCGGAAGAAGATTCAGCATATTAGAATTCATTAGTTTTTTAGGCAAACGGTTTATTAATCGAATTTGGCCTGTTTTTACAGAAGTGATTTTGGTGAGATTTTAGTTTTTTGTTATTTAGTGGAAAATGATAAAATCAAATTACCGATAAAATATCAATTTATAAAATTTAAAAAATATTTATAAATTTTGCATAACATTTCGTGAATAGGGAGAATCTGCCAAGTAATAGCACAAAAATATTTTACAAATATTTCGGTTGTTTTTAGATTATTTATTATTATACTTGTTTTACATTGAGCAAATTCAAGAGATTTTAAATAACTACTCTTGTGTTGAACAATAATGAAAATGGGTTCTGGATTTGTTTATATATAATTTAATTTTTGTTTAAAGCTTATTCGTATATAAAAAGGCTTTTAAGATATATATGAAAGAAAATTTAATTATAAAATATAGAAAAGTTAATTACCCAGCAGCAATTTAATAGATTTATTTTTTCTTTTGTTGATACGAGTGCAAAAAATTTTCTCCCTCTCTTTTATAATTGAACCCGTTTATGATAAGATTGTTTCTGTGGGCCAGCCCCTCATCCTCTTATCCTGGCAGAATTTCATTTTCACTGAGTTTATTTTCCCACTGAATATCATCCGAAAGTCATCTCTTTCGCGATTTAAAAAATATCAATAAAAAAGGTTTCCTGTGGGATTTTTTCTGGGAAAATTTCAATTCGATACTAACCGAAAGAGATATTAATGTAAAAGTTTAAAGGTTTAAAGGTTTAAGCTCACTTAGAGTGGAAAACATAAATAAACGCGCGCCTTGGAAAAAATCGTTGCTAGGCATTGATTCTTCTGTTGATAATAGACTACGTATGTTGTTCTGGGCAGAACGACCAGTCGGCGGGCCAACTGGATTTGAGGCTCAAACGCTAGGTTTGTTAGGGTCGCCAAAATACGGCACGCGGGCCAAGATCGGCCCAAGACAAGGGGGACTTACTTACTTTGGAGCCGACTTTATTATTATTATTTTTTTTACAGTGAAAGCAAAGATTTAAGTATCTTTTTTAGGTGTCTTTTTTTGAAAAAAGATGGAAATTATTTCAAAAATCAACCCATATCTAAAATATTAATAAATGAATTTATCTTTAAGGACCAATCATAGATTTTAGAGAAAATATTTTTACATTGCAATTTAATTTGTTCAGTTTAGTCTGATTTTTTACTATTCCTTTCGAGTTGAAGAGAGTGAAAAGTCTTTAGCTATAATTCTTATATATGTTGCATATCGGAGAGAGATTCGTCTTAAGGGTTTAGCTAACGGCCGGCAAGCTTAGTTAGCGCTTGGGTTCGATTCCTAAGGGGACGAACCTCTCTGATATGCAATGTAAAAATATTTTCTCTAAAATCTATGATTGGTCCTTAAAGATAAATTCATTTATTATTATTATTTTTATTTTTTGAATAAATACAATTTATTTATAAAAACAATCTCCAAAGATTTTTAAATTTCCAAATGTATCATGAGAAATTATCCCTTTATCAATAGAAAATTTGAAAAATAGTTGCTTATAAAAGAATTGGAGGAAAAAGTGCAACTTTTTCAAGAGTCGTTACGGTGATTGCAGTTTCAATTAATTAATTAATAGTCCTAATGTCCTAGAGTAGTGAAAAATTTTATTTAGTTCTCACAAGCAGAGATTACCTGAGGTAGAGAGAGGTCATACCATCCATGTTAAGGTTTTGACCAGGTTTCCTTAACAACTTATGGCAAATGCGTCGTTTGGACCTGGTATCGGGTTTATTTAATTATTTAAATTACGGTTTATGTTTTGATGTAAATCTATGATCATATTATTTGTTAAAAAACATACATTTCTATTTTTACTTTATCCAATGCTAAGCATGGGAGAAAGTATTGGAATCGCTCTCGCGGCAAGCGCGACTTCAAAGGGTCCTCAGGTAAAGACTACGGAACCCATGGACTCAATTAAGGTCACAAATTGAAGTATTCAATGAGATTGAATTTTAGCACGTGACGGTTTTGCCAAAAATTACCTGGGATCTCGCCGAGAGGCCAAAAAGTGCCATTTTTTTGGAAGTGCGTGCGGATGGATGGATGGATGGATGGATGGATGTGTGTGTGTTATCGTTTTTTTCGTCCACGAATTTTTCCACACCGTTGCACCGAATGAATTGAAACTGTAAACCTACCAGTATTTTAACAAAATGAAGCGCTGATTAGTTTTTGGTACATATCGGTCCACAAACATTAGTACTTTATTTCAGTACTTTTTTAGTTTTTTCTAAATATCTTGAAAATGACTTAACCAATTTTTATGAAATGTAATAGCCTAATTAAGTACCTTGGGACCCACAAAAAAGGTTAAATAAAGTTTTTAGTAAAATTATATTTTAAAGTACTTTACTCTAGAACATATTAATATTTCAAATGAATTTGGATAAAGTTTAGCAACGATCCGTTGCAGTTTATTTTTTCTTGTTTGTTAATTGTTAATTTCTTGTATTTGTTTTGTATTGATGTTTTATTAATTTCTGTAGTTAATTTGTATTGATGTTTTGTTGACCTAGCCATCGACGACTTGTGCCTCTAAGCAGGTCGAGTAATAAATATTTATTTATTTATTTATTTAATAATTTTAAATGATAAATATATAAACTGGATATCAATTTCGATTTAACATTTTCTTACCTACTAGACTCAGAAGACCGTTCCTAGAATAATGTTTAGAATTTAATAAATTATCCCAACTAGCAAAGTAGCTGTATAATTTTAGGTTATATAACTTTTATGTTTTGTTGCTGTTTTATAAGTGCTCCATAACGCTTATAAAACATCAATAAAACATAACAGTTGTATAACCTAAAATTATACAGCTATTTTGCTAGTAGGGTTAATCTCTACTATTTTAAAACAGGTATGGACTTGTAGTTGGCAACTCCACAATGCTTTAGCTCTAAATGCAGAAAGATCATTTTACCCGCGCCTTTTTTAGTCATTTCCCTCGATTAGATTCTAATGAAAGAATCGCCCACCTGCACATTTATTAAATAACAAAAAAGTGAAAAATTATTTAAGCTAGAGTCTCCATTAATTAATAATAAACTTAAATATAATTTGATCACTTATGCCTTTATTAAATACATCGACTAAAAATCCCCAAAAAATCATTTAAAAAAAGTTTTCTTCATTTTTGAAGACAAAGTTATTAAGCTAATTCTATAAAAAAAAATTGGTAAATATTAAAAAAACTTCCGTATCTAACTTGGAGAATTTTTCTGGAAACATTTGATAATTTAATAAACGTTTAGAGGTTATTTTTATAGAAGAATTGTATTCATTTAATTCAATAAAACAATCAATATTTTTTTCCAAATATAAATGAATTATATACGTATTGATTTCCTCTTAAAAAGATTGATTCTCTTTGGTGTGAATTGTCTCTCTTTCTTTAGTAAAATCCTCTATTTGTGGTGAAACCAAATTCAGTGTCTCGAAGAGAAGCGTTTAATTAAAAGAGCGATTAAAGAGGTGTCTTGAGGAGAGGAAACCTCTTCTTTAGTGGCAGTCTCAAATGAATCGCATATATTTTATCTGAAATAGAAATTGAATCGGCCGAGTTTTGTTTTGCGAGAATCCCACTTGGCAGACATGTCTATTTCTCACATTCAGGCCTATTGAGAGTTTCTAATTGAGAATGATTGCTCCAATTAGTTCTATAATTCATGAGCCAACAATAAGCGGCCTCTAATAGAGAGGATCCTTTTCTTGGTGATCCATTGAGGAGAAGACAATGATGGTGTGTGCGACCCCTATGCAAACTTGATTATGGTCTTTTAAGTTTGTTCCTAACTAAAGACGAAAGACTGTGCTCTCGGGAGCCCTCTAATTACATTTCAAGCAGATGTGCTCACGAGAAAATTAAATTAAATTTTTCCAAGGTGGCGCCGTCCCGGAGTCCGGCCAAAACAGAAACTCAACTTTATTGATAACAAAGATACTAAACTCAAACCCCCCCCCCCCTCCCCACCATCATTGTTTTTTGGACTTACATCGATTCAATTTGCAATTAATTTTTCGAAAAATATTTAAGCCTTGACCATGAACATTTCAACATAATGTTAGAAATTAAATAGAAAGAGAAGGAAAACGAGAGACATTTAAAAAAGAAAATTTGGTTAAAATGATAAATGATATAATGTAATAATGATAACATTTTATAAAATACATTTTTTCATTTATTTTAATAGAAAGATTATTGATTAGTTTTCTAAAAATATATTAAAAATGAAACAAGTTTTTGTTTAATAATTCTAATTAAATTAATAATATATTTAAAAATAACATAACATAAATATATATCTAACATCTCCAAAAAAATAATTAAATTTCTTTATAAAAAAAAACTAAGCTTAGCGATATGTCACTGGAGTGTGATTTTTTAAGGGGGATAAACTTTTTGGCCCAAAACGCTGCCCGCCAGGGCCACCAAAAGAGAAATCAATGAAGTTGTTCTCTACTTGAAAACAATCTTCAAACGTTTAGTTTAACTCTAAACGTTTCGGGAGAATTTCTCCCTTTGTCAATTGAATTTTATTTGAATTCAAAAAAGAAAAAAAAAGTTGCTTTATCTAAAGAATATAAAGCAACACTAAAGAAATTAAATATTTTTAATATAGACAATGGGGGAGTCGGGGGGCCACGTGCGCTATAGCTACCGCTTCTACATCGTTATCTTGATGACGATGCAGGGGTGGGAGGCCCAAGTTCAAGCCTTGCTCGCCGCAGAATATAAAATTTGACTTGCAAAAACTCGTCTCACTCAATAATACTACTAACCCATGATAAAAGTATCATACGCAATAGAAACTGACTAAATGGACTTGGTATCCGAAGCCAACCAAATAAAAAAAAAAAGGCAATGATAAACATTGTCTTATCGTTGGTTAAAATAACATTTCAATCCTCATTAAAAATGAAAAGACTTTTGCGAAATATTTATCTTTATTAATCAAATTAGTTGTTTAGTAGGAGGGGTCAGGTTTTAAGGAAATCGTTTTCTTAATTGACGTTTTTTAAGCCAGGTTTACATACAGCCACTGCCGCTGGTACTCGCGCTTCTCTGAATACTTCTTTTCAGCCTTTGAAGCAAGTGACTGTTTACACTCGGTTTACATGCAGTTTCACTTCATGTCAATTCTCCAGCAAACGCTGCCACTCGTGCTGCAAGTCCTTTGACTTCCGTTCAAAATAGAGCCACGGAAGGGAGCGTGCGGTAGCATGACCCCGCATCAAATTTCGGGCCCCTTATTATGGAATAAGTATGTGTTTTTTATGAAGTGGAAAAAGTTTGTCACCCTTCGCATTTTTTTTCAAACATACCCCTAAAAAGATATGTCACATTTGGGTCCCGGGCCCGGGACCCACAGATACACTTGGACCCCCCTTGTGGGGGCTATATGCGGCAGTGGAAGTGCGAGCGACAGTTCACTACTCGCGTGTTCACTACGCGCGTCCATGTCCAATTCTCTGCTCTCTGCCGCGGAAGTGAGCTGCATGTGAAGGGAGTATTAGAATTTATAAAAATTTTCCCTATATTTGTATGATCGACTTATTGTTAATAATAAAAACAAATAAATCAATTAAAGATTTTCTTTCTCATAGATAAAAACAGTTTGGGTAATATTTTTTCTCATTTGCACTCCTGTACTTTCTAAGCTTGATTCAACTGGAGAAAGGATACATTCTTTTTTTTCTGAATGGATAAGAGCAGCATTGGAAAAACTTATATAAAGAGAATTAACTTGTAAAAAGATTTCCCCGCTCATCATTTCCAAATATGAATGGATATAAAGGACAAAATAAAATTTTCTTACAACTGTAAAAGATGCGAGGAAGTAAAAATAGGGAGATGGATGGGCGAGGGTTTGGCAGTTGTAACCCGTCCGCTTTCATGATACCCTTGCAAATAAGAAGACACCGGATATTCCCTGGCTGCAAAATAAATCCTCCTGGATTCGAAGGAGAACACCGCCGAATACAACAGCCCAATATTCATTCAGATCATATTTCTATGCATTGGAGAAATAAAATAAGAAAGTCTTCGATATAGAAAGATGGATCCATCCAATCGTCTCAATTTGCGAATCGGATCAATTGTTCGATTAAATTCATTCACAAACAAATTCTCTCCTCTCCTAATGATTTTGTAAATTTCACTCACTGTTCGCCTTTGTTATATATTGGATAAATAAGGGGCGGATTTATTGATACTAAAAAGGCTTAAAATAGGCCAGGAAAATAGGCAATACAAATATGCCATTTAGGTACTTAATTAGGCACTTAAAGAAATCCACGGGTGTGGACACCACACGACTTTCATATTAGATCCTCCCTTATTTGAAATCATCATACCAATTTTCTTCATTCAAATTACTTCAATTTGGGTTTTCCCAAATCGGTTTGAGAAAATCGGAAAAAAGCAATAAGAAATTGCAAAATACCAAAAATCTTTAAGTAAACACATATACTTCGGTTACTTAGATTTTAATCAAAACTTCTTCTAGCCTCAAGATAGCTTAAGTTTCAAATTTCGAATCTCTGCGACTGACTATATATGAGATAAGGGTGTTAATTTTTTTTGCAACATCACTAACTTACTCGTATCTCTTTATTCTAATCTCAATTTACGAGTATATATACTCTTTGAAGAAGTTAAAGTATTTTATAAGGGTGACGATTTTTAAAAAATACCAAAAGTCTTCAAGTAAACTCCCGGTTGATCAATTTTAGCCAGAATCTTGGAGTACTTCTTCTAGAATCTAGATCAGAGCTGTCCAAACCGTGGCCCTCGGGCTGCATGAGGCCCAGCACTGCAATGAGTGTGGTCCAACATAAAACCATAAACTTTCTTAAAACATTGAGATTTATATGTAGAGATATATTTATTCCCTTTTTCGAAATATGAATGTACATTTGTACAATACGTGAAGCTTTTTCAAGAATAAAATTCACTAAAACAAAATTATAAGCTCAACTATATAATATAAAAAAAATTAATGAAGTTTCGAATATTTAAAAATTCGACTAATATTTTATTTTCTTAAAAAATTTATTATTTCAGTAATTTATATGCTACGACACTAACCAAGTCTAAAGTTTTATCATTCTAGTACAAGGAGACAAGGAATTGGGGTTTACTAGAACAATTAATTGATAATTTCTCTACTGGACTAAAACTTGTCAGGACTTGTCTTTTAGACCTTTGCACGTTCTTAAATGTCAATAGATAATGGATAGTCAAGGACTATTACATCCGTGACCCTTTTAAAAAATAAAATATCATTCCTGATATCCTTCTTTAATCCCATTCGATTTAAACCAGGGCTGTCCAACCCGTGGCCCAATATAAAGTCATAAAATTCCTTTAAACAATGAGATTTAAATGTATATATTGGAAAACACACAACAATTTGGTTTGGTGATAATTCTTTTTTCTAAAATAAGTAATCAGAAAATCTACTGTGAAGTTTTCGAAAAATAAAAGTGCTAATTTGAAATTTTGAATCTGGACCTAGATTTCAAGATTTCCGAAAAAATAATTATCATTTTGGTCTATTTTCGACTCCATTTTCATTAGAAATAAATTTTATGCTTGCAAACTTTCTGTTTGACTAGAACAACAATTAGATATCGATCTGAAAGAAAAATTGAATATTGTCTCTTTATTAGAATTTTATATTAATTATCTAGCCAAGAAAAAATATAAAGAAACAATAATACATAATATCACTTTTTGGAAGTATGTAGGTATGTATTTACATATACGGGAAGCCATTTTCAAGTATAAAATTTACGAAAAGTAAAATTAGAAGCTCATCACTATGAGCTTAAAAAATAATAAAGTTTTTATTTCTACATTATTAACTATCTTTTTTGAATAACAAATAACAATAGAATTATAATATTTTATCTCCGGTCCGAGACCATATTTTTTCTTCAAATGTGGCCCGTGCAAGCCAAAAGGTTTGACAACCCTGCTATAGATAGTTTAAATTTCAAATCCCAAAGCTCTCCGACTTACAGTATACGAGATATGGACGATTAAAATATTTATTTTTTGTGTCAATTCTAAATTACATCCCTTTCCTTCATTTCAATCGTATTGAACTTTACACACAACTAACAACTTATGACCCTTGATAAGTACACCGATTTAAAAAAAAAATCGTTAGAGCCTTTATTGAGAAATTCGTAAAAAACAAACATTTTACATGTAAATGTCAACTTTCGCTGTTGCGATTTCAGTCAAAAGCTTGCTGTATTCCTTCTAGCCCATATCGAGCTTAAGTTTCGAATTTCGCAGCTCTGAGCCTTACGCTATCTAAACGCAGGGGGGTACGTACATATTTGATACATACCTACGAACTACCAATGAATTTTTGGTCACTTTTTGGTCTCTGGGAACCACAATATCCGTCTTTTTATTCTAAATGATGTTGGAAACTATTAAAGGCATCGATTCCTTCCATCTAGAAGTGACAAAATGAAATTAACTTTTTTCTTCTCGGAGATAGAAGCTCTTAAAATGTCAAGACCTCAGGAGGGGAATAGAATAAATGTGAAAGTAAAAATAGTCACAAAATGAGACATTGGAAAATTAATCTATTGAAATTTATTGTTACAAATGACCACTAAGTATTTTTTATTAGTAAAATTAGTTCAATTGTCTGATAAAATATTTTTGTAAGTTGAAAATGTTCTTTCTACATCCCAAGTTATGAAAAGACAAAATTTTAAATTAGCAATATCAGAAGATGTTAATATTTCCTCTTTCATTTATGTACTTATTTGGTCTTTCATTATAAAAAATCCCTCACTCTTCCCATTAATGTCCAGTCAGGATTCCGTAGAATTGCTTTTTCAATTTTCGATCGATTGCTAAAGTATGAGGACTGCTTCAGATTGTTTCCTACTTGATGCATTTTCTTCACTAGTTTTGTGAAAGAGATGTCTCTGGCTTCTAGTGCTTTGATCAATTCTGTTACGTTGCCAAAATGACATTTCACTTAGGATAATTAGCCCTCAAAGTAGTTGAAGATGATGTATCTAGCACTCATGAAACAGCATCCTCTTCATCAGAACGAAATTCATACATTGTACTTTTGCTGAGAGAAATTCTAAATATCGTTTTAATAATAAAAATAAACTAAAACAAAATAATGTATTATTTAGTTGAATTAGCAAAAACCGCTGAACCAATTTACATGAAATTATGGAAATTACTAAGATTTGAGAATAGAAACAAAATAGAACAAGTTGCATTAAATTCAGGAAACGCATTTTTAGACTTTAAAATTAGAAAATGATTAAACAGTTTTCGCGTTCTCTGTTGGATAAAAAATTAATTATTGATAAATATTGTTCAAACAGTTGGCCACCCCCTCGAAAAATCGTAAAGCACCAAATTACGAAAAGTCACCAAAGAAAAAATAAGTTATTAGAGGCATTTATTCACGAAATAGACAAAAAAAACGAGGGAATGTGTGAGAATAGGGAAAAATAAGCGCTATAAAATTTATATTGTTTTACTCTTATTAAAACAAATCGCATAGATTTGCCTAAAAACAATAGACAAAATTCGTCCCTCATCGATAATAACTAGAGTCTTAGTATGCTTACTACTTAATATGGCGAAGTCTCAAAAGCGAAAAATTTTTTTAACAAAAAATAATATAATGGCAGACTAAAGATCTAAGCATCTAAGATCAATGGCCCCTATGTAAATGATCTGACACAAAATATATTTACATTTGACAAATTTCTCTAATAATATAATTACCATTTAATAAAATACATTTTTTAAATACAGGGTGTCAAAGATAGATAAATTATTTATTCAAATGCTACACTCAACTTTAAGTTAGTTAAAGGGTAAATTTGCTTTAGTTAGACGTTTTAAATGATATCTATAAAAATATTTTTCTAAGTAATAATAAACGATTAATATTGTAGCGAGATAACAAAGGGGAGAGGAGGTGAATTTCCCCTTTTCTGTCTGGTGGTCCCTTGTAATTATTATTTATTAATCTAAGTAGCACTCTGGACATAAATGGTAAAATGGAGATTAGTACTTTGTAGGCCAGAGTTAAATAATTGTTAAATAATTCAAAAAGAAATATTTAATAATGAATTTTTAATTCTGGTTTAATTAAGAATGAATTTTGAACATTAGGTTGGGGATGGGGGGGGGGGGGGGTTGGCAACAACGTCATTTTGATCCTGAGTCTCCGGGTTTATCTGGCGGTTTCGGGATTACAATGGAATTATTCGTCGGGTCATTTCAAATAAATTTTGTGCATTAAAATGCAACTTTATGGTAAAATGTAAACTTTTTAAAAATTGTCTTACCCCGATAGGTGGTCACCCACTGACGAACCCTCTCCCGTCAGCGTTCCGCATGCAAACTTTTTCAATTTATATACCTCCGGGTCAGCATTATATTTATCACTCCAGGTCAACAATGGCGCAATGTTGGCAACCCTAGGGGTGGGTCTACAGCCCCCTCACTGTGGAGAGCCAGTATCCAAAGGTATTCTGTGAGTTGAGCGGAGACAAGTTGCAGGTCTAATCCTGTGGTGGTTTGGACCCGTAATTTGTATATGGTACTAGGTACTTGCTGGCCAATGGTGAGTGCGCACCCTCTTTACTCCAAGTCGATCTGCGAGCGGCTGACACAGTGGGCGGGCAACACCTCTGGTACGGCTGGCCTAGGCCAATATAGCGCTGCAATATTTCAAAGACAGCATCAAAGAGAGTGTTTTCTGTTTGTTGCAAATAAACACACATATACAGGGTGAAAACTACTCGTCCCCTCCCTCCCTGATTTTCTCAAAAACTACTTACTCTAGGAAAAAATTTGAACAGAGTTTTTCACCATAAAGTCTACTTTAAAACATTGTACTAATATCAGCTTTTATCTATTTCAAAAAGTGAATGTTGTTATCAAATGGTAACCTATATTATTTTCTTTTGCAGATTCAAAAAGTACATTATTCTATTTAATGAAAATTAGTGAAAACGATTTGAAAATCGATTCAGAAAAACTTAAGATATTTATTGCCAATACTATTAAACCAATACTATAAAAAAATTAATTAAATCTTCTTTCGGAGTATGACACAATAATTACAGGGTTGATTAAACCAATTAAATTAAAAAATAAATTCTAATAAGCAAAAATTTGATCACTAACAAACGAATTAGTAATGTCGGACAATTGTGTTTATCCTTTTACATATCAATGAAATACTACACAAACATTGATGAGATATTATATTCAGTACCTGGAGCCACCGAGCAATGCAGGGTAACCAAATTAAAAAAATACAAATATATATAATACACGCCCCCTGGATAAATAGGAAAATAATAATAAAAAAAAAATAATCATATAGGATCTGAAATAAAAACATAAAATTAAATAAGATTTGTTTCCAAGTTATATAAAAAAATGCCACTTCAACTACTTTATTTGTAAACACACCTTTTTTGTTATGATTTAGACACCTGTTAATTTTAAAAAATCCTAATTTTAATATAATATAATAATATTTGTTATAACCTATTAGTGGGTTTTAAAATTAAAAAAACAATTAATAGATAAAAGATAATTGAGAAAAATGTAAACAAACTTTTTGTTGAGATTTTCATCTATAAATAATTACGATCAAGAAAAGATCAATTAAGATGAAATTTGTCGACCCGTACCGCCCTCGCGCAACGCACCCCGCTATGCCCCCTGGACCCCTAACCCGCCACTCCACCAACCCTGCACCACCCCCAGTTTTTGAATTGAGGTCCAGACTTATCCAGATCGTTTTCTCATCCTCAAAACTTGTTAATAGAGTTGGTTTCATCAAAATCGGTAGAGCTGTTTTCAAAATAGAACTAAGATACAAATATATAAATAAATATATACAATTTTTGCTCGTTTAATAAGAGTAGATATAAAATCCCAATCATAGTGGGAAAAAGTGGGCGATATAATGCTTTCCCTCTCTCTTCTAACTTTATTAGCAAATAAACTGTAAACACACGTAATAATTAAAAGAATGATATTTTTATTTTTTAATAATATAAATAAATAAATAAAGTCAATTTGGTCAAGAAGTCAACCATTAGATAGTATCAGTACTCAATTGCTCTAGAATTGCTCGTTTTGCTTATTTCCATTTACAAAAATTTATGAAAATTCGAGACTATTTCAAACGAGTCGAGACACGCATGGACAAGTTGAGACGTGTTGGCGGATCAGTTTGAAAAAAAATGTTTTCTCGAATATTTCGAATTTATTCATTTTTCTGATGAAAAAATATCAATTAAGTAAAAAAAACAAAATGATTGATACCTATATAAGATACAAATTATTTTCATTTGGTATAAATGCTTTTAGTTATACCTAATGAGCTGAAAATTGGTACGCAAATATGTATTTTCATATTACAATTCACCAAATTTTAATCTTATACCTGAAAACGTTTCCTGAAAGTACAAAATGCCAAACTTAAAAGATTTTAGTTAAAAACTAGATGCAAGGACCACCTTCGGCGGCCCTCTTACTAACCAGGGCGCTCGCTCCCTGGACCCCCACCCCTCAAACCCAACCTTCCGGACCTCGAAACCCACCCCACCACCACACCATTCACCCCTGCCCAACCGCCTCCCCCACACCACCACCCAATGTACAGACAAAACCTTAATTTTATATATAGAGATAATTCCATTTAAATTGGTAACCATTACGATTTGTTGTGAAAATAGGTAGGTATATAGGTAGGTACAGAGGCAGGCACAAATACCCTTTAGTAGTATAGGATGACCTGAAAACTATGTTACAATACAGCAAATTTTAGCTATATATCTGAAAATCTTTCCCGAGAATATTAATTCTTAATATAGAATGGTTTATTTAATAAGATGAAATTTGAAACGCAACTGTGTATTTTTTCATTTTAATGCCCCAAATTGTAGCTTTATATCTGAATACGTTTCCTGTGAGTATAAATTGCCAATCATAAATAATTTTATTTAATGAAACTCGATTCGAATCTATGTATTTTCACATTACACTGTACTAAATTTTAGCTTTATACATGAAAATATTTCGCGAAAATATATACATTTTTTTGCATGACTAATATTTGTTGGGTATTTTTAATATTTTTTATATTTGATTGAACAGTAAAAAAATATATGATTATAAAATGGACCGATAAAATAAATTCATTTGATAAACACAAATTTATTGATAGAGAGAAAGAAAGAGGTTGTCATCTGCTTGATCAAACAGACAACAACCTATTTGTTTCTCTCTATGATTCAACAACTCTGCTACTCTCTGCAAAATAAAAACTTTTCAACAAATTTATTAATTGGTCTATTTGTTCTGATTGCTGATGAAAAAATTAAAAAAAAAAATCTTTAGAAAAATTTGATTATTTCAAAAAGTTCTAATTAGGATGAATTTATTAAGAAACCAATAAATCTCCATTGATTTTCTATTAATTATTATTAGAATAAATTAATAAAACAGTAACTATAGCACTTTATGATTTTCCGCAACGGCTGCATATCGAACTGGATTCTAATGGTATCATCATTCTGTAAAAAGATAATCAAAATCGGCGTTTTTTAATAGGGTAATACCCGTAGACCTCGGGGCCACTCAAAACGCGGGGCCGGGTTCCGGAGAACCTATCTTGCGCCTGCCCTGCTGATATTAAACAGTAGTTAAAACATTTAATTCAACTGATCGACAGAAGGCTGAATTATTCGCGGACCATCTCTCTCACGCTTTTCAACCCTTTTCTAATGAGGCACATGATGAGGTTGAAAATTTCTTGAAATCCCTTTTCCAACTTTCTCTACCTATAAAAGACTTCAAAATCACTGAATTAATTAAAGAAATTAAGCACTTAAATTCAAAGAAATCTCCAGGACATGATCAAATAAACGCTGTAGCCCTGAAAAATCTTCCCAAAACAGGACTGATATTTTTAACTACTTTGTTCAATTCAATTCTAAGACTGACTTACTGGCCAGAGCAACTTAAATTTGCCCATATCATTCTGACCCTAAAACCATGCAAGCCACCTAATGAAGTGACTTCATATCGCCCTATCAGCCTTCTCCCGATTATATCAAAAGTTCTAGAAAAACTTCTACTTAACAGAATAAAGGAAAACAATTTAATGGAATGGATTCCCAAACATCAATTTGGCTTTAGGCAAGAACACTTTACTACCCAGCAATGTCACCGATTGGTAGAGACAATAAGAAAATCCTTTGAAGAAAAAAATATTGCCCCGCAGTTTTTCTGGATATAAGTCAAACTTTCGACAAAGTGTGGCATAAAGGTCTGCTTTTCAAAATTAAAAATAATCTTCCTCACCAATACTTCCAATTACTGAAATCTTACTTGGAAAATAGATTTTTCCAAATTAAACACAATGAGGAACTTTCCGAAATTCATTCCATTGAGTCTGGTGTCCCACAAGGAAGTATTCTTGGACCCTTATTATACCTACTTTATACTTCAGATTTTCCAACTACCCCTGTTAGCCAAGTAGCAACCTTTGCAGATGACATCAATTTTGTCATCCAGTGAAGATCCCTCACTGGCCTGTAATCATCTTCAAGAACATCTAAACTTGGTAGAGAAATGGCTAGGAAAGTGGAGAATGAAAGCCAATGACAGCAAATCCAGTCACATAACATTCACGCTGAAAAACCAACCAAGTCCTCCGATTTTCATAAACAATAGAGCTATACCTCAGAGTTCTTGCGTGAAATGCCTAGGAATACACCTAGATTCAAAACTTACGTGGAAAGACCACTTTGTTAAAAAAAGGAAAGAAATGGACTTAAAAACAAGCAAAATGTATTGGCTCATAGGCAGAAAGTCCTTAACATCATTGAAAATAAGATCCTGATTTACAAAGCTATTATCATACCAATCTGGACCTACGGAATAGAGATATGGGGTTGTTCCTCTGAATCCAATTTAAATATAATCCAAAGATTTCAGTCCAAATTTTTAAGAATAATAACAAACGCCTCCTGGTACGTCTCTAACAGGACACTTCATAACGACTTAAACATTCCCTACATAAAGGATGTCATTCACAAAAGATCTCTGGGTTACCTACAAAAACTGGAGTTCCACCCAAATGATTCGCTGCACTCTCTCAACCAGATACTCGAAGATAGAAGATTGAAAAAAAGTGGCCTCAAGACCTTCAAGTCTCCTTATAGACTCTGTATAGATGGTATACAGTTATGCCTCATTGGAGGAATTCTGTAAAATTTACCTGTTCCCTTCTTGTTCATCAAATGTAATAAAATCGGCTCATAGAATTTGTTACTGCTATGTAATTTGATTTGTTAGTTCTGATTGCTGATGAAAAAATAAAAAAAAAAATCTTTAGAAAAAGTTGGTTATTTCAAAAAGTTCTAATTTGGATGAATTTATTAAGAAAGAATTTATTAAGAAGCCAATAAATCTCCATTGATTTTCTATTAATTATTATTGGAATAAATTAATAAAACAGTAACTCTAGCACTTTATGATTTTCTGCAATGGCTCAATATCGAACTGGATTCTAATGAAATCATCATTCTGTAAAAAGATAATCAAAATCGGCGTTTTTTAATTGGGTAATTTCCATAGACCGCAGGGCCACTCAGAACGCGGGGCCGGGTTCCGGAGAACCTATCTTGCACCGGCCCTGCTGATATTAAACAGTAGTTAAAACATTTAATTCAAATGTTTACTTATAAATATTACTCGTTAAAATAAAATTAAAAACAATATTAGAGATAAAATTTCTATCAGTTAAATCTTGGAGGTTTACGATACCATTGAATTACTCATTTTTTTCTTTCTATTGGCTTACAGGAACTAAAGCCCATTTTTGCCATCAGCCTTAGTTGTGTATTTGCGTGTGTAAATTGGTGTAGGGATCAAATTAAATCCGGTCAAATATTTGCAGCGAGCCGGGCTTGAATCCTCTCTAGCTTGATTCTTAAACAAGTTCTCTAACCACTCGGTTAACCTGATCACCGAGATTCAGTTATTGTATCTAATATTTTCTTTGCCTTTTTTATAAAATAAAATAAAATGTAGCATATTAATTAATTAATTATTTTTATAAATTCAAATTAATTATAAACATTCAATATCAATTTTAAAAACACTATTTTTTTTGCATTATTGTTTTAAAAAGTTGTTTTGCAATGTCTTAAGTTTTTCTGAATCTATTTTCAAATCGTTTACATAATTTTTCATTAAATTGAATTTACTTCATGAATTTGCAAAATAAAATCTAGGTTAAGATTTGTAAAAAAAAACAAAAAAACTTTGGCTTTTTAAATTTTTCATGGAATTGATAAAAGCTGTTATTATTGCTATGTTTTAAATTTGAGTTTATGCTCCCAGAAATACCTCCAACTCCGACATACAAAAAGACAAACCAATCCCTACAGTAACAGAAGAAATAAGACAATACAGCCACAAATATTTGAACAAATAAAATGACCACCCAAACGACTACGAAAAACAACTAATGACAACAACAATTCCAAAAAGACTTAAGAGACACAGACCTAATGACCTCCCTCGACGCTTCACTTGAACATGCCAGACCTTATACCTCTAAATATTTCAAATAATTGTTATTGTAAATTGTTTCAATTCAAAAAACTTATATTATTATTATTATTTTGTTAATATTCTCAAGTCAAAAAACTTATATATTTTATTATTGTTTTGTAAATAGTTCCAAGTCAGAAAACTTATATTTAATTTGTATTATATATATGTAGGTAGTTATCCGAAGAAATTGAAAGTTCATTGGAACTTTTATAATTTAACTTATAATCCTATTTTCATGCCATTGTTATTTTGTTATCAAATAAATGTGCTTATTGCCCTTTGGGGCAGATTGCCTGTGTAAAATGGAGAAAAAAAATTACGTTTTAAATTTGAGTTTATTCTGAAAAAATCATGTTCTAATGTGTTTCCTAGGTTGATTAGTTTTTGAAAAAACCAAGAGGGACAGTAGTAAATTTTCACCTAGCATAGGGGGGAGGGTCTCCAAAATCCAACAAGTGAGCCAATGAATTGGAAAGGTAAATTATTCATTTGACCATGCATGAATTGTATGGGCAACCAAATGTAGTATAATTCGGTTCATCTTAATAGACCATCATACGATGAAAATGATCCCAATTTTTCTGCAAGTGTGGGCGGGACTAAGGCACTATGCGGCGGCATTTATTCAAATTCAACGGCAGCTAAGCATGCGGTGGTTGAACGCAGGCAGACCTCTGTTAAAATCCAATACAATACAAGCGATTAAAAGAGGGGGAAGGAGTGGTGGTTGGCTTGGGGTTGCAGGGGACCAAAGGGCCAAGGGGGGGTCCGCAGAACGGGTAATTAAACCTCGTTTGAAATCCTCTTGAGCAGAGCTGGCTGGCTACAGGTCGCGCTGTCCACCCCCAAGAGCGGTTAATTGTCCGTCTTACCCTCTCAGATCAACCCACCCGCTAGCTTAATCATCCTTCTTGACGCTTAAGCCAATTCAGAATATCTCTTTAATTAATTATCTTACAATTTAGCATTCATGCTGCTTTCAATGTCCACACAACAAGCCCGAAATCTATTAATTTGTTTTTTTAATTAAATCTCTAAAATTTATTTTACTTTTGTATAAGCAAATAAAGACTTTATCATATATTTCTCTAATTAAAAAGGGATATCTTGCTTTAAAACTAGAGGGAGCTCAAATAAAACGAAATAAAGATTTGAAAAGATATTAATATTCAATAAAAGAGGAAGATTAAAGAGAAATCAATGACGATGTCCTCTGCTTGATAATCATATATATATATATATATTTACTACAATGCCCATCTCTCTGATTATTTGGGAAATCGAAACAGATGGATTTTGTTCAGATATTCAATAATAAATTTTATTTAGAATGTTTATATTTTAACGTTTTAACTTTCGCGTTCATCTAACGTTAACATATTAATATAACAAATACAAATATCTATATATGTAATTTATTTGTTTGATATTAAATTGAAAGTTTTTTTTTGCCGAGAGAAGCAGAATTTTTATATATTGAAGGAGACAAAAAAGAGTGTGTCTTCTGCTGGAATTATAAATTTTATTTATTTATAACGAGACTATAGTTTCGAAGGCTTTGCCCTTTTCATCAGTCTATTACAATGGACAATAGACTGATGAAGAGGGCAAAGCCCTCGAAACTATAGTCTCGTTATAAATAAATAAAACTTATAATTCAGCAGAAGACACACTCTTTTATTGTCTCCTTCAATTATTTGTTTGAGTTTATACTTTCGAATGTTTGACCTTCGTCATCAATCTTTTTAATTACAAATATTATATCTTGAAGGAGACAATAAAAGAGTGTCATATCATTGGCATAGTTAGGAAATTTTCCTAGGGGGGCAGCCGCAGTGGCAGCGCCAGGGTTGAACGAGGTGTGGCGACCGCCCAACCCAAATTGTTCTCGCCCAACCATCCATCCAACCTGTTAAATTGAGCATTTGAGCAAAAAAATATTGAAAAACCAAGTTGATAAAATTAAAAAAGGTAAATCGCTTTCAATATTATAGACCCTATACAATAATAATAGTTATACATTATACCTAAAGTATTATAAAATAAAATCTAAATTATACAAAAATCTGAATTACCAGAAATAATTCATATTTTTGATGCCCACCATCCAAATGTTTATGCCGGGCGCCGCCCAATTGAAAAGAAAAAGCTGGCGCCGCCAATGGTCAGCCGGCCAGCTGATTAGCCACCAGAAGGTTTCAATTTCGGTAATCCGATTAGTAGAATTGACAAATTTTGGGAGTAATGAAATAATTTAATGGGAAATACATATCGTAAGTGATCCCTCGTAATAATGGAGTTCTCTTCTGATATAAGGTGACGCCTTCCTCAACTCCTTTTTTTTGTCTTTAAAATCTTTAGACGTCTCTATCTCTGTGAATAATGGTCTGAGAGCCTAAAAAATATCGAATTAATAAGATTTTTAAAAAATTTCTGAAAACTTTTTGTCTTTAGAATCTTTAAACGTCTTTATCTCCGTAAATGATGCTCTGAGAGCCTTAAAACAATTGAATTTATAAGGGTTTTTAAAAATTTCTGAGATTTTTTGTCTTTAAAATCTTTAAACGTTTCTATCTCCGTAAATAATTGTCTGAGAGCGTTAAAACAATCGAATTTATCAGATTTTTTAAAAATTTCTGATTTTTTTTTTGTCGAAAGTCTGACGACGCAGCTAAATTTAAAATAAAAAGTGACCTTTGGTTATAGAATTGTTTATAAAAAAAAGTTAACGTACGTTTGAAAATGAGAAAAAGTCTAACGAACGATCGCGGCGATGACAAAGCACCTCATTGGCAAAGCCTTCGCATATGGGGATCCAAAAAACAGCCTCCCGGATCACTTTTGAATACCTATCCCAAAGCTCGCACTTTTTTCGATTTTTTCCAAGTTTGACCATGAAGGAGCACGTTTTCGACAAAGACCACTCTATACATTTTTAAACTAGATTAAATTTGCTACAAACAAAGGTCCATCTTAATTGAGTAATGGCAATCCCTGCCGCAAAGAGGTTGAATTTTTGAAAAACTGCATTTTTTTCCAAAAAATCGCAGTTTTTTCTTCATAAAATGAAAACCAC
>JALMQS010000099.1:7910182-8013629 GCA_024734495.1 Forficula auricularia | reverse complement strand
TTTTTTTCCAAAAAATCGCAGTTTTTTCTTCATAAAATGAAAACCACTGATCCTAGAAACTTGATTCTTATCTCATTCTGTAGGAAATCTTATTGACTTGAACGTTTACTTGGAAAACTTTTTTGATAAAATTTTTAGATTTATAGATATCCAGCATTTCCCATGACGCTTTTGAGGATTTGGATTTTATCTTGTCTGGAAAATGTAGGATATCTATAAATAAAAGAGTTTTAACAAAAAAGTGGTCCAAGTAATCGTTCAAGTAAACAAAATTTTCTAGACAATCAGATAGAAATCATGTTTCTAGGATGAGTGGTTTTCATTTTATTAAGAAAAAACTGCAATTATTTTGCAAAAAATTGCATTTTTTTTAAAATTCAACCTCATTCCGGCACGGGCTATCATTATCCAATAATATGAAACTTTGTTTAGATTGTAGCAAATTTAATCTAGTTTAAAAATTGAACTACTTGACCAATTTTGCATTTCTTTTTTTTTTAATTTGTCCTTTTGTTCATTTACTATAGAACGGTTATTTACAAAATATGAACTTTTTTCGAGTTATAAGGGAAAAACTGGAAAAAGTCAAAAAATTTCGAGGTTTTTCGGCTGTCAAATGTTGTCCCCCAGACTTTCGAGGTCGCAAACTTAGATTTCTCATACCCACACCATACCAAACGATCCTAAAAAACCTTTTACCACAATTAATGTAACTGAAACACCCCTATTTACTGGGTTATATGGGAAGATACTTTTTTTGGAATATTTTCAATCTGTAGTTTTCTTGATTTTTTAAGCATTAAATTAATCTCATAGCATAAATAGTTATTGAGATATTGACTCTATTTTTCTAGGGAGGGGGGGGGGGCAAGGACCTTTCTAGGGGGGGCAAGGCCCTCTTGCCCCCGCCTAACTACGCGCATGGTCTTCTGCTGGAATTATAAATTTTTAATTTATTTATTTATAGTTTCGAGAGCTTTGTCCTCTTCATCAGTCTATTACAATTGATTCACAGGAATTAACGTATGAATGATAAGTGAGATTTACATGTGGTCTGTGGCGGTATTGTGGTTTTTTTATTTGCTTGGCTATTTTTAAGATAAGGTTTTCCGAAAGTTCGATTTTCAGCAGAAGAGACTCTTTTATTGTCTCCTTCAATTTACAAAAATTATGCTACTCTAGGTAAAAAAACTTTCAATTTAATATTATATCTGATATTTCTCATGGATTCGATTACCCGGATTAATTGTAAAAAAAATCGTTTTGTTGTTGTAGAAAGCTAGCCATATAACGATTCACAAAATATTTTATCTTTTTTAACCCGCGCAATTTATATTATACCTACTGTTTATGTTCCAGAGAAGAACATTTTTTTTTAGAATAAGATATTTTCAAGAGATAATTATTTTAACACTTCTAATAAATTTTTTCTATTTATATTTTCAAAATATTGAATAATAATAATAATTAAAATATTAATTTCAAATTTTAGAGCGAGTAGCACTTTTTTAAAAATAAAAACTTTTAAAATTTGCTAATCTAAATTTAATCATCAATATATATATATATATATATATATATATAAGATTAATTTCAAATTGGAAGGAAAAAACTAATTTTCTTTTCTTAATTCTTTGTAAGTGAAATATTTAAATTTCATTTTTCCTTAGAAAAAATCAAGATAATCATTTCTTCTTTTCGAGAAACGAATTCAATTTCTATTATTTTCCATCCAAACAATCCAAACAGAGTTAGCCTATTTCTATCTCTTTCTGAAAAAAAAATAAAAAAAGTTTGAATCTGAATAACATCTCAGAACTTCAATAAATTGAACAAACTTCGGAAAGTACCTAGTATTATAAACCTGATATCGAAGAATTATTTATTTAATCGAAAATATAATTTTCTTGGTGTTAGACTTAATTGCATCAGTTTCATTAAAATAATCAACTGGTGTGGGCACCACACGACTTTCACATTAGTTTCTCCATTATTTGAAATTAGCATACCAATTTCATTCTTTCAAATTATTTCAATTTGAGTTTCTTCGATTTTCGATAAAATCTCTAAGTACTTCTTCTAGCCTCTAGATAGCTTAAATTTCAAATCCCAAACCTCTGCGACTTAACGTTTATAAGATATATGGAGGATTAAAATATTTATTTTACATCCTCTTCCTTTATTTCAATCAAATTTAAATTTATACACGACCAACAACTTATGACATTTGATTACTCCTCCGATTAAAAAAAAATCGTTAGTGCCGTTTTGAGAAAATCCCAAAATTTGAAATATCTTTCAAGTAAATGTCAGCTTCCAGTATTCCGATTCCAACCAAAATCTTGCTGTACTCCTTCTAGCCTATATATAGCTTAAGTTTCGAATTTTGTAGCTCTGAGACTTATGGTTGCGCAACGCAGAGAGGGTACATATTACGTACGGACGAGAAATGGATTCTTTGTCACTTTTTGGCCTCTGGGGACCAGAATATCAGTTTTTCTAGTAAATCCGGTTTCAAAATATTAAAGGCATCGCTTCCTTTCTAGAATTAATAAAATGAAATTACCTTTTTTCATCTTTGAGATAGAATTTCTCAAATTGTCAAGACCCCGGGAGGCGAGGATAAATTTATTTATTAAATATAAATGTGAAATTAAAAAAAATGGTTTATTTAGTAGATATGTACCTTTTGAAGGATGCATTTTGATGATTCAATTTATTAAAAGTTGAAATTTTGTTTAAATCACACATAATTAATTATAACTATTTATTGAATACAAACAACAAATAATACAATTTAACTACTCCGTGTCGATCGGATTGTTCTGCGTTCTTTCTCTAGTATGAAGACCCACTCGGATTTTAGGCTACCTGATTTGGACGCTTCATTGTCCAGCTGTATAGAGGCTTTGAGTACAGTCCACTCAAAAACTGAGGGCACTAACGAGCCCAACGCTATTTATGTCGTATTAAATGTTTTGAACATATTGATAAATTCATTCACCATTTCTTTGAATTACATTTACATTGTCTTAATTGAAGCATTCAATTATTATTATTTAAATCACGCATTAAAGATATTACAGGTTTAAGTTTTGTTATTTTTTTCATAATCGCCAACTTTGATTGGAACAGCAAGTAGATGGGATGAGAGGTGAGAGTCTTGACGATTTGCGAAGGAAACGAACGAGGTTTTGCCATTTGTCGCTTAATTTGAACTGAGCAATGAAAATAGATGGTTTGGTACGAGTGTGCCAATTGAAATGGTGTCTTAAGATCGGCACGTAACTCTGTTTATACACAGCTTTTAATTTAATTATAAACAGTTAGGGCTGCTTTAATTGTAAGTAGATTCTAATATATGAAAACGTGCTCCGTGCTACAATCGGTGTGCTCCTATTCGATTATAAATTCTTTGCACGATTCTATCCAATTTTAAAGGTTTGGATAATATCTAATCGTTTTTGTATTTCGAACTGTGGAAAGTAATAAAATCAAATTTGTATAAGGTTAATACCCCCACCCTTCTAACGCCACCTTAATAGATTAATCAAATTATTTATTATATTATAAGTATACGGCTATGTAAATTTAAATTATATTTATTAAAAAATAATCTATCTTTTAAGGGAGAACTCCAAAGTCTCAACCCGGAAGAAATAATGGTCAGACCAAGAGAGATAGCGCAGGTCTTTATTGGAGAGTGAACGTTTCGTTGGATGGCTAGCTGGCAAGCCGCTTTTCGAAAACACGCACAAACAATAAATAAAATAATATTTATAGGAAATTAAATTCAGAAGAACTTGACAAATACACCATATCTTATATGGATCTTATAGCAAGATGAACTTCAATGAAGGCAAGATACAAAATTTTCTAATTTCTAGGACGTTGATAGGGACCTTCTTGTCATTTCTTTTGATTAGAACTCATTGGAATTTTGTGACAATATATCAATATTGGGTGTCACCCGGGGTCTGGCCTTTCTTGGAATGACCACATTATTTCTTAAGCAAAAGCTGGTGCTTTTGGCTTTCTATGCCAATCCAAACGCTTGTTCACTTTTATTCAACTTCTTATCCTATACAAGGCTGAATTTTGTCCGTGTGTAGAATATGGCTCCAAGTGATCTCTTACCACTCTGAATTCAATTTCGAAGCCTATATTATCTGGCTAAAAGGTGCTCCAGTCACCATTAACTAGCGTTTTTAAAGATCCTTCCATGGCGTTTGTAAATCAATAATCCACTCTAAAGCGACATTTGAACGAAATACACAATTTTCAAATATTCAACAGCCTTTAGTGGTAAAATTAGATATGAACCGAACAAACCCAATCGTCAACTGTGTCCTTATGACTCCTAGTGACTGAAACTTTCTTCCTACTTCCGTCTTTGTCGGCGACATATAAGCCTCAATCTTTCAAGACCCTAATCCACAGGTACTTTAACTCCTACCCAATCCCTGAGATTGGCAATTTTCGCACAATGCAGGCCTCAACTCCAGACTACAGAGGTTACACTTTTTTGGTAAGAGAAAAAAAAAATTGGGGTGTGTGCTTAAGACCACACGACAGAAGTGATAACATATATGGCATTTATAAATTCTATAATTCTTCGCATTAGGTATAATATATAGTAATAATTATAAAAAAAAATATATTAAAATTATATCATTGGATATAATATATTATTGTCAGAATGTTTTCGGGATTATTTAAAATTAAAGGCTGTTTTACTAAAAGAAAGAAATATTAATTATTTATATTTTTTTTAACCAATGAGACAGCAAAAGTTTAAATACATAAATAATTATTTAAATTAAAACTTTTGACAGCTCATCCTCCAGATCTAGAAAATTGAAACCGAAAAATGAAATCAAGGCACCGACAGGGATTGATTAACAAAATATTTTAATAATAATAATATTTTA
Source organism: Forficula auricularia (assembly GCA_024734495.1). Taxonomy (NCBI): domain Eukaryota; kingdom Metazoa; phylum Arthropoda; class Insecta; order Dermaptera; family Forficulidae; genus Forficula; species Forficula auricularia. The sequence continues at coordinate 8,008,698 of JALMQS010000099.1, read as the reverse complement.
ATTAATGAGAATTTATTGATTTTATTTTATATTTTATTCTTAGGATATCGATAAAGATTTCCTTTTGAGTCTGCTTTACACGTTATTTTTTCCTCTCTTTTCCGCCTTTTCTAAATTAGTATTACAATTGTTGCCTCAAAAAGTAGTCTTAGTCTTTTCAACCTGAAAAGTTATTTTGTGAAATTCATAATATTGAGTTGCACATTTTACTTTATAAACTATCACAGGCATTATGACGGAAACGGTGTGTATTGTAGTAATGTTAATTGTAATTAAATAAAAATATTTTCTGAAAATGTATTATTAAAAAATAAATAAATAAAAATAAAACATTTAAAAATTTAAAACTCATATTTTCCTTTGGAAGTTTTAATGTACGAAGTTTTCGCATACCTCTAAGGGCCGGTTGTATGTCGCAAAGCAAATGCTTTTTACCACTAACACAGGGTAGATGGTAAGTGGAGGGATTGGGATGGCCAATTAGATGCCAGACACTGACAGTGCCTGGCATCTGATTGGCTATCCCAGTCCCTCCATTTACCATCTACCCTGTGTTAGTGGTAAAAAGCATTTACTTTGCGACATACAACCGGCCCTAAAGGTCAGCTTCGAAGTATCAAAAGTAAACTTTTTATTATTTTTCACCCTCTAAACCACCATTCATTCAGAAAACGAAAAATATTAACATTCAATTTTCTCAAATCCATCTAAATATATTTTTTTTTATAATGATATGGATACAAGAATTAAGTTGCACCAAAAATGTACAATCTCTATAGCCCGAGGTTGATCCTTGCAACGCGAACAGAAGAAGATTTCAGGGATTGAGTCGGAGTTGAAGATATCTAGGGATGGAGGTCTTGAAAGACTGAAGGTTATATGGTATGTAGCCGGAAAGACGGACAGGGGAATCGAGATCCAATCTCTAAAAGTCATAGAGATAATCGAATTGACCAATGCATTTGTTCGATTAGTATCTAATTTAATTGCTAAGGGATGTTGAATGTTTGAAAATAGTGTGTTTTGCTCAAATGAAGGTTTATTTAAATTGATTGTGACAATTTTTGTTTTACATTAGCCAGGGCAGCGAAAATTATTCTAGTACTTGAGACAGATGGGTTATTGTTATAAATAAAACAAGAGAAGACTTATACATTATATTGTACCTTATGGGCGATTTTTTTTAATTTAGCTCGAGCCCGCCTCAAGTGATAGAGCTCTTATTAAAAGACGAGCTAGAGCTAAATGAACGACAAAGTCTTTATCAGAATTTTAATTCACAATTTAAGTTTTTAATCAACTCGCCCAGCGTCTTGGAGGCTGATATATGATATTGAAATAAAAATGAAAATGACTACTTACGTCTGAATTGTTATATACTGCTCGTATTAAATTAAAAAAAAAAAATTAAATTAATGGCTTCGAGATGGTCTTGAAAAATTATTCTAATATTTTATGAATAGATGATATAATTTTCTTTTTTTTTTTTTTTTATTCATTTCGTATGCATATTTTTAATTTAAAAACTTTCTTAACTTCATTATAATTTAAGCCAAAAACATCTTAATAGTGATACGGCGAATGATGGAAACTTAAAACTTTCTCGGTTTGTTCACTTATTCCCACCTCAGCCTGTCCAGATCCTAATGTGGGACAATACCGTCGCCCCGACCACATCGAGACACTTGCCAATGAGAATCGTCCCATCCACCTCATCAAGAAACCAAGCTCGATATATACAAGAGAAGAAAGAGGCGAAGAAACCTTCGAAGTTAATTTCACAAATTAATTCTCATAGAACTAAGAGGAATGAAATAGTTTCTACATTTAATTTTCAAATTCTCTTTAAATTAAAATCATCATTAGTAGTAATATTAGTAGTAGTATACAAAATTAAAATTTCCTATTATAGTCAGGATTGGGCCATGGGTTTAAATATTTTTTTTCAAATATGAAGAAAACGCTTTCTGTAAATTTTGGTGATTTGCTTGTTTTTTTAATCAACGAACGCTTTGAGCAAGAAAGTAGAAACTTGGCTCGGAGGTGAAAGTTAGTAGTTACGTCTTTTTTGCTAAATTTTACCCATTGGTTATAGTCGTTCGAAAATCCTCTCTCTATATAACGATTCGATTTCAATCTGATTCTCTGCACTTTTCAACCAAATGTTTGGAAGCTAGAAAGCCCAAAGTATATGATATATACTTCGTTTCGAATATATTATACATTGGAACCAGAACAAACATTTTACAATATTCCTTTTTTTTTTTAGTTATCGTGGGTGTCGGAATCCAGAAAAACTGAAGTAAAAAACTAAAAATATTTTTCTCTACGTTTCAAACATATTTAATCACCAAAAGGAAAAATAAATTAAGGGCGGTGTGCTCTCAAATGGTCAATCGTTGGTTATGTGCAGCTTGCTATAACAACAAAACGAATTTATCTATATCCAATCGGGTATTATAGCCCATGAGAAATAATAGATAAAATATTTCTAATTATATCAAATGGTGGTCACCACACTACTTTCACATTTTCATTTAATTGAAAACATCGCGACACTCCTAATTTACATACCCTTCCTTTATTTAAATCTGATTAAAATTTATACACGACTAATAACTCATGAGACTTGATAAGTACAACAATTAAAAAAAATCGTTAGGTCCGTTTTTGAGAAAATAAAACAAAAACGAGAAATCTTTAATATAAATATCCACTTCCGGTGTTCTGATTTCAATCAAAAGCTTGCTGTACCTGGAGTAGGTAGTTACTAGCTTATATGGAGCTTAAGTTTCGAATTTCGTAGCTCTGAGACTTATGGTTGCGAAACGCAGGAGGGGTACATACATACGTACAAACGTACATACGCACTGACCATTGGATTTTTGGCCTCTGGGGAACACAATATCCGGTTGTATGTCCTAAATCTGGTTTCCAACTATTAAGGGAATAGATTCCTTCCACGTAGAAGTTACTAAATGAAATTAACTTTTTTCATCTCTGAGATACAAGCTCTCAAAGAGTCAGGACCCAGGCAAGCGATCGCAATACTTCACATTACTATATTCTATAGAATATATAAATGTGAAAGTAATAAACTGATGATAAAGGTCAAACCTTCGAAACTATATTCTCTAAGAAAAAAATTATATATATATATGTAAATTTGAAATTAACGCCAAAATGACAAAGCACGGAACGCCCTCACAAGGAGACTTTAATTACCTGTCAAAACCCCACGGGGAAGAATAAACTTTATTACATATATATATAGAAGACAACCTCATTTATTTGACTTTATGTAACGAGTTCACTAAGTGAGATTTGAAAACGAAAAACTTCTTGACTCGAAACAATCTTGATGAAGAAACGTGGTTTCTCTATTGTGTTTATTCACAATCACAAATGCAGTTAATGAATTATTACTTAGTAAGGCATCTAAAAACGATCCATTAAGTTAGAATGAGTGACTATCCCTTTAGGAAACCTGGGTCTTGGCGAGTTTACTTAGAAACTGTTGCAAAGAGGACAGGAGCTAAACTAGTTAAGAATAAATCAACTTAGAAGTTCCCTGCAAAATGCCTTGAAAGTTTACTTAAATTATCAGTTAAGTTACTAAAACCATTTTAAGTGATAGAATATCGTCAGCTTATAATTACATTAAGATTTATAGAATGAAGTGTCTTCCTCTGTATGTTTCAAATGTTAGTCAAGATTAGAAAAATGTGTGTTTAAGAATAAAATATTTTTAAAGGGCGCTTCTTAGAGTGAAGAAAAGATGAAAGAGGATTGAAAGCCAGTTCCTCTTGAGGGAATGAGTGAATTGGTGGGGTCAATCGGGGAGGGGAGAGGCCCAAATCACATTAATAGAATATTCAAGAGAGGCTGCAGGCCACAAAGGTCGGAATAGCCCACTTCGTGTAAGAAGCGGTCATGATTTTTAAAAATAACCAAATCAAATAAAATACAATACAATATTGAATGGTCGGCTTTAAGAACCCGCGTTCCGCTCAACCGTCCAAAAACATTTCACTTTCTTTCGCCTGAAAATTGAATAAAACCCAATAAAATTGCCTGATCTATTCATAATAGTAGAGTGTTTATCAATAAAGTGTAAAGAAACGTTATGAATGAATAAGATTGTGAAAGAGTTGGTTTAAATTTCTTTAGAAATCACCAGAGTTTGTATTTTACTAAATCAGAGCTGTCATGGATAATTTTTATTTGAAACATATATTGAAGAAATTAGAAACAGTCATCAATCTTTATTTAAACTAAGCATGGCTGTTTCTAAGTTTAGAAGCACTACATAGTACAAGTGGCCTAGAAGTCAAAGGCTTATCACCACCTTGCAACAATCACTAGACCCCCCCCCCCACACACACACTATAATACATACTACAGGCGGCCTAGGAGCCAAAGACTCATCACCACCCATGCAAGCATTTACACACACGAACATTCAAGCATTCACAATCATAAGGAAACCTCTTAGCTTCGCCTAGGGCACGTTGCCCGTGTTTCACCGCTTGGAGGTGGGTTCCATAGCATCCAATATTAAGCTAAATTGTTGATTTAACTATTCCTAAATCTACTCGTGTATGTTCTGACTCTATTAGCCAGATAAAATCACTAGACAGGGAAATTTTACAAATAAAAATTAAAACTCTGAACGAAATATGTCTGATTGGTTGGATAAGCCATTGGTTCAAATTGCATTTTTGGCACTAGGGTTGAATTCCTGAGGGAGTAAATATAATTCTTCTGACATGGAAAAAATTTATTCATGAGAGCTCGGATTTAGTAAAAGGCATTCTCTCGTGATTTTTTAACAAATTTTAATTAAGTTGCGTTTGAGCTTTTATATTTGGCTTAAATTATTTATTCATTATTTTAATTTGAAATTTGAAGGAAATAGAATTAATGTAACCAAACATTTAATTTTTTTGTTTCTCTCTATCCGTATGAATGTTTAAAATCACAAATTATTAGATAAATCAATTGGTGTGGTACATATGGTACATAACATACTTAAGATTTTTGGTCACTTTTTGCCCTCTGGGAAGCACAATATCCGGGGGTTTGTTCTAAATAGTTTTGCAAACTTTTAATGACATCGATTCCTAGAAGTGACAAAATGAAATTAACATTTTCACCTCGGAGAAACAAGCTTTCAAAATGTCAGGACCTCGGAAGGCGATGACAATACCTTACCTAACATTATACTTTTTAAATATAAATGTGAAAATAAAAATTAGATAATTTTTTAATTAATCCGCAGCTGTTCGGTATTCAATGCAATGGCCGCCATTTGGTTTGGGCTTTTTAAATGGATTTAGAATTCTAATACTCTGTTAATTTTCTTGCCAATCCATCTATAAAAAGGCTTAGCGATGCATTGCTAAAACAATTATTCACTAATAATGCTATGTCTATTCTGAGCATGATTAATGATGAATTTGTCTTTTCTTAACATGGGCATTTGGGCATCCTCCTTTGTCAATATTTGCGAAATATAGCCGATTTCTCAAAGGGAAAAGCTTCTTATGATATCGTCAATTCATCCTTGGATCATTTATTCCTGGAGCTGTTTCTAGGCCAGACAATTATTTCTCCAATTCTATTAATGGCTGCCGAGACGCCCAGAGTGTGACTTGTGGCTTCCGGATTCCGGGTCGGATTTCGAGTTGCTCTAACTGGCCGGACACCAGAAGAATACAAATTGAGTTGTCAGTTTCAGATTCCGCCGAGGCCACGTGTCCCCGCCAACACGAGAGATTTCTTTTTTTTCCAACCAAGCACTCATTTTCTGTTGTTTTCAGGGTTCCGTTTATAACTAAAACGGAACAATATCTAACTATCTGCCCGTCCATCTGTCAAAGCAGTGAGCTCGTAAGCTAAAAACATATGAACTTGAAGTTTACAAATTATGTGTAATCATTTCCCCGGAAATAAAAAATTGTATTACAATTTTAATCGAATGATTATTTAGGGCAGGGCTGTCCAACCCGTGGCCCGCGGGCCCCATGCGGCCCAGGACTGCAATGAGTGTAGTCCAACATAAAATCATAAACTTCCTTAAAACATTGAGATTTATATGTAGAGATATATTTATTCCCTTTTTCGAAATATGAATGTACATTTGTACAATACGTGAAGCTTTTTTCAAGAATAAAATTCACTAAAAGCAAAATTATAAGATCAAATATATAAGATAAAAAAAAAATAATAATAATGAAGTTTCGAATATTTAAAAATTCTTCGTCTCATATTTTCTTTTTCTAAAATATTTATTATTTCAGTAATTTATATGCTACGACACTAACACTATGTCTAAAGTTTTATCATTCTAGAACAAGGAGACAAGGAATTGGGGTTTTCTAGAACAATCACCTTTTTAAAAAATAAATTATCATTCCTCATATCCTTCTTTAATCCCAATCGATTTAAACCAGGTCTGTCCAACCCGTGGCCCAATATAAAGTAATAAATTTCCTTAAAACATTGAGATTTATATGTAGATATTGGAAAACACACAAGAATTTGGCCTGATAATTTTTTATCTCTAAAATAATAAGAAATCTGAAAATCTACTGGGAAGTTTTCAAAAAATAAAACTGCTAATTTTACATTTTGAATCTGGAACTTGATTTCAAGATTTCCGAAAAAATAATCATCATTTTGCTCTATTTTCGACTCCATTTTCATTATTGTTTGAATGTTCTAGAACAGTCCTTATTAAACTTTTTGAAGTCGCGACCCCCTTGAACTCAACTCAATATCTCACAGCTCCCTTATTTTGTTTTTAAATTCAGAGTGGTTAAAAAAGTATTTATAAAAAATATATTTATTTAACAATAATAATTTATTTGTTACATTTGGGACTCTTCGCGGGTAATCCATGGCACCCTAGGAGGTCGCGGCTCACTACTTTAAGAAGCATTGTTCTAGAACAACAATTAGATACCAATCTGAAAGAAAAATTGAATCTTTATTAGAATTGTATATAAATTATCTAGCCAGGAAAAAATATAAACAAATACTAATACATAATATCACTTTTTTTAAGTACGTAGGTATGTATTGACATATACGAGAAGCTATTGTCAAGTATAAAATTTACGAAAAGTAAAATTAGAAGCTCACTATGAGCTAAAAAAATAATAAAGTTCTTATTTCTACATTATTAACTATCTTTTTTGAATAACAAATATCAATAGAATTATAATATTTTATCGCCGGACTGAGACAATTTTTTTCTTCAAATGAGGCCCGGGTAAGTCAAAAGGTTGGATATCCCTGATTTAGGGGATGGTCAAATTTTATGTTGTGTCCTAATAAAAAATATTTTTATCATAGGGTTTGAGGTATCTCGTTAAAGATCTTTTTAAGTAGAATACCGATTAATTTTTTTGAATTTATTTCGCTTTAAAATAACATTTTGGAAGAACCCTAAAGTGGCCATTTTCAGGTGATTTTTGAACCAGCACAATTTCAATCAAGTATTTAAATTTAAATTATGAAAAATTCTCAAAATTAGTTCATGCTCTTCTTATGAACTACAAATAAGTAAGAACTTGATATCTCAAGTAAAGATTTTCTTATCACAAGAGACTGCTCTATCAAACTCAATGACGCATTGGCTTAACTAGGATTGATAATGGGGAGGGATTCAGCCTCGAGAGGTATGGACTTCGATACCAGGAAAGCGAAGAGAGGGGACTCAATGCTATATCTTTAGTACGAACATTCAGCATATTCGCAGTGTTTCAAATATATAATTTATATATATAAACTAAATGCGAGAACCGATATATGTACCTATATTAATATTTTAGCGGATGAAATATTATTTATTTATTTACTATATATACAAAGTAGGACTTCCTTGCAAACCTGACTTTCTCTTCAGGTCCAGACGCTATTATAAATACCTTAACCCTTACCTATTAACTTTTTACTCAAGATAAATCTCATAATTTCGGCCGTCTCGAATATAGCTTGCATCTGTGGAGAAGGGCTTCCAAGCATTCTCTTGCCACCTTGGATGCAATTAAGAAGAAAGAAAGAAACTTGCTACACTTCTTTCAAAGTTATTTAAACTTTATTATTTATTTATCAAAATTACAAATAGTAGGGAAATAATTATCTAAACAATTTAAATTGTTTTTTTTTTCTGGAATCAAGCTTCATCGATTCGATGTATCTAGTTGGTCCACATGGGATTGGCATAATGAAATAATAACCCAGAGTGTTGTTCATGTTTCCATCCACTGGTTTTCTTAATTACTTTAATTAATTTTATTCACTTGGCGCGACTAGTGTTCGTTTAGGAAACAAAGAAGGGGTTGTTTAACAATAGTCGGTGTCTATTTTCGTGTGCAAAACAACTCTATTCTCTCTTTAGGCTCGTTTTGGGTTTCGAAACTGTCTCTCTCGTAATTTAAAGGCCACATGAACATCTTTACTAATACATCACCGACTAGGGATAAACGGATTTGGTCACACCGATCGCACAAGCCTAGTAGACGCTTTATGCTTTATGGTCGCCAGATATTTATTGCATCAAACAATTTAATTTCATTTATTTTTTATTTTTTTTTTAAATTTCATTTATTTTTTTCTCCTGTGCTTGAAAACTCTATTGATTTAATATTCACTTGGAAAGATTTAGTTGCCGAGAGTAGCAAAGTTGTTGATTCGTAACAGAAGAAATCAATGAGTTTGTCCTGTGCTTGGTGCAAAACATATAATATATATAATTTGAAAGAGTCTGATGATGAAGGCCATGGCTTCGAAACTATAGTCTCAAACAAATGAATAATATATATATATATTTGTTATACAGGGTGGTGACTTGGCCAACGCAGCATAGCGATTACAATGTTAATTTTTGAATGTGCATTTATTTGCTCCCCTAATTATTTTAGAGTTAAAGTTCTTATAGGTTTTTTGTAGAGAAAAAAATACTGAATCCTAACATATTTTTGTTTTCAAATTTTGAAATTTCAGAACCGTAATAATCAACATTATAAACAATTGTATTTTTACAAAAATCACTGATGCCATGGAATTAATAAAACAAACAAGGCACCTTCATTTGTTGTTTCTAAGTGACGTTTGTTATAATTTGAACTTTTTAAAATCAGTTCTTATTAGAATTTATTGATTACCATAATGAGGAACTCGTTAAATTTGAATGGGCTGAGTTTTGTATTTGTCATTGATAAATAAAAATAGTAGATTCACGTCGATGAAGTTTAGAACGAGCTTTTAAATTTTCACAAGAATAATTAACGAAATTATAAGTAATATTTTTAAACGTAATTAAAACAATAAAATTAATAAGGTAAACAGAATTTAATTTTTTAAGATAATTAACAAATGCATAAAATTATAACAAAAAATAACAATCATTGCAAATGTTCGAATAAACCACCATTTACCACTAAACAATGGCCCAACCTTTCGTAAAATTCTCGTCTGACATTTGGTATTGTGATATTTTATCACATTCGGCTTGTATACGATTTTTGAGTTGATCTAAGTTTTGAAATGTTTGTCCAGAGTAAATCATTGATTTTAAATGTCCCCAAAGAAAAAAATCGTTGGGAGAAAGATCGGCGGACCTTGCAGGCCAGCTAATCGTAAACCTCGGACCAATGATTTTATTCTCAAAATGATTATTTAAAAATTCACGGACATCGAGGCTGTTGTGTGCGGGTCAACCATCCATCTGGAACCAAATATCTTGGTTTTCTCGAGCATTTTCCGTTACAGCCGGAACTATATCCTCTTCCAATAAGTGCAAAAAGCGCTGTCCAGTTAAATTTTCATTTAAGAAAAATGGTCCTAAAATGCGATGACCGAATATTGCCGCCCAAACGTTAATTTTTCGGGGACATTGGGTCCTTGTCTTTACAACATTGTGTGGATTTTCAGTAGCCCACACTCTATAATTTTGAATGTTTGGTTCAATATGGAGTGTAAACGTGCATTCGTCCTTGAAAATAATGTTTTTCAAAAAATCTCTGTCTTCATTACTTTTTTCCATCATTTCAAGGTAAAACGCATTTCTTCTCTCCAAATCATTTTCTTGCAACTCTTGATGACATCAATATTTATAAAGAGTGGTATTTGTGCTTTTTTAATATTCGCAATACTCTGGAATGATGTAAGCCAACGTTTTCCGCAATTTGCCTTAAACTTGTATTAGGATCTTCCGTTACTGCAGCCAAAACATTGAAGGTGTTCTCATTTTCCTCGTTTTCACGTAAATTCTGTGCGTCTTTATTACACTTACAATTATTTAGTACAGTGCCTGTAGTTTCAAATTTTTGAACTATTCTGTCAACCGTTGTACCAGCTGGAATTGGCCGATTCGGATATTTAACGCTAAACAAGGAACTCACTTGCCGAGCACTATTTCCAGCATAAAAATACTTAATTATTTCAACTTTTTCGTGTAATGAATATATTGTAATAAGAACTGACTTTAAAAAGTTAAGTTTTGTTTTATAATCATAGATTTGTTCACCAATATGAATTCATGTTGAGACTAGTATAAACAATTAAACAATCGACAACAATAAAAGTTTTGAATTTAAATTTTTTAAATAAATTTCTACATTTTTAAAATCGTTTTTTGGACTTTTAAATTATGAATTAAACAAAATCTGATGTAATTATCTTTTAGAATTTTAATTCTGCTCAGTTTTTTGTATTCTAATTATGCTCTAAAATAATCACTAAAGACATCATTATTACGTCAAATAGAAACAATAAATGAAAATGCCTTGTTTGTTTTAATAATTCCATGGCCTCAGTGATTTTTGTAAAAATACAATTATTTATAATGTTGATTATTACGGTTCTGAAATTTCAAAATTTGAAAACAAAAATATGTTAGGATTCAGTATTTTTTCTCTACAAAAAACCTATAAGAACTTTAACTCTAAAATAATTAGGGGAGCAAATAAATGCACATTCAAAAATTAACATTGTAATCGCTATGCTGCGTCGGCCAAGTCACCACCCTGTATATGTGTGTATGTTTATTTGCATCAAGCAGAGGACAACCTCTTTGTTTTTCTTTATGAATCAAAAATATTTTTAAAGATACCGGGTGAGTTTTTTATCTTGAGACAGTCTTATAACTCAAAAACAATGCATTATATGAAAAAAAGCTTCAAATAAAAGTTTATTTATATCGGAGGGGAAACTAAACTACGCTATTGTTTGTCGACCTAGAACAAGCTTTCAAGGGTATTTCGAGGTCAAGTTCTGTTTTTTAAATGTCTCAAGATAAAAAACTCACACGGTATAAATATACATATCATATATACGGGCGTTAAAGACTGATTAGAAAAATAGGGAGATTGAATACGGGCAATAATTGATCGTCGTCATCATTTTTGTGTTCCTTATTGTACTTGAGCGCCCGAATTACTAATCCGGAGTATCACAAGACGGCTCGATCCTGCCCATCCGGGTACCGGCCTTTCTGACATTAGTCACAACTGCATGATTACCGATCCGGGTTAGTTAAAAATCTTTGTAGATGACCCAAAAACTTTCTCAAAAAGCTTGTCAACAGCACTATGGTAGATCATTTACATTCCCAGACGATCCAATTAGTGGCCTTTTACTTGACAAAATATAAGATGTCTCATTAAATTATTTCTTTGAATTTTAATGTAATTTGCTAGCAAGTTGTAGAGAAAATTGAATAATAAAAACAAGGAGAAAATATGAAGGACCTGTTTACTAGTTCGTTATTACATCTAAAAAAAATCATTTGTATTTAAAAATTAAAATACATAATTATAATTCTTTCACTGCAAGTATCTCTTTAAATATAAGATCAACATCAAAAACAAAATTTTATTTCAATTATAAATAAAACGAGAAATGATTTTTGATGTAGGTATTGTATAAAAAATACAATAAATGAAAGAAATAGCTGGTTGAGCAGAGAGACAGATAGACATTGTATTGACCCTAATATTTTCTCGTTTTACTTTTGTACGAAACTCTAAAAATAATAATGGTTTGTTGCTGAAGGAGATTTTAATTTGAGTCGATAGCAGTGATCCAATTAAATAACCGACTGTGTAGCTGTTGAAAACAGTTGCCCTTGAGAAGCTGCCCTCTGGCCATCTGTCAAACTTCGAAACAGCTTAAAACTTGTCCTATCGCGGTCAGAATTTAATTAGAAAGCAACCACTTAAGAAATAGACATATAAACGCTCTTTAGAACCGAAGAAATTGCAATTTTATTTTAAATAAAATATAATTTAACTGAAGCATCTTCTTATTTCTGGTCTTTTTAAGATTAGTAGACCGTATGCCAGACATGCAAAATTAGGTTGTTTCTCGAAATCGCTATTATAGATCATTAATTTAATTTGATTAATTTGATCTATTTGGCTTGGTGGCAGCTTGTCTTCTCATGGAACTTTTTGGAATTTCCATGCAAAATTTATGTCCCTATGTTTCAACACTCTTCTTAATAGCCAGCCAAGATATTGTTTTTAGTTTTTATTTTCTAAGTTGGTATTTAAAATGAAATATCTTGAAAAAAAAATTTGTCAAAAAACTAAAAAATGGCAAGTCTATAGCCTTGTGAAATTTCTGATTTTGACGAAAAACTTGAAATATCTAAAATCTAAATTATAGAAATTTTAGTATATTTGGGATCAGACGGTCCTAGAGAATTGAAATAATATATTTAAAATGAAATTTCTTGAAAAAAAAAAATTTGTTAAAAAACGAAAAAAGGCAAGTCTATTTCTGATTTTGACGAAAAATTTGAAATATCTAAAATCTAAATTATTGAAATTTTAGTATATTTGGGATCAGACGGTCCTAGAGAATTGAAATAATATATTTAAAATGAAATTTCTTGAAAAAAAAAATTGTTAAAAAACGAAAAAATGGCAAGTCTATATAGCCTTGTGAAATTTCTGATTTTGACGAAAAATTTGAAATATCTAAAATCTAAATTATTGAAATTTTAGTATATTTGGGATCAGACGGTCCTAGAGAATTGAAATAATATATTTAAAATGAAATTTCTTGAAAAAAAAATTTGTTAAAAAACGAAAAAATGGCAAGTCTATATAGCCTTGTGAAATTTCTGATTTTGACGAAAAATTTGAAATATCTAAAATCTAAATTATAGAAATTTTAGTATATTTGGGATCAGACGGTCCTATAGAGAATTGAAAAAATATATTTAAAATAAAATATCTTTAAAAAAAAAATTTTTTATCAAAAAACGAAAAAATGGCAAGTCTATATAGCCTTATGAACTTTCTGATTTTGATGAAAAATTTGAAATATTCAAATTATAGAAATTTTAGTATGTTTGTTATCAGACGGTACTAGAGAATTGAAAAAATATATGTAGTTTAATAAAGTTTTCTTGTAATATCTTCATAAGTCAAGAGTTCTTTAAAATAAAGAACAGAAAATAATACTTATTAATTTTATTTTTCTGAATCAAGTTCATGTTGGTGGTGAGTAGGTCGGGCTCAAGAGGTTTTTTTCGCCCTATGCAGATTCTGAACATGGCGCCCTTCCTCCAAATAAAAAAAACAAATTAAAATATTTATCAGGAAAGCTGTTTCGGCTGAAACCTCTTACATTTTAATGAGATAAACTCATCGGAATCCCCATTCAAGTGAAAATTGAATTATTAATATAGACCGAAGCGGTTAATTTTGACTTTCAATTTTTTGGACACTGATAATAAGCATTGGCTTATTTAGGGAGTTTTCCTAGGCGGACGCCGGCCAGCTGATTAGCATAGTGGTTCGGTTAAAACCATTGGTTTAAACCGGTTTAAGTCGTCCTGGACCAGTGGTTTTTATTGAGTGACACTTGAATAACATAATTTGATTAATATTTTCATACTTACATTCATATATCTATAAATAAAATAATCTAAATAAATAAAGAACAAACAAATTTCATATAGTAGGTATATCTCGGGAAAATAAAATTGCACACATGAATAGTACAAAACCAAAACCCAACTTAAATGTAACAAAACATAATATTTTTTAACAAATAGAATATAATAATAATTTAAAAAATTACACTTAGATACTTAGAAAATACTACTAATATTTAGGAATAGATAGCTTGATCGACTGGTATGAGGAATGGAGCAATCAAGATAGTCGGGATTCCAATCAGTGTATTTATTTAGTTAAACTTATAAAAAATTAAATGCGACAAATAAAATAATAAGAACTAAAAAATAAAATAAAATGCACTAAGAGGTATAAAATAATTATCTTATTTATTTAGTTTCAACTAAGCGATGATTGGTTCGAGACCGAGTCTCGGCAGATAGATATTTTTTTTTTTTTTTAATGCAATCGAATGCAAGAAGGGGTGCGCCAGTAAAGATGCAGCTCCTATGGATCTCGAAAGACCCTTGCATTACCGAAGAGAAGGGAAAGTTGATTAAGTGAGAGGGTGTGGACGTAGGTGTCTATGCACCCCGGTTTTGAAGGTTTGAAGATTATAGGTGCTGGGAAAGATGGAGGCTGGGAGAGAATTCCAGTTCCTTGAAGTCATGGGGATATATGTATTGGCGAATGAAGTGGTCCGGCACTTCTCCAGTTTGACCGCGAAAGAGTGTTGGGAGTCGGCAAAACGCGTGCTACGTGCAAAGCATGCTTTGGGGGGAATTATTGATCTTATCTCATCAGAGCACCTGCCGTGATAGTATCTATAGAAAAGGGAAAGGGCAGAGACATCTCTTCGATGAGCCAGTGAGTCGAGGGAGTCGGTAAGGGTAGAATCGTTAATTAGCCTGATGGCTCGTTTCTGAATTGCATCCAGGGTAGCAAGAGAATATTTTGAGGCTCCTCTCCACAGATGTGAGCCGTATTCGAGACAGGGGCGGATTTGGGCCTTGTAGATGGTGAGAAGTTGTGGTGCTTTGTAAAATCGCTTGAACCTGAATAAGAAGCCAATCTTCCTTGCTGCAGATTTCGCCACAGAGGAGATGTGTTCATTCCAAGACAGGTCAGATGTGACTGAGACGCCCAACATGGATAGGCTGTCACACATTTTTAGGGTATTCGAATCGAAGTGAATATCAGGGAAATCTTTATTTTCACGCCTAGAAATTAGACAACATTGAGTCTTCTTTGAATTATAGTTAACTAAATTTTGAGAGCCCCATTTATTCAGTTTGTCTAGGTCGAGAGTAATTGAGGAGGCAACATTGATTCGATTATTCGGGAGTGAGGGTTTGCTGTTTAGAGTGCTATCGTTGGCGTAACAATGAGTGGGGTTTGAGGTTTGGTCGGTAACGTCGTTTATATAAATTAGGAAGAGTGTGGAGGAGATTACAGAGTCTTGGGGAACACCAGCGTTTGTGGAGAACGATTCAGATGATGTTGCATCCACCACAACTTTTATACTTCGGTTTGTCAGAAAGCTTTCTATCCATTTGCTAAGTGTTGGTGTGAATCCAAAGGCTGGCAGTTTGGCAAGAAGATTTTTGTGCCAAACCTGGTCAAAAGCTTTGGTGATATCAAGGGCTACAGCGAGGGTTTCTTTTCCGGCCTCTAGAGTTTTGTTCAAGGTGTGGGTGACATAGGTTAAGATGTCGCCTGTGGAACGATTTTTTCTAAATCCATATTGCCTATCGTGAATTAATTTATTATTTTCTAAATGATGAAGGACGTGTTGGTTTATAACCAATTCCATTATTTTGGAAAGAACAGAGGTGATTGAGATAGGTCTGTAATTAGAGATTTGTGAAGAGTCTCCTTTTTTAGGAATAGGTGTGACTCTGGCTATTTTCCAGCTTCTGGGGAATATGCCCGATTCGTAAGAGTGTTGGAATAGCTTGGATAAGATAGGGGCAAGTTCAGGGGCGCATTTTTTAATGAGAATTGGTGGGATGTCATCCGGGCCAGCGGCGGAGCTGGAATTTAATTTATTAATGGCTTTTATGATTATTTGGGGCCTGAAAATTATTTTGTTCATGAGGTTGGTTTGGGGGGTATAAGTGGGCGAGTTAAGCCCTTTATCATCTAAAGTGGAGTTAGTTGCGAAATAGGAGGCTAGTGATTAAGCTTTTTCAGTGGGGGTCGTGGCTACTGAACCATTTGGGTGAAAGAGGGGCGGAAGTGAGGGAGACGCGAAATTTCTATTTATCGCCTTGTGTAATGAGAAAAAGGCCCGTTTTCCATTGGGACAAGATGCGAGACGGTCAGCCGTCCTCTGGTCGAATGATTTTTTTGCCTCAGAGATGATTTTTTTGCATGAGCTTCGCGATTTGGTAAATGCAACTCGGTCACATTCTAGACGTGAAAGATGCCATTTCTGAAAAGATTTGTTTTTTTCACGGACGGAATCTGCGCATTGTTTACCAAACCAGGGCTTAGAATTATTGTTCCCTTTAATTAATTTTGAGGGGATATAGATTTCTAGGCCTGTTTGAATTGCCTCGTTAAAGGCGTCTGCGAATTCTGAAGCGTTTTTATCTCTGATGCAGAGTTCATTCCACTGGTAAGCGGCAAAAAAATCACGCATGTCATCCCAATTAACGTTATCGTTATCGAATAGCCATATTTTTCTGGGGTTGGTGTGGGCTGACGGGGGTTATGGTAAATTGGCGGAGGTTTTAATTTTCATCAAATTGTGGTCAGATTTACCTAAAGGGGCCGAAATTTTAGCTTCGTATGACGAAGGGTGGGAAGTGATGAAAAGATCGAGAAGATTGGATTTTTCATTGGCTTTGTCTGGGATTCTTGTGGGGCCGTTAATAATTTGTGTGAGGCCACACGCCGTAGAGAAGGTTTCAGCGGTGGTTCCTGCGGGGGAATTTTAGCTAGAAAATTTTAGCCAATTTTTGTTGTGGACGTTAAAGTCGCCTAGGAAAGATATTTCAGAAGATGGAAATTCTTTTAGGATATTGCAATGGCACTCTAGGAGGTAGTCAAAAAATTGTTTGTATCTGGGGTCTTTGGGGGGCAAATATATTATGCAGAAGAATTTAGTTGATTGGCCTAACTTGATTTTGATCCTTATGACATCGAATTCATTGGATTCTAGATTAGTTAAACGCCTACTGTATATTTGCAGTCGCCTCCTCTTGGAAAGTAATGGCAACCTACCAAGAGTATAATTGCCTAGTCACCTCTCCAAATTAGCAGTTCGGAACCGGCGTTAAAAAGTAGGTCCCGTATATCTGTGTAAAACAACTAAACACACTCAGCACAGGTATATGTGGAGAGGCGCCGACACCCGTTTCGGGTATGGTATTCGAAGAAGGAGAAGCGATGAAATTATTACATGAAATCACTTTTTGAAGTCGGTGCCAAACATATATATTTTATGAATGGCACTCGACGGATCTTAGTACGTTTGGCGGGTAATGAAGACAACATCGCGTAAGCTCGCTTATATAGTTTGTTTGGCACCGACTTCAAAAAGTGATTTCATGTCATAATTTCATCGTTTAGTTGTAACTAAATAAGATAATTATTTTATACCTTTTAGTGGATTTTATTTGATTTTTGAGTTCTTATTATTTTATTTGTTGCATTTAATTTTTTGAAGTCGGGTTTTTTTTCGAAAAATTATTTTTATTTTTCTCTTTTTAGTGATGTTAAGAATAGCGACTTATGATAATACATATGCATCTCATAAGAGAAAGATTCGGGAGAAGTAATCAGAAATTGATAATAAAATTCAATTCATAAATAGAGAAATTATCTCGAAACGTTGGCGGGCTTTAAATGAACGTTTTAAGATTT
Source organism: Forficula auricularia (assembly GCA_024734495.1). Taxonomy (NCBI): domain Eukaryota; kingdom Metazoa; phylum Arthropoda; class Insecta; order Dermaptera; family Forficulidae; genus Forficula; species Forficula auricularia. The sequence continues at coordinate 7,990,909 of JALMQS010000099.1, read as the reverse complement.
GTTTTTTTTTATAAAAGATTTAATTTATTATAATTTCGATTATTTGCTCATAAGAATTGGAGATTTCGGTTATTTTGTCATTCATCATATCATCAGAACTTGAACAAATTAATATGGGACCACCCCTATGGTATCATCCTCTTTCCAATAAAAGAAGAATCATTGAAATTGGTCCATAAACAAAGAAGTTATGCGTGAACATACATAACAAAAATTGTCCAATACCATGGAAAAAAACGGGACCAATCGGGAACTAGACTGAACCAAATGCAAAAAAAATCATCGAAATCGGTACACATGGTAAAGAGAAATAAATGTTCAAACAGAAAAAAAAAAAAAAACAAAAAAAAAAAACAGACATTCCGTTGAATTGATAACCTCCTCTTTTTTTCGAAGTCGGTTAAAAAGCCCACTTTTCGGCACACACTTTGTGCCTTCTTCAGGGCAAGTGATTTATGACTTACCATTACTTAGTTGAATATAGATAAATCAATACTTAATTAGGTAGTTTAATAAATTTTTCAAAAAATTATAATATACGAGCTTTTTCAAAAAAGCCTACGGGAGCTTGTGCCCTGGCGGGCAGCGTCTCGGTCCAAAAAATTGTATTCCTCTTAAAAACCCACACTCCAAATGTATACCGGCAACTACCGAAAATACATCGTCTCTTAAAAAGTTTCGCCTCTTTAACATTTGAGTGGCGAGGGGGGGGGGGGGGGGGGGAATGATCAATATATTTAATGTTTCTAAATTTAAAATGAATTTTGAGTCTTTCATTTCAAAAAATTCGAGTCCAAATTAGAAATTATATTTCAAATTTGACTGGTTAATGAAAATCGATTGGAGCCATCAGTTTAAAATCCGCGCTGACAATTATATTTCAAATTTGCCTCGTTAATTAATATATATTTAATGTTTCTTAATTTAAAATCTATTGATGTATTTTCATTTTCATTCGAGTTCAAATGAATACAATATTATCTCGACACAAAGTCCAAATCAAAAATATATAGTTTTAGTAACAGAAATCAAGATACAAATATTAATGTTGCATTGGTGTAATTGCTAGAGCAGATGCCCATAGTTCAAGAGTTCGTCGGTTCGATTCTAGGCAAGAGCGTAATTTTTTTAAAGAAAATTCTCTCAGCGTTGTTCCAAATTAATCTAGGCTCTTATATATAGTATATTTTTAAATTTTAAATAATCATATCAAATTATTTAAATATTAAAAAAAAGAGAATTTTTAATAATTCAATGTTTAGACGATCTTCGAGAGAATGGATGATGGTCCTTTACCCTGATGAGCAGTTTCGAGTCGATGGTTTCTCTCATTCGTTTGGCCCTCCAATTGAGTGAGGCCTGGGAGTTTTATTATCGAGCAAAACGACTCTTCACTGCGAGTATTCGACCGACTGATTTCTTCTTATATTTCGACGAATTTATGTATTCTCACTCATGCGGGGCCCAGATTCTATTCAATTAGTTGTTTCTTTAGATGGATCGAATGATTTCCAGGATTTTATTCAAAAAATTTCAATTTACTATATACATTATTTAGATTAAATAAATAGTGATTTAGTTAGTTATTTAGATAAATAAATGTCATTAGAATGACTCCTTAGAACGTAGGGTGTCTTTTTTCCTCTTTCAGAAACAAGTTCTCATCATTGCCTTTTTAATATTATGTAGAATATAGAAAATAGTATTTTTTAAATTTTACTAAATTTAACTAAAAATACATTCAATTTCGATGAAAATTGAAAAGTTTTTGTTTTTTGCCGAGAGTATCAGAGTTGTTGATTCATAAAGAGAAACAAAGAGGTTGTCCTCTGCTTGATGCAAATAAACATACACACATATATATCGAGATGATATATCTGTATATATATATATATTATTTATTTGTTTGTGATTATAGTTTCGAAGACTTGGTCTTCATCATCAGTCTTTTTTAATTATAAATGTTGTTTTTCACGGAGTCAATATCGTATGGATATTGAAAATTTGATGTTCCTTCACTGGTGGTCAGCTTAGATCCATACGATATTGACTCCATGAAAAACAGCATTTATAATTAAAAAAAACTGATGATGAAGACCAAGTCTTCGAAACTATAGTCTCAAACAAATAAATAATATATATATATATATATACATATATATCATCTCGATATATATGTGTGTATGTTTATTTTCATCAAGCAGAGGACAACCTCTTTGTTTCGCTTTGTGATTCAATTTCGTTTCTAAATAAAATAATCAATTTCATTTCAATTTGTTTTTCATTTTAAATTCAAAAAATATTTTGCTTTTCTTTTCCTATCTTAAGATAAATTAAATTTTAACGTTAAAATAAATTGTTAAGATATTGGTGTAAATTAAATATTTTAACTGAAAGTAATGGAATGCAGCCCAGGGGTAGTGAAGAATGAAAAAAATTATCACATATCCAAATAAGGAGTGATTTGTTGGATTTTCATTCCCTTATTTCTTTCCTCCTTTCTTTTCAAACCAACGCAGCGTTTCGGAGGATTCTTCCCTCCTTCTTCAGGGTTTCAAAGGGTCAATGAATGAAACAAACAAAATCTTTCCTTCCTTTCTCCACAGCAGTGTTTACAGATTTCTTCTTCCTTAGCAGAAGCATTATAAAAAAGGAGGAAAGAAAGAAGGGAATGAAAATCCAATAAATTATACCTTATTTAGATTTGTGATAATTTTTTCTTTTTTCACTGCTCCTGGGCTGACTTCCATTACTTTCAGTTAAATTTCTACAAGTCCGTCTCTCTCCAGAGAAAATTTAGTGCAATTAAATATTTTATTTTTCATTAAATATAATTAATTAAATTATAAGAATAGGGGTTTCAGTGACCATTAATACCTCGATAATCAATCGCTTGCCTATGAAACTACAGGAGTGTCGTCTATCTAATTCGACATGAAAGAAGGATGGAAGGCGGAATGTGAATGCTGAGTAAAATGGATGGTGTAATGGGTGGGTGTATGGTACATTTTTTAAGTAATACTCGATCTCTTGTCTTCCCAGATTGTGTTAGGATATCTCTCTCTCCTCTTTAAGGACTCAACTGTCCACCATCCATTTATAACCGACCACCGAAGGACATTGCAGTCTCTACTTTTTGATAATCTCAAAAGTAAGGATGGAAGGCAGGATGTGAATGCTGATTAAAATGTATGGTGTGATGAGTGGCTGTATAGTACATTGTTGTAAGTACTGCCCCCTTGCCCCTTCCCCCCTAACTACGTCCATGCTGATAAGACCAAGACCGTCTGACGTGTAAAATCTAAAAACTCAAAATATTCAAATTTAAATATTTACATATTCTAGCTTTCAAAAAATTGAAAAGAGAGAAAATCGAATAGAAGTTATTTAAGTATTATTTTTAAAAATTAATGAATGATATATTATAGAAACCCAGAATGCAATTGGAATTTGAAGAAAAAATAAAAGAAAAAATAAAAGAAAAAATGTTTATTAAATTAAAATATGCCACAAAAGTAGAATATTATATTACCATTTAAACATATAAGTGTACAATAAACAAATGGAAACAAATTCTATTAGATAAATATTTACTTTTCAATATTAAAATGGTTTCCTTCTATAATATTTGCTATTTCCCACTTAAGTGATACTTGTGTTTAAAATAATGAAAATCATGGCAATGATTGTATTAATAAACTATTTCTTAAAAAAAAATTCTATCTTCAACTTTTGGTGGCTTAGGCGTATGTTTAGTCGGTCAATAATCAAAATATGATATTAGCTATTTTCATTATTATTCGTTGGGAAATGATGAGTGGTGATATGCCTAGCAAAAACTTTCATAATTCATCACCATCCAACGAGTATACAGTCCTAAGACTGGTTTGACGCAACTAACCGCGCCCATTCAACTTTATCCGATACCAACGCTTTCACTTCACTAAAAGCCCCACATCCCATATATTTCATTATCTGGAGAAAATACTCCAATCTAGGTCTGTCCCTTCTCCTTTTTCATCCCTCTTCACTCTCTAAAATATTCTTTAGCACTCCGTGTCTTAAGGTATTTAGGCTCTTCTCTTCTACAGATTCTTCCACACTGTTCTCTTTTTTTAATCTTTTCAACAACTTCCTAGTTTAAAATTCTATCAATCCATTTAATCATAGCTCTTTTTATGTGACATGGTTCATTTCTTGGAAATGATTTGTAACCCATCAGACCTCTTATGACCTATAGCAATCCAAATCAATCAATATCCAGGAATTAATTCAGTACATAGATTATTAGTGTTCGTGCCTCTTACGCCAATTTAAAGATATCCAATCCATTAGGAATGATAAGCTTATTGTTATGCAATAGTTCCGTTTCGCACCCAACAGCATGTATTTAGGAAAGTAAGAGAAAAGTTGATATATAAATTTTATTATTAACTATGAAATTAATTTTCAAGAATAAATTCGTGAAAAATAATTATCCTATCTACTAATTAATTAAACTAATAAGTTAGCAGAGAGATCGGTGGCGCAATCGGTTAAATTACCAACTTTTCTAATCGGATTAGGAGAACATCAACCTAGACTTCATCAGTTCGATCCCCAGCAAGAAGCAAAGTGAATTTATTTGAAAATAATAAAAAACCGGCCACTCGGCTCCAGAAACTGACAATCTCTGGTTCTAAAAAACCTCGCGCATGCGCAGGACAAAATTTCGTAACAAGCAACCATGAATCGTGAGAGGCAAAAGAAGATTATCCCAGGTGGTAACCAATCCACCCACCCTCGAGTGGCAACCGGGCATTCAGATTCTGGGGACCCGGACCATCACGAAATCAAGGAAGAAACAATGGAAGAATAACGCCAAAAATCCATACATATCTTGGTACCTTTAACATCAACACACTCATCCGGCCAGGAAAATTACATAGCCTGAACATGGAACTCGATAACACTTTCCGGAAAAAAATAGAGGCGTGGAAGGTCCAAACAAAAAGAGATATCAAGCTTTGCGTGATCCCAAGGGTCCAAACGCAAAAAAAAAATAGCATTAAGCCTTAAGAGATAGACAGCATTCACTAGGTCCTACCAGAAGGTAAGTGGGAATATATCTATAGAGTGTATTTCGGTCGTCTTACAGCTATATGAAAGGGATATCAGAGTAATTAATATCGTAGCGCAGAAAAATTTTATAGTTCTCAATGTATATTTGTTTTTTGTCATAGATTTAGCTAATTTTCATATTTAAATATTAATTACAATATCAAAGTTATACAAATTGAAACTGTAAGAACATTGAGAATTTTTAATAGAAAAACAAATCGAAAACCATCAATAATCCTAATAACTTTTTAGTTTTATTTTCTCATATTTTTTTTAACAAAGACTAAAGACACATACATGGCTTGCTTGGTCATAGGAATGACAAAAGTGAAAAGGTTAGGAAACACTGGTATAGTTGCTCAGAACCGAAAGGTTTTCATGGAGATTCATCCTCGTCTGCACATCGCCACAGATCCCACTTTCAACTTAACTAGAGGAATCCTTAGATCCCTAGGGATATGCTCGTTTATAGCATGGTGCATTGGTGAGAATTAAATAGTAGTTAATGTAAATTTGATCTGATTGGATTTAGAAGGCCTCATAAACAAAAGCCGAAAAGAGTCCTTTAACTTACTCAATCTAAGTGAAAGTAAATAATAAAAATACCGTTTTAGTAGCAGCGAGAAATACATTGGCAGGGAAAAGAAACGATTTATCTAATTGAAAATAATTGCGAATTAAAGGGCTTCGATACAAACGAGCATGTATTAAACACAAGATAATTTATTTGTAGAAACGGCGGCTGCACGTCTATTAAATGAGCTTGTAACTTGTAAGGTTGTAAGCTTCTCTCGGAATGAACCGGTTGCCTGGAAGCAGAGGAAAACGAGCTACAATGTTTATTTTTCTGTAAAAAGGCGAATAATTTATTTTTAAAAAGACACGGCTATTCATTTGATTAAAGACGCGAACGAATCTTTTTTATGCCGAGGCATAAAAACTTAAGTGCTTTAAATAACAAACGGAAATTTAATCTTTTTATTTCTTACAATGAAATAGCATTTGATTTAAGATTGAATTTTGCCATTCGTGAAATAAATCAAATCCCATCAATATTCACTCAAATATTAAATACTGGAATCTATTAAAGTGAAAGGAGAGCGTGGGGGCTGATAAGGTCAGGCAATTAATTTTTGATTAAAGGGACCTTTTTACGATCTTGAAAATACTTCAATCGTTTTAAGTTTAAATTAATAATGATGGTATAATATATATATTAGGGTATTAGGGGTTGTAATTTTTGAGGAGTGCCGGGCGGAATTTTGTTCGAATGGGGGTAACGAAGATAAGCAATTAAGTAGTAATGATTTTTAATTACTCTTAACTTATCTAAACTATTAATATAGAGTATACCACTAGAATGAACTCTGGTTAAAAATTACTCTCATCCCAGGCCGACCTATATTAAATCACCCATAAAAATAAATATTTGCTTATTGTTTTAAAATGTCTGAAACACGGAGAAAAATATTTTTCGACTATGATTTTTTCTCTTTATATGTCTGAACTCCGATACCCAAGATAGCCCAAGAACGGAAAGTTAAAAAGTTGGTTTGTATCAAAATAAGTACATAGTAGGTACTGATTGGATTTTAGATTATCTCTTTCAAAAGGCAGAAAATTTTATTTTTTAAATTATTCTATTGAAATTTGAAGAGGATGTTATAGTATAGCCATAAATGAACAATTTATATTTACATTTATTAATAATTACTAGGGCAGCTCTAATGTACCGAGTCTTGAATCACCTTTTTATTATTTAATGTGCGGGTGAGAGATTCTTTCATTAGAATGGAAATAACTACAAAGGGCGCGGTGAGAATTATCTCCATTTCTTTAGAGCTAAGGGGTATTGCAAAGATGTCTGAATCAGGTCTGGACTTATAAGTGGCATCCACTTACAAGAACAGACCTGTTTCAGACTATTAGAGATTAATTTCTTAATTTCTATTATTCTAGGAATGCCCCTTTGCACTCGGACCAAAACGATACCTACTTGTTATATAGAAAGAGAATATTCAATTGGACTTGATTAAAATTCAGACAAATATGTACAAAACACAAAACAAATTACTTTTTGCGCTTCTAACTAGCAAGTGAACCGAGTCTTGAAAAAGTCTCGAGCCATCTGCCATCGTCGAACACCGCCAAAACTCCTAATCGCTGATGGTTTGGGGCGGAATTTGCGCCAGCGGCAAAACCCCTTTGATTTTCTTTGATTAGGGGTCAAAATCAACAAAGAGGAGTATCGGGGGCAGGTTTTGCAAAAAGTAGAGCCGTGGGTGCAGCAGCACTTCCCAGATCAAAATTGCAAGTTCCAACAGGACTCCTCGCCGGCTCATAATGCGAAAACAACTCAGGAGTGATGCAAGGCCCATTTTCCAGGGTTGATCACATCAGTGGAGTGGGCGCCGTACACGTCCGATGTCAACCCGATGGACTACAGCTTGTGATCCATTTTGGAGTCCAGGACCTGTGCTAAGCCCCACAAAAGTTTGAAGACCCTGGAGGACTCGGTGCGTCGGGAGTGGGACTGATGACATTATAAAAGCTCATCGCCGAAAATTCCAAGACGAGTTTAGGGCTCGGTATCGCCACAAAGGGAGGCCATTTCGAAATCGGCTGAATATATTATTACTAAAGGTCCATGTTATTGTTATTAATTGTTAATTTATTAAATTTCTTCTATATGATAAAATTATACTACAAAAGGTTTAACCGGTTTTTTTTATTGTCACCCTGTATATATAAGAAATATAACGCTATTTGAACATACAATATCTTAAAATTTGGTATAAAATTCAAATTAATTGTAAATTGGTTAAAGATTTCTGCAATATCTTTTTTTTTAAGAATTTAAAAATGTAAAATTATAAAAGTATGCCTCACTTGCAATCAAAATTATTTCTGTTCCTTATCTTTTGTAACTTTCTCGTAAAATTGTTCAATCAGTTTTATTCCCCTCATTTACTACTTTTAAGTTTCCAATGACAAGCTTCCCTAGCACCTAATCATTAGAATTCATCCATCAGAATAGATGTAAGTTTAAAAATTTATTTTCTATTTTAAATATGTGAAATAATTTTTTTGAATTGTCACTAAGTAATTTTGCCAATTTTTCTTAGTCAGAAATTTGCAAGAATTCAGAAATTTTTTCTTTTCTAAATGGCAGTTTCTTAAGATTGTTTACATCTTCACTATCTTCAGATTCTTCACTTTGGTCCTCAAATTCTATTGCTGCTAAAAAGTTTTGCGCCATCTTCTCTTTTGTTTCTTCGGTAGTTGAATCTTCAAATAACCCGAATGTGATACATTCTTCAGTCAAATAATACAGATGGTTTACACATTTTCCAATAGCTACTTCGGCGATAGTTCTATCAACTTCTTTATACTTCTCTAATTCTGGGAAGAATTAGATGTCCATTAGTGGAGCAGTTATTGGTTCTGGGGGATAAATCGTAGCATAAAATTTGTTATGATTTTTCATACTTAAAAACTAAGTGAAAATTAATTATAACATTAACACGAACTAATTCTCAAAAAATGGAAATAAATTTTAAATTTTATAAAAAAGAACTAATTCTATACTTTTGAAAAATAAGCTACGAGCGACACGTCTAAATATTATTTAATTACGCTAAAATTTGGCAAAGATCATTGTTGGGAGAAAAATAATATACCTATTTATTTTTTCTATTAATCCGAAACTATCCAAAGTTTCGTAAACCGCTGAAGTCGTTTCGGTACCTGTAGCAGCTTCTAAATTTGGAATACCTAGTAATTGTTTCATATTGGTTCCGGTAGTAATTATATTGGCTTGCCACTTATATCTAACTTGTAATAATTTCTTGTTCTAGTAAACTTTATAATTATATTAATAAGTTGTTGTAGGGAAATAAGGACAATGGCTTATGCAAATATTTTTTAAATAGGAAATATTTTCAATCTGTGCCTATATGTGTTTGCTGAGAATGAATATTTATAAAATGACAAATATGCAAAGAAGTTAATTTGTTTGAGCCCTGAGGAAGTCAAAAAAGTTGACGAAACGTTGGCATAAAATAAAAAATATTTGCATCAGCCATTGTCCTTATTTCCCTACAACAACTTATTAATTTAATCGATGGACATAAAAAATCAAAATAATTATAATTATATTTTAATTATATATTTTGACGCGCGAAATATAAAAATTACTTTTAGATCCATTCGAACAAAATACCGCCCGGCTTTCCTAAAATATGAGAAATTTATTTTTACCCGATATAAATAAGGGCCATCCACATATATATATTAGTAATTTTAGTGAAATAAAAAGTAATTTTTTAATTACATTTAAGACAAAAAAGAAAATTGCTTCCTTTTTTTAACATAGAAAAAATATTGACAAATTAAAAAGAAAATAATTTAAAAAGACTTCATTTTTAAATGTTTGTAAAGAATTTTATTGGAATGCAAAGTCTAAATTATTTGAAGATTCATAAAAAATAAATAATCATTTTGGACAACTTGTTCCTTGTGACAATTCACAATGCAAACTCCTTATACGCATGAATGTCATAGCAAATATTGTGAAGATAGGAGTTTGAATCTACTGAAGTCTCCCTTTGATTCCTATCAAAACGGCATTCTTTCATCTGAAAACAATCTACTCCGAATTAATAAACTTCTTTAGTGATTTCATGAGAAAAAAGATTTCGAAATGAAGAACAGTACAGTACTATATGTTTTTCATATTTTTGTTTAAAAACAAAATATTAGGTAGATATAAAACTGATTTTTATATAAAATATAAATTAATATCCTCTCTCTCTAGATTTTATTCCTTTCTAATCGATATTAAAACATAAACAACTGTTTTCAATTGGCCCTTTATTAAGGGAATTTCACTTGAACATTCTACCTACGCTGGATTGGATGAGAATACATTTCTGCATGTTTAATTATTTATAACTCAAATAAATAATTTGCATTTACTGGAATTAGTAAATGTATGAATTATATAGTCTTAGAATGAAGTAAATTTTTGAATAAATGAGAGAATAGAAAAGTACAAATTAGAGAAGAGGGGATGGATCCTCCGCTTAGCCAGAAGGAGGAAATTCCTTGTAAACGGCGCGGCGGCTTTAGAAGAAAACATCTCATTGTTTGCTTGAAGAACCAATAAACTTTTAACTTGTTTTATTTTAACTAATTAAGAAATTAAAGTAAAAGTAAAAATATATTCGTCGGAATAATTTACATTCCTATTCCTATCCTGAATACATTTCAGGAGCAGGATGAAAAGTATTTAAAAAAATTTAATTCAGGTCAAGTTCAGCTGCACACTGATTCTTGAAGTAGAAGAGATGGCAGAAATGGCCCTTAGTGCTATCCAGGGATGCAAACATCACGAAATTCAGATCGGTCTTGAGACAGATATGGATCTCTAGTTATTAGGACGTTTATTGAAGGTTTTTAAGAATATAAGAAAAATAATAATTGAAGCATGGCCCTTATTGGACAATTGAAGAGATCAAATAAAAAGAACCTGGTGAGTGCACAACAGGAGTTTCAATTACAAGTTTCCTTTTTTGAAATTAGCATACCAATATTACCTACTCCTCGCACTGTTTCAATCTACATCAGATAAAAAAAATCAACTGGTGTGTTCACCACACGACTTTCACATTTTCGAAATTCCAAACTTAAGTTAGATATAAGATAGAAGGAGTACATAAAGCTTTTAATGTGCATTGCTGGGCTGGTCATCTTCGACAAATGACTTTCTGCAGTGGCCAATACATCTTAAACGAATTTTAACGTTTTTTAACATTAATGTTAACTATTATTTATATTTTTTTCAATTATTTTTTTCTGTTATTGTTTTTTTTTGTTGCTTTTGTAATTTATTATTCTTGCTTAATCGCAGTGCACAGTTGTGAGGCGCTTTTGGCGCTCCCAACTCTCTGGCCTCGGTTCTGGTATATTACTGGCGCCCATATATACATTGACACTTTACCAATAGCCACAACATCTGGCATTATTTTTAGACGGCTGATGAGGTGTTACAACCTAATTTGTAAACAAATCTATTTTCTTTCATAAGGCTTCCCCCTCTGCGTGGCGCAATAAATCAGTCATTGAAATCGGAAAACCAGAAGTGGACTTTTAAATGAAAGATTTTATTAAATGAATTGAACTTTTAAGGACATCATAGATATTAGAGAAATATTTTTACATTACTATCAGAGGTTTGTCCCTTATGAATCGAACCCAAGCGCTAACTAAGCTTGCCGGGCCAGTAGCCAAACCGCTTAAGTGTCTTAAGGGTCTTAAAGTTTGGCTACTGGCCCGGCAAGCTTTAGTGCCTTTAATTCGATTATAAGGGGGCGGGCCTCTGATATGCAATGTAAATATTTCTCTAATATCTATGATATCGCAAAGTTAAATTCATTTAATAATTAAGTGGATATTGATGAGGCAGTCCAAAAAAAGAAGAAGATAATTTACACTATCTTTTTATTCATAAAACCGACGTTTCGGAGGCTATTCCCTCCTTCTTCAGGGTCTGTAATTAATTAAAATGGGATTTGGCTATCATTACAATCAAGATCATTACAAATTATATTTTTATATAAATACAATTAATATATAATTATATGGAATACAATTTTTTTAATCAATAATAATCCGTCTCCAAAAGTTAAATTCATTTAATAATATTATATACTGGGTTGATTTTTAAAATAATTTCCATCTTTTTTCAAAAAAAGACACTCAAAAAGATACTTAAATCTTTGTTTTCACTGAAAGATTTTTAGTTTGTTTTTTTTTTTATTTTCTCAAAAACGGCTCTAAAGATTTTTTTAAAAATTAGTGTATTTATCAAGTTTCATCAAGAGTCAGGACCCAGACAGGCCATCGCAATACTTCCCCATTATTTTCTATGAATATAAATGTGAAAGTAAAAAATATTCTTCCAGAACTTGAGATACTTTTTAAGCACAACGATTTTCAAAACAACCGTCAGAATCGTTTTGTAGAAAAATAAATAAAATCCAGCCCTACTTTTAAGTAAAGGGATACAAGGGCCTTGTCGATTTAAACCAAAAGTTTCCCAAGCCACAGAACGAGCATTAAATTGTTGGGTGAGCTTTGGCTTTGACGACCAGACTACCTATTTTATTTTTTAAGCTCATATTCTGCCATTTCCTAAGGTAGTGTTTCTCAACTTGTGTGCCGCGAGAGGTTATCAAATGTCCCGCGTGGCTTTTTGACAAATAATTAAAATTGCATGGGTTTTGCAACTTTGAAATAGTATTTGTAATTACTTCATTTTTTTTTGTATCATACAACTTTAACATTTATTTATATTCAGGTGTGACGCAAATGATTCCAGATATTTTTAGTGTGCCGTCACCAAAAGACATTGAACAACACACTGCTTGAAAAGTTCCGGTTCAAAAATGCAAAAAGAAAATAAAGTAAAAAAATTATTGAGATTTTAATGCGAGCTCATAATATATAGTAGGGATAAATAAACAATTTATATTTAAGTTGATTATTAATTAATACGGCATATCTAGCGACCTGAGTCTTGGAAAATTTTGCACTTTTTACTTTACCATACAGGGTATGGTCAAGTATTGTAATAGTGCATGAAAAAAGTGGTTTATTTCCTTTTTTTTTCGAAATATCTCAAAACGGCTGAAACTATTTTGATTAAAAAAATTTAGCGAAATCATGGCATTTCGATCTACAAAAAAGCTCTAATAAGTGAACATCGAAAAAATTATATTTTTCGAGATAATAATTGTTTTGTCAAAATGTCTGTATGTTAATCTGGTTGTCTGGTTGTCTGGTTGTCTGTCCGTTAGTCTGTGCGTTACTAAATTTTTGTGGACGAGCTAGCTCAAAAACTAGTTTGAATATCGAAACCAAATTTCACAAGTAGTTTTGGTCCATTGAGATTAAGAGCTGATTAGATTTTGGTGCATATCAACCCAAAATTAAGTAGGTGGAGGGGGGTTAAAAATTAAAAATCTATACCATTTGGGAAAATTCAACCAAATTTTGTATATATAATCAGTGGACCCCCAGAAGTCTAAAAATGCAAAAACTAACCTCGCAAAATGTGTGTGTGTGGGGGGGGGGGGGGGGAAAAAAAATGAAAATCTTGGCCATTTACCAAACTCAACCAAATTTTGTATACATAATCAGTGGGACACCAGAAGTATAAAAATGCAAAAACTAACCCCCCCCCTCCCTATATAATTATAAATAATTTTAGGGCTCAAGTTGTATGATAAAGTCAAGTGGATGGCCACGTCAGCTTATTTTCTTAATTAATAAATGTGCGAGGGACGATTCTTTCATTAGAATCTGATTGAGGAAAATAATTAAAAAGGGCGTTGATAGATTTATCTAACTTCTTTCTTTATAGCGAAGGAAATTCAAGGATGCGAAATACAAGTAAAGATTTAATTTTTAATTTCTATTATTCTAGGAATGGCCTTTTTCTCTTGGATCAAAATTATACTCGTCATAGAGAAAGCAAATATTTAATTTAGCTTCAATAAAATTCAGACAATAATGTGAAAAAATACTTGGTGAACCTACTGGGTCGTGAAAAAGTTGTACTTTTTTCTTCATTTTTATCATTCAATAAAAAATTTAAATTCAAAAAAAGAAATCGTCTTAGAAAGTTTGTTCTGAAGCAAAATTTTTGTATTTTCAATGCGGAGAACTGTTTAGATTTTGGGATAGTGTTTCTTAACCTTTTCGATCGAGAGATTGTCAAATGTGCCGCGAGCGTTTTTAACAAATAATTAAAATTACATGGGTTTTGTAACTTTGAAATAGTATTTGTAATTACTTCATTTTTTTTTGTATCATACAAATTTAACATTTTGTTATATTCAGGTCTGCTGCAAATGATTCCAGGTATTTTTTGTGTGCCGTCAACCAAAAACGATTGAGAAACACTCTCCTAAGGACATCGAATAATATAACTTGAACTTGACCGAGTGAAATAAAGTTTTATAGTTTTTGAAGATTTTTGAAATATGAACAGCCCGTAAGTGAAAACAATACTTTAAATTACATGTAGGTGAAAGTAAAAATAAAATGTGAAAAGTACTAAATGAAATAAATACCTAAAATTAGCTGCGATACCCGTCGAAAGCGGTACTCTTGATAGTCAGGACGCTTCGCCCCATGGACCCTCCCTGTTTAACTGCCAAAGGGCAAGTTTTCTTACGTCTCTCTTTCGTTATTTTTCTCAGGATTGAAAATGAGTTCACTAACTCGAAATTAGTGTTTTGTGTAGTTTTCTATTTGCGATTGTTTGCAACAATCATCGATTATTCTAGAAAGACACTAATTATAGAAAGTAAATTTAGTAAATAATAGAAAACCTGATGTATCGGTATAGATTCGCATTTGTTTGTAAATATTCAAATATAAAAATAATAAATTATACCTACTTATTAAAATGTTGTTTGTTTCGGTTAATATCGATCCTAAATTTCTCAGGACCCCAGCAGGCGAATGCAATACTTCACATTATTTCATATATCATTACATGATATAGAATAAAGATGTTTCACCTTCCACCAACACCTCTCTACTAATTATGATATAGAATATATTAATACATATACAGGGTGGGGCATCTACCACATTTTGAAGAGGTATAAAAAATGCAAAAATTTATCTAGTAAAAAACCGAATATATTTTTGAAAAGAACATAATTTTTTTTTTAATATGTTTTAAACATTATCAGACAAAAAGGGAGAAGGGGGGTCAAAAATGAAAATTCTAGTCCTTTCGACCAAACTCAACCAAATTTTGTATTCATATTCTGTGCACCCCCAGAAGGCTAGAAATGCCAAAACCGAGGGGTGAACCGCGACCTAATATGCTGTACACCTACTTTCACTTGTACTTCCAAATATTTCCAAGTACTTCCAAATATTTCCAAGTACTTCCAAATATTTGCAAGTAATTCCAAATATTTCCAAATACTTCCGAATATTCCCAAGTACTTCCAAATATTTTCAAGTGCTTTCAAATATTTCCAAGTACTTCCAAATATTTCCAAGTACTTCCAAATATTTCCAAGCACTTCCAAATATTTCCAAATACTTCCGAATATTCCCAAGTACTTCCAAATATTTCCAAGTACTTCCAAATATTTCCAAGTACCTACAAATATTTCCAAGTACTTCTAAAATACTTCCAAAGAGGTGTACATCTACTTCCAATCGCGGATCACCCCTCAGCCAAAACTATCCAAATTTTGTAACATAGTTTGGTCCAAAGGGCTAGACTTTTCTTTTTGGCCCTCCCCCCATTTTTTACATTTTTAGTCTTCTGGGGGTACACAGAATATGTATAAAAAATTTCGATGAGTTTGGTCAAAAGGGCTAGAATTATCATTTTTGACCCCCACCCCTTTTTCATCTGGTATAATGTTTAAAACCCATTAAAAAAAATTATTTCATGTTCTTTTCAAAAATATATTCAGTTTTTTTCTAGTTAAATCTTTTTATTTTTTTGTACCTCTTTAAAATGTGGTAGATCTTTATGCCCCACCCTATATATATATGCGATAGTAAAAATGCAGATAAAATTTAAAATTAACTGTCTAATTAAATGTTGTTAATAAATAATACATTTTAATAGCAATAATTATTTTTTCTTTGGGTTATTAGATCATTATGATTGGTTGAAAAAATCGGGTGTTTATGATTACAGTTCGAGTTTTTGGTTGGCTGCATTTGAATCCATTTCAAGAAAATTTCTTTAGAAAAGTAACCGTCTTTGTTCATGGATATGCTAAGGGGAATTTTCCTTTTATTTGTATCATATTTGATTTTCTTCATCGAGAGTAATAACAAACAAGTGCTGTGGTGTGGTGTATGTATAGTATATATCCTAAGTGCCAAGTACCAAGCTACACGTGAATGGATTTCTCTGAATAATATAAGTGATCTCTTATGGAAATTTTCTTGCGAAAATAATGTTTTAATCTTTCCATGTGCTAATATTATTAAAAGATTATAATGACTTCAAAAATAAAGATCGCATTTTATATTCCTAGTCACGTTATGATTTCTAATTTATATATTTATCTATACAATTAGGGTGGCCCAAAAAAAAGGAATATTTTTTTCATTTTTTGTCGGGGATGAAAATATGTTAATTTAACATATTTTTAAAATGCTCACCAAAAATCAGCTCGATTAAAAAATTTTAAGAAGTCGCTCAAGATTTTTAAAAATTTCCAAAATGATAGAAAATTGATTTTTTTTCTCTCGTCATGTTATTATTGCTTTCGTTGAAAATGATAAATATTCTGTAAATTTCAAGTCAATATATCAATTTATAGAGTTCGCTTAAGATTTTTGTAATTTTTAAAGTAGGTTTACATGTTTACGGGTGACCTGTAAATATAAATATTTAAAAAAAAAGTATTTTCATGTTTTTTTTCGTGTCTCGTGCTTCATTTCTATTCGTTAAGATGTCAATAACATAATCGAAGATAATAATTCTAGAATCATTTACTAAATTTATCATGTTGAACTTGATAGCACGTTAGATCTCACCAATTTTTTTGGCAAACGGATTTTATTAATAGAACTTTGTCTTTTTTAAAACAAATATTTTTGTTGGGATTTCACTTCTTTTTGTAATAAGTTAAATGCGTATTTTTGGCCTGAACAAGGAATGGTTCGGTTTTTCGATTTTTTCCTTTAATTGTACCCCAAACTCTACCAGTATGTCAAATTTCAGAATTCTCGGTTCATTATGTTTTGATTATATGTTAATTAACCCTAGAAAGCATAACCCGGGCCTCTCAACTTTTCTTTTCAATAACTTTTAGAAAAGGTGTCCCATAAATTCGGAATTTTTAATATTCCTTCATTATTCCACATAATAAAAGTATTTTTAAAGGATTTCTCTAAAAAGAAAATTTTATACCTGCCTAATTTTTTCTTGGAACGATTTTACAAATAGTCATAAGACGGGCCTTTCAGCTCCGGGGGTCTTCTGTGTATTAAAACAGTAAAAACAGTAAAAAAGTATTGATTTATTATTTATTTTTATAAATCATGATATAAATTAATAAAAAAATGAATATAATTATTGAAAAATGTATTATAAGCCTATAAACCTATAGTGGACCTGAGAGGCCCGGCTCGTGACTTTACGTACAATTTTTCATTGTTAAAAAAAAAATTTTAGAGCGAAGTATAGTTAAAAATACATAAAAACTGTAAAAAGTATTGATTTATTATTTATTTCATAAATCTTGATACAAATTAATACAAAAAATTAATATGACAGGCCCGGCTTTGTATTTGTGAAAAAGTTTGTGTGTTCTAAGCCTATAAATTTGACCTCTTCATTTTATGTCCTGAAGAAGAGAATGATTCAGTTTTTCGATTTTTTCCTTTAATTGTACCCCAAACTTTAACAGTATGCAAAATTTCAAAATTCTAGGATTAATGTAAGTACTCTAGAATTTTTATGAATGTGTGAATAAGTGAAGAAAAATCCTATCTTTGTCTTCTTGTAACTTAGACGGTATAAAATAATAATAATAAAAGAAATATGAAATTTCGTAATTTAGTTAAACTTATGGACCGGTATTGTAGAAAAAATATTCAGTCCTGTACAGGTTTCCAGTGCGAAGTTACAGAGGTATCAAATGATTCGAGTTGCTTCCTGCAAGGGTAGAGATGCACGCCCGCTCGAATCGAACTTGGCTGGGGCCCTGATGAATCTGTGCCGTGACCCCAGATGAAAATAAAATATTATTTTTCTCAGCAGTGATGGGGTAGGCAATAAGAAAACATTACAATGGGCTATTGTGACATTACTCTGAAAAAAGTATTCTCCATAAAAACAGTCAACCCTTGAAAGCAAATAGGTATGACGCATTTCACAAGAAGAAGTTAGTATTTTAAGAAATATTTTTAGGGTTCCGTTTAAAAGAAAAACGAGAACCTATAGTGTCGCTATTTAATCAATCATGTTGACTATTTTCCCATTTATTTGCAGTTCCGATGGCATATGAAAATTTAATAATTACTGTCAATTAATCCCTAATGATTATATATATATATATTATTACATCATCATCATAATGATTAATTCTAGTTCAGCTTCTTCTGTTGCATATGAGATATTAAAACACTGGACATGTGTAAAGTTTTGGGGGGATGACGGCAAACCATGATAAAATCATTTTTCAAATTAATTGCTGTTGTGTTTTGACAGTATTTATTGTCACTTGGGTTCGGGCATTAATCAAACTATTGAAATTCATATTTATTAATAATTCATTAAAATTTTATCTTGAATTCAAGAGAAGAGAGAAAAACACAATTTTGGATCTACGTGATATTTTTTAATTTAACAAAATAATCAATCAAAAACACTTGTCCTAGTCTTCCATCATATTCCAAAAATTGATTTTTTTTTAACAATATTGATGAAAGAAGAACTTTTGCCAAGAAGCTTTAGCCCCTAAAGGCCTGGACTGGCCCCTCCATCGTGAAAAGAAGAAGAGAAAGATTTTATAAACTGAGTAAGAGTCGAAGGTATCTACGATTTATCGAAGAGATTTAACATAAAGAGAAAATTTAATTGTATATCAATCGCATCCATAATAAATATTAATTAAAACAGGAATAGCAGGGAATTGGACAGTAAAAAAAAAAACAGAGTTTTTATTAAATAGGCCAGACGTTTCGTCAATTTATTTCGACTTCCTCAGTGACTAGAATGATAAAATAGGAAATCAGAAAAAATGTATAAATACATTGATTAAAAATAAGTTCATATAAAGAAAGTTATAAAGACCCCATCTTATCACTCTTTGTCAAAAGACAATTTCACTATGGGTCGAAACATCCTTAATCTTTTTTATTATATCTACAATACATTCTTGGGCTCAATAAATCGACGAAACGTCTGGCCCATTTAATAAAAACTCTGTTTTTTATTTATTGTCCAATTCACTGCTATTCCTGTATTAATTAAGAAAAATTTTATTTTTGCTAATAATACATAGGCCTAGTCATTAATCGAAATGAATTATAAATTATAACCTGTTATTTAGGCTGGAAAAAATTAAACCTTTATTTCTTATAAATATCTAGTAAAACATCATTTTTCGATGTTCAGTTAATAGAGCTTTTTTTGTAGATCAAAAAGCCATGGTTTTGCTCAATTTTTTTTTTTTTTTTATCAAAATAGTTTCAGCCGTTTTTGAAATTTATCGAAAAAACTCAGGAAAAAAAACACTTTTTTCATGGACGATTACTATATATAGTTGGCCATACCCTGTATGCTAAAGTAAAAAAAAAAAAGATTGAAATTACCTGATATAGGCGCATTTTTTCTTTTGTTAAAACGATTCAGCTAGCCTAGGTTGAATTATGAAAATGGTCCCCAAAATTTTAGTAGAAAAAGTCAGCAGATCTTTTTAAGAAAACGCGAATCCCCTTCATCTTAAAATCTCTTCCAGCTTCTATTCTAAATCGAGCAAATCAACTATTGGTTTCTGAGTTATTCCACTTAAGAGAATTTATTTTTTCTCTCTCTCTTTCTCTCTAATCAATATTTATGTTGGAATTAAATTTAAATGTTTGGAAAGAGAAACCGCCAGGCTCCAAGGAAGTCTATTTCATATCTAATGTTGTTTTTACGGATATAAATAAGGTCTACCGGGAAAGTAAAACGTACTGGAATTCGGAGATTATTGGAAAATGTTGGCTTCGTTCGGGGATTGCGGAGAAACCCTCAAGTTATTGGCTCCAAGAATCGAATAAAATCGAATATTGTCGTTTGTTTCTTATAAACAACTTGAAATATATTCCGAGTATTTCAATTTCTATACACATTCATATAACAAAAACACAATTTAGATCAGCATTGATTTTTAAAGCATTATTTTCTAATCGGGAGAAAAATTTCGATCTTAAAATTGAAATAGCAATTATTATTTTATTGTTGGAAAATTCTCTATTTGGTTAGAGATCATCGGGCTCCCCCCCCCCCCCCCCCCCCCAGGTATTAAATAAAGTATATAGGTAGTTAACAAGAATCAATGAGAGGACATAGGGGAGGCCCTTTAAATATATATATATATATTCAAGTGCAAATATCACATGAATTAATTTCCTAAAGTTTTTTGCGGAGTCTTAAACGAAAACCTTTTGAAATCCAAGGTAAGCAAACGCCCGATTGTAGCTATTCAAATACCTGCCTCATAAATATTTCTTCAATGCTCTATTGATTCGTTCAGCGAGACTCAACAGTTTAACACTCACCAATAAAGTGCGATTTAATGGAAACATTTGGTGATTATTTTCACTTTTTTTCAAGTCTAATCCTCTTGTAATGCCCTCTTTTGAATCGGAATTGAAAATGCATTTATTTCGTCAGAAGAAAAATCATAAAAGCTATTTTCATAAAATGAATCTCTGTTTAATTTGCTTCGGGAGAAAAAGGAATTGGTGCACAAAGATTACTCAAGAGGAAAAATGATGATGAAATAAACAGGTACAAAAGGCCAAAGTATACTAATAAAAGCACCCTCCCCTCTCCTCCGCCTCTCTCTCTCCTTTTCGTGGTACGAAGGCGTTAAATTTATGGGAGTTTTTATTCCTAAGTTGCGATGGAGAAGAATTTCTACAGAATACAAAGATAGAGGGTTACCCTTGAGTTGAAATCAAGCTGACAGCTGGAATGGAGCAGAAATAACAAATTCTCGCCTGCCACTACGGAAATTACCTATCCACTCCTTTAGTTTAAATTATACCTATATTGTACAAGAAAGAAGAAATCAATGAGAGTCTCGTTGTTTATATTATATATCAGTACTGTCCAACCCGCGGCCCAGCACTGCAATGAGTGTGGGCCAACATAAAATCATAAACGACTTTAAAAGTTTGAGATTTATATGTAGAGATATATTTATTCCCTTTTTCGAAATATGAATGTACATTTGTACAATGCGTGAAGCTTTTTTCAAGAATTAAATTCACTAAAAGCAAAATTATAAGATCAACTATATAAGATAAAAAAAATAATGAAGTTTCGATTATTTAAAAATTCTTCTACTTATCATATTTTCATTTACTAAAATATTTATTATTTCAGTAATTTATATGCTACGACACTAACCAAGTCTATAGATATATCATTCTAGTACAAGGTGACAAGGAATTGGGGTTTTCTAGAACAATTACAATTATTTGGTAATTTCTCTACTGGGCTAAAACTTGTCAGGGCGTCTTTTAGATCTTTGACTGATCCGTGACCATTTTAAAAAATAAATTCCTCATATCCTTCTTTAATCCCATTCGATTTAAACCAGGGCTATCCAACCCGTGGCTTAATATAAAGTCATAAAATTCCTTAAAACATTGATATATACATTTAACATTTATACATATATACATTTATATATATATAGATACTGGAAAACACACAACAATTTGTTTAGATAATTTTTTTTTCTCTAAAATACGAAATTTGAAAATCTACTGTGAAGTTTTAAAAAAAATAAAAGTGATAATTTAAAATTTTGAATCTGGAACTAGATTTCAAGATTTCCGAAAAAATAATCATCATTTTGGTCTATTTTCGACTCCGTTTTCATTAGAAATAAATTTTCTACTTGCATAATTTCTGATTGAATGTTCTAGAACAACAATTAGTTACCAATCTGAAAAAAAATTGAATACTGTCTCTTTATTATAATTTTATATTAATTATCTAGCCAGGAAAAAATATAAACAAATATTAATACATAATATCACTTTTTCTAAGTATGTAGGTATGTATTTACTTATACAAGAAGCCATTTTCAAGTTTAAAATTTACGTAAAGTAAAATTAGAAGCTCACTATGAGCTAAAAAAAAATAATAAAGTTCTTATTTCTACATTATTAACTATCTTTTTTGAATAGCAAATTTCAATAGAATTATAATATTTCATCCGCGGTCCGAGACAATTTTTTCTCTTCAAATGTATCCCGTGTAAGCCACAAGGTTGGACACCCCTGTTATATTTAAGGGTTTAAAATTAAAAAAAAATTGCAGAAAGTAACAGGTTTGTTGATTTTTAAGAATAAAAAAACAAAGAGGGTATCAGTTTATTGTTTTTATACAGAAATGTATTTTTGTTAAATAATACAATTCCTGGGCTGCAAGAAAAACAAAAAGCCCATCGATCGTCTTTACATTAATATTAATAAATTAAGTTGGTTTTCTTTAAAAGAAGAATCTCTTTTAGTTAATGTGAGCTGTCATAAAACCGAAGCCAGAAACTTTTATTTTAAGATTTTTAATTCAGTCTCAGCTTTTATAATAATATTCCATTGTTATATTTGTTTTATTTAATGAATTTAAAAAGGCAGTGATGTACTTTTTAAGTCTAGAAGCCTTTAATAATAAACAATGAAAAATAATATTAATACAATCATGAACATTATATCAACTGATATATAATCCTCTTTTTATAGTTAAATTTATTTTTGATGATTTTGGACGTTTTCGAGGAAAGGTGTTAAAATGAGATGTCACTATTGTAAAGAACTCATTAAGTAGAAAGTTCAGTAGTAAGGTATCGAATAATTTAACAATGAAAATGCTTAGCCTCCTGGACATTCACGACTCATATTATGTTATTCAGTGGTTTCTTGCTCCCTTTGAATAATCATTCTTTCACCATGTCCTTGAAGCCTTGTTTCACCATGTTCAATGGTTTCTTGTTGTCTTTCAGTAAGAAGACTCTAATTGATTTCTGATTCATTTGTTCTTTGAGATTTCATTCTTTTAGCGACAGAAGATACACCATAGGAAGGGCGTTTCTTAAATAAATAAAAATTTGTGAGATGTAAGATGAAATTAAAATATTTAAATAATTAATGATCTAACACACATTACCATTTAGATAAATTTAAAATCATTAGCCATGTTTACCTATTTCTCCGTTAGATGCCGAGGTGCTCAAAATTTAATTTTGGAGCATTTTTTGAAGTGTCGCCCCCTTGTTCCTCACTCGCACATTTTTTCCGGGTCATAAAGTGTATATGTATAAAATTTAGCTTAGATCGGTCAAATGGCCTAGCAGTACATATCGAACTCGACGTTTTTTCATGTCTCAATTTTTTTACTATAACCTCACTATAAACATTTTGAATGTTAAAAACTTTTTTTTTTAACAAAAATAAATTTAACTCTATTATAGGTATAGCTGAAAAGGGCAAAATTGTATTTCTCTTTTAATAAGTGATTAGGTTGTTGGCTAGAAAGTAAAAGATAACAAGTTTAAATTTCTTTTTGAAAGTCATTAACTAAATATAGATAATATTTAATATTCAAAATGCATTTAGAGTGAATGCGTCAGTTACTGTTGGTCGATTTTTCATTGACATTTACCGACCGAAATAATAAATAAAGTTGTTGAACCCTGACTGGGGGAAGAACAATAAATGCCATTTCGTGCACCCCCAGATCTCAATTAAGTGCCAAGGAGGTCGGCGTCACATTTACATTATTATTATCATTCGATAACTGCACACAAATAATAATAAACATCGGCGATAGATAATAATTGGTGCATCGCAACAATTATTGAGAATTATAATCGGTCAAACCATAAAGCAGTGAATTAATTTCTCATGTTTCCGCAGTTATTGTATTTACCATATCTATCTATCTAATTTTTCATATAAATTGAAAAAAAATACTATTCATTGTTTTGTGTATAAAAAAAAATTACAATTTTTTTATAAATAAGCCGATGTGGCCATCCGCATGACTTTACCATACATCTGGCTCCTCTCTAATATTTAATAAAATAATTTATAATCATTTACGAAGGACCCCTCTCCTCTTAATTTTGGACCCATTAGCAATTAATTAATTATCAAAAGGTCAGATATACCCAGAAGTTTTTTAACGGGTTACAGTGGTGTTTCACAAAGAGGAAATAAAAATTTTAAAAATTAAAAATTTCTTCAATTATATTTTGGAGATTTTTTTTCCAAGTCTTTTGTTAACACCTGCTGAGGATGGGCTCGTGACCCGAAATATGTATAGAGAAAAATCAAAAAATCTCCAAAATATAATTAAAGAAATTTTTAATTTTGTATTCCCTCTTTGTGAAACACCACTATAACCCGTTAAAAAACTCCTGTGTTTAATATGTTTCACTATAAACCAACACCGCTTTCCCTAAATGTTAGGTCAGATATAGAATGCTTTTCTAATATTAGTCAAAAATTTCTAGAAAAAATCATTTTTAGTAAATACTTATAATTTTTATTTTTATTCAAAGTAATTTCATCCCCAATACAATCTGTATTATTGGATTTTTTCAAAATATTTATTTGTTCATAGTTGCTATATATTCCTTTATTAAAGCTATTATTTGTTCAAATGTCTTAAAATTTCATTCATGAAGGGAGAAATTTTCCCGAAGCGTTTGATATTCTAATAAACGTTTTAAGATTTTTTTTATAAAAGATTATAATATATATATATATATGTGTGTGTGTGTGTGTGTGGGCTGGCTGCCTAGGAGAAGTGTAGAAGGGTAGAAGGGGGAGCAATCGATGCCATGGCATTTATGGCTGTGGCATGTTGTCGATTCTGACACCAGAATAGAATGGAGCTATTTAAGGAATTACGACGGAAAAGTGAACTTTCATATTCTTAAAACAAATATCCGATTCAAATAACAATACCAACCCACATCATTGCACACATGCCATTTTTGCCAGATCCGTAAAGCAACTAGGATTAAAAGGGGATCATCCTTTGTGGCTGCAGATAAGGCGCTGAATTAGAAGTGATGAAGATGAGAGGGTTGGCAGTTATTTAATTAATAATAACTAAGAAAATGTTAGGACAAAATTTGATATATGTTTCCATTAAAGAGATTTAGAGTTGATTACCTTGAAATGTGAGGAGAGTAGGGAGGAATAGAGATGCATGATATTATCATAAATTTGGAGAAACCTGTTTAGAAATTTATTTAATGTTTCGAGATATTAATTTTCAATGAAATTCCCAACAGAGCGGTCGTGAGAGAAATAGATGAAATACAATTTCAAAGGTAATTTTGGATTATATATTATATACTATTTATAGAATACATAATAAATTAGCATGTTTAGTATTTATCTTATTATATTAAACGAGCAATTCTTGTATATATATAGTTATAATTATAGAATCGGTTTTTCGAAAACGGCTTTAACAATTTTTTTAAAAAAATTGGTGTACTTATCAAGTCTCATGAGCTTTTAATCGTGTTTAAATTTTAATCCGATTGAAATAAAGGAAGAGGATGTAAATTAGTCATGTCTTTCTCTCGTTCATATCTCGTCTTCGGAAAGTCGCATAGCTTTGAAATTTGAAACTGAAGCTACATAGAGGCTACAAGAAGTAGCACAAGATCTTTGCTAATATAGAAGAACCGGAAGTTGATGTTTACGTACTTAATATTGTACCCCCTGGGTTTCGCAACCATAAATCTCAGAGATACGAAACTCAAAACTTAAGTTCGATATACCCTAGAAGAAGTAGAGCAAGCTTTTGCTTGAAATCGAAACACCGGAAGCTGACATTTACATGAAATAAAGATAAGAGTAAATAGATATTTTATTTAATATGGATTTACTATGAGTTAAGGATACTGGGTCACTTATTTCACATTAAAATTAAAAAATTAAAAGATATAAAATTTTTTTTCTTTTTCAATATATATATTTCGGGCTATCAACCCATCTTCAGGAAATACAGAAGGTAACTAAATAAAATTTATTGAATGACAGGCTATATATGTTTATTGAACAGAGAGACAGAATTTATCAAATTATTTTAAAAGGACACTTTCTCTTAAGCTGTTATTCAGAAAGAAATTCGGGTTGACCTTTATTTACATAGGATTGTTTGGGTAAAAGGCAAGTTTGTGAGGTCATTGACTTATGTCTCTGGGTTGGAAATGATTTTTACATTTGGATATTAAAAAATCAATTATTATATTTGATTTTACATCTAGTTGATTGTTGATAACATTTTCATCATTTGACAAGGCATATTTTATTTCCATAGATTCAAGAAGGTCCAATCTTAATCCTTTTCTTTCGAAATGAATAGGGGAGGGGTTAGAAGGTGAAGGTACATGATCTAAGGCATATAGATGATTAGCAAATGCGGAAGTAGAGTCTGGATTTATGGGCTGGTTTCTTATTAATTGTCTGTGGGAAGCTAAATGTTCTTTATGCCGTTTTATAAAAGATCGTCCCGTTTGGCCAATATAAATTGCCTCGCAATCGTCGCAATTTAATTTGTATACACCAGATCTATTTATTTTATCAATTTTGTCGAGTTTATTATTTATTAATTGGGAGGATAAATTAGTGATACCATGCTTCTGGAGAATATTTGCTATTGGATAGGTTATATGTTTGGAAATAAAGGGGATTCTTTTATAGATTTTTTCAGATTCGATTGTGAGGGAATGTAATTGCGAAAGCGTGTGTTTTTTATTAATTTTGAAAAATAATTTTTTAATAATTTCCTTGCTATATCCATTATTATGTGCTATATCATAAATGGTATCTAATCCAATATTAAAATGTGTAATGCTAAGAGGGGTTAAGATTAATCTATTGATCATTGAATAAAAGGATGAAAATTTAGTATTTGTCGAATGGTTAGAAGAAAAGGGGATGATCGTGTCAGTGAAAGTCGGTTTTCTAAATATATTAAATTCTAATTTTTGATTGGTGATGGTTATAGTTAAATCTAAAAATGAAATAGTTTTATTGCCTATTTCTAATGTGAATTTAATATTTTTGTGGATTTGATTTAGATAATTACTAAGTAACTGGATCCCTCAATAAACATATATAGCCTGTCATTCAATAAATTTTATTTAGTTACCTACTGTATTTCCTGAAGATGGGTTGATAGCCCGAAATATATATATTGAAAAAGAAAAAATGTTTTATATCTTTTAATTTTTTAATTTTAATGTGAAATAAGTGACCCAGTATCCTTAACTCATAGTAAATCCATATTAAATAAAATATCTATTTACTCTTATCTTTATTAAAGATGTTTCACCTTGCACCAACACCACAATCTCTACTGATTATTTACATGAAAAGTTTTTCGTTTTTTTTTTTTTTTTATTTTCTCAAAAACGGCATTAACGTTTTTTTTAAATTGATCTACTTATCAAGTGCCATGAGTTATTAGTCGTGTTTAAATTTTAATTGTTTATAAATGAAAAAAATAAATAAATAAAAAAAGGAAAAGTCTGTAAATTAGGAGTGTCGCGATGATTTAAAATAAGTGAGAATGTTAAAGTTGTGAGATGACCACACCAGTTAATTTGAAAACGGCTCTCTTTTTTTATTTTTTTCAAAATTTGACCCGTGAGCCCAAATTAGAATTTTTTTTATTTCTTGACCTTAAACACAAAAGACTTCGTATCTTCCTGAAAGTCATCCCAACCAACCAAAAACCTGGAGGTCTACAAATTTTAATCCTCTACCTAGATTCGTGCGGTTCGGGTGATGAAAGTTAGGGGAAGAGGAGAGAGTCCAGAGGACATGTAAAGGATTGGCGCGGTTAATGATGATCGGAGGTGGGTCTAGGGGGAAGGATAGGGTTCAGTGATTAGAGGAGGCTAGCAAGAGACCCTTTGCCCAAATGGCCCGGGAAGGAAGATTAAGAAGGTTCGTGTGCGTTTCTGACTCGCACTTTGCCGGATTTATTTATTTTCAGCACTGCTCATTTATAAGTTCTAGTTTTAAATCTAACAAAAAAATAAATATCATTACGATAAAATATACATCGAATCCTTTAGAACGATTGTAGCTAATGTTATGAAATTAGGAATATTTGTTTTAACTGATTAAATTCATTCATGTGCCAAGTTTCAACTTCCGAGTGGTCCTTTGATTAGCACGCTAGGTTCTATCAACAGCGACTCCTAATAACACATGTTGAAAAGCCGAAACTCCGCGCTGTCTGCAGAAATCATTTCAAGAGCTATCACCATTTAACAGCGCTACAATTTATTACACTTATAAACTTGAGTTTCCCTAAATCACTATTGAAAATTCGAATCCTAAAAATTTTAAAACAATTAAGCATTGATTGAATTCTATGTGTTTCTGCTCCTTCGCTCTAGGCTGAAGAGCACTTAGCTACCTGAACTAATAAATACATATATATATATAAATATTAGGTCTATTTTGTTTTGGTCCTGGACACGTAAATGGCGAATTAAATTTAAAGAAACAAAATCTACTTACATAAATTTCACCAACAAAAAGATTGAACAATGAACAATCCTTCTAAATGGCATAAGAATAAAACCTGCCAACACAGCGAAGAATCTCGGAATGACACTTAATGTTAAGCTTCGATGGAAAGCCCACATCAAGAAGAAAAAAGAGGAAATGCAATTTAAATTTCGAAAAATGTACTGGCTGCTCGGAAGATGATCCGAATTGTCACTACATAATAAGCTACTACTATATAAACAAGTGCTGCGACCAATGTGGACATATGGTATCCAATTATGGGGATGTGCTAAAAAATCAAATATTGTGCTGATTCAAAAATTCCAAAATCGAGTACTAAGAAGCATTGTTAATGCACCTTGGTATTCACGCAACAGCGACATCCATCGAGAACTTGGTGTAGAAACAGTCGCATCCATCATCAAGAGATATGTTACCTAGCATAAAAAACTCCTTCAGCATCATGTCAACGAAGAAGCGTCCAGGCTCCTGAATGTACAAAATCTAACTAGAAGACTGAAACGGAAGAAACCATTTCCGCACCTGTCTCGAATACGGCTCTCATCTGTGGAGAGGAGCCTCAAAATATTCTCTTGCTACCCTTGATGCAATTCAGAAACGAGCCGTCAGTCTAATTGACGATTCTACCCTCACCGACTCCCTCGACTCGCTAGCTCATCGAAGAGATGTCTCTGCCCTTTCCCTTTTCTATAGATACTATCACGGCAGGTGCTCTGACGAGATAAAATCAATAATTCCCCCCAAAGCATGCTTTGCACGCAGCACACGTTTTGCCGACTCCCAACACTCTTTCGCGGTCAAATTGGAAAAGTGCCGGACCACTTCATTCGCGAATACATATATCCCCATGACTTCAAGGAACTGGAACTCTCTCCCAGCCTCTATCTTTCCCAGCACCTATGATCTTCAAACCTTCAAAACCAGGGTGCATAGACACCTGCGTCTACACCCTCTCTCTTAATCAACTTTCCCTTCTCTTCGGTAATGCAAGGGTCTTTCGAGATCCATAGGGGCTACATCTTTACTGGTGCACGCCTTCTTGCATTCGATTGCATTAAAAAAAAAAAAAAGAGTTAGCTGAATAGCCAGAACTCTGAGAAATCGAAATGGAGAAACTTAGTTTATAATTTTAATATTTTTATGTCAGACTTAAGCAGATTGTTAGTTTGTATGAACTAGTTTTTGTATTATATTGAATAAAAAAAAAATAGTGTTTGTATCTGTTTGTGGATTTTCTAAAACAAACGCTGGCAAAG
This sequence comes from Forficula auricularia, assembly GCA_024734495.1. NCBI lineage: Eukaryota > Metazoa > Arthropoda > Insecta > Dermaptera > Forficulidae > Forficula > Forficula auricularia. The sequence goes on along the minus strand of JALMQS010000099.1, from coordinate 7,961,198 downwards.
AAGTGTTTTAATGTGAATGATTGGCAAGGAAGCCGCTAAGTGGTAGTGCAAGCAAGAGGCAAGTGTGCAGGCAGGTGTGTCAAAGAAGCAAACAGGTTTGAAGGATGAGGCTGAGGATGAGGACTCGAGCAGCCAGCCAGCCAACCAGCCTCTGCTTCCGTGCTTTTCATCGTTTGCAAAGCTGCTGCTGTCTCTTTACTTACTATTCGGGCTTCGTCGCAACGATTAGAGGACCTCTCTGTTCCCTGTTCGCCTCACCTCCGTTTCTCTGCCACCCCAACTCCAGCTCCAGACTAATGCCTCATGCTGCTGGCATCAGTTAGAAACTTGGCGCGAGTTGGAAGTCAGCACATTCACGCTCTCGCCAAAACTAAAACTGTTTAATCGGTTTAATGGAACTGTGCTTGGCCTAATAGCTGCCTATTTCTTGCATGTCACTAGATATATTATCATCGTAAATAAAAATTGTACATAGATTGTTATAAAATCTTATCATCAACTAAAGAGGACAGTAATTGGATGATAAATACTTGAAATACATTTACAAAGATAATATATCTTATAAAGTAAGCTGTTAATTAATTATCTCTTATATAATAAATAAAACATAAGCTTTGAATTTATTGTAAAGACTATGTCGTTTGTTTTGAATGAAACATTTTTAGACCAATTAAATTCTATGTATATCACTAATGATTCATAAAAAACGAAAGGCCTGAAGTCTCCTGTGTTTAGAGTTATTTATATACTAAAAGAATTTAATTCTGATGAATTAAGTAGATTTAGATGAGTATTTACTTACTGTTTAACGCACATATTGGGTATAAAAAAATAATTGAAATTTTCTAGAGAGAAATTCTGTATTTAGGCCCCTTCAAAATCAAATTGCCTCCCTGTGGGTCGTGAGCCCTATGATAGGAAACACCGTATTGTAATTTCATTGTTCTTGTTTTTCCTTCCATTATTTTCTCATCATATAAATATATAGTGCCTGGATCACCGAGCAATGCTCGGTAACTTTTTGCTTCTAAATAGCATAAGTTTCAAATTTCAAGGCTCTGCGTCTTTCCGAAGACGAGATATGAACGATTAAAATTTTATTTTGTGACATGACTAATTTACAGCACCTTCCCTTATTTCAATCGAATTAAAATTTATACACGACTAATAACTCATGATAATTGATAAGTAGAGCCGTTTTCGAAAAACCGATTCTATATATATATTTACAAGAATTGCTCGTTTAATATAATAAGATATATATTACATTCGTTGTGAATCTGCCTAAATATATATATATATATATACGCCTATACTTATATATTATATATGGTAGAGAACTCTCGCCTTGATTGGGTTAGTATAATTTTCAGGGATCTGATAATTTGGAAACGATTCCACGGGTTACGTGTTTGGCCTCGTGGCCACCTAATAATGGATAGCAATCTTAACTTTCATATGAGAGTCCTAGAATTTAAGTCTCATTTGGCTGATCAAACTATAGAAGTGTAGTTGTCAGTAGAAAGACAGAAGAACACTCCACTGCTCGATTTTTCAGAACCTTGCTAAGTTAAGATACTCGACAATTACGACCAACCCTCGGAAGAGCTATGGAGACATGTCTTTTATTTGTCTAATAAGAGCTATTTGTCCTATGCTTAATTATGTCGAAAAGAATATATTTAAGTGGTTCAGAAAAAAGAAAAAAATTTGGAGCTCAAAAAGAAAATATCAGCAAACTAAATAAACTAACCTCATTTTTTACACTTAAAGAAACTAACAGGAAGACTAATTCTTCGAACTCATCATCTCAAGATGCCTCTAAATCTCTAAGCTCAGAAACGTGGCCCATGATTGACACCAAAGATAAAATTAATCATGAAAAAAAATGAAGCAAATTCAATATTAGGGCCACTCTGAAAGCAGGCGAAGACTAAATGACCGAGTAAAGTTTGAATTTAATTTTTAAATACTAAGATACAAATTATTTGATTTTTTAAAAATTGAATTAATTAATCAAATATTTTTAAATAAATATTTAGAGCCTAAAGATGCAACCCGCAATACATGGCGTTCCTTTCGAATGCATACTTGCCACTCGCAGGCTGCGCTTAGTCTTCCATTGTGTCAATGACTACAATACAGGATAGAGTGAATAAATTAACCACTAAGCTAATCATATGGCTATTAGTGAATACTAACTGATTTAATTATTATTAACGTTTGGGCACATACATATTTATTTAACAACTATGTGAATTTATTAATTATAGCGATTTTCCATTTTAAGAATAAAAAAAATTCCAAAAATGAAATATTTTTATACACGTAAATACACAGTAATATAACGATATGCTAATTTACTCAAATAAACAATTTTATATCTCACAAACAATACTGCCAATATTATGTAAATTTACACCTATGTGCGTCGCCGTCGAAGAAATCTATATATTTTTATTGCTTCCTTCTTTTTAATAATACTAAGGGGAATAGTTTGAGTCCTTCTAGTGTCATATATCATTGGATTAAGAAAAAAGTAATGATTTAATTGGTGGCATTAAAATTAAGAAAGACGGCTATAAGAAAAAGTAAAGTTGTTAAGCACTCAAACTATAAAAGATCTAATAAGAGTATAAAACGCACAAAACAAATGCTGGGAGAAAAGGTTTTTCAGATTTGACAAATTTGAATAAATGAAAAAAATTAGGAATATTAAAATTTATTTTTTATCTTTTTGAATAGCTCGAAAGCTAGAATCTTTATCAAATTTAAAGTTACAAAAATACAATTACAATACCAGAAAAAACATGCATTAATAGTTTACCCACCAAATAGTCATGCCACACATACGTCTAAATTTTCTTCTTCGTTACCATTGAAGACCATCAAAACACAAATTTAAAAAATATTTGTGTATTTCTGTTTTATATCTAATGTAATTGTTAAATGCCAAATATCTTTTGAAATTTGTGTTCTGATGGTCTTCAATGGTAACGAAGAAAACAAGAAAATTTAGACGAATGTGTGCCATGACTATTTGGTGGGTAAAATATTAATACATGTTTGTTCTGGAATTATAATTGTATTTTTGTAACATGATATTGATAATGTTCTTATAATTGTAGAAGCCCTAAAGAAGTAGGTAAAGTCGACGAAACGTTGGCTGATAAATAAAAAAGTCACACATAAAAACTTGTCCTTATTGTCCTATTATAAACTTTCAAATTAATAGAAATTATGAAGAGAAATGATAATAATAATGTACCAATAAAGATGGATGTTGATTTGCTCTTCGTTTAAGGGAGGAAATCACTTACCAACTCTTTTCAAATCCTTGCTGACCATGAATAAATCCAATTAATCGTCTTGATATTAATCAGGAAACTTTGAGTGGGAATGCAGAATGCGACCTGCGCTGCTCCTGCTCCTGAACAACCACCAGAAGAGCTAAATGATTAATTGACATTCCAATTAATTTGTTTCCTCTCTCTTCTTTAATAAATATTTAAAACTTCACGAATGAATTATTTTATTGTCCACCAAATGCAGAGAGAAAATTGAAAATTCTCTCTATATTTGTTTTTGTTTTATTGTTAAATTATTTCTATTTCTCTCTATTGGTTTCCATATTTGTATAGGTTATAGATTCGTTCTCATTTTGGAAATCGAAAGATAATCCTCTGTTTGAATTGATAACAGAGTACTGATTTCTCTCAACATGTGGATCGAATTTTATTTACCATTTTTTACCGTTCCATTTAAAAAGTAAAGCGTGATCTTATAGTGTAGCTACACTATCTGTCTGTCCTGTCCTTAGGTATGCGAATCCAACTCGCATTTAACCAACTGAAATAATTCCATTGTAAATATATTGTTTTGCTGAGAGTGGCATAGTTGTTGATTCATAAAGAGAAATCACTGAGGTTATCCTCTGTTTAATCCAAATAAACATATATATATATAATTTTATATTTTATGTTATTCCTCATTGGTTAAAATACCCTATAAATTTATATTCGTTATATACCGGGTGAGTTTTTTTATCTTGAAACAGTCTTGTAACTCAAAAACCGTGCATTATTATCGAAAAAAAATTTCAAATAAATTTTATTTATATCAAGGGAGAAACTAAACTACGGTAATGTTTGTCGACGTAGAACAAGCTTTCGAGGGTATTTCAAGGTCAAGTTCTCTAAAAATGAATACAAATCTTTAAAAAAAAATATTCAGAACATTTAATGAACCAGACGTTTCGGGAGAATTTTCTCTTTTTATTATTGGAATTTTTCAAGTAAAAAAAATAATAAATAAAAATAAAGTTGATTTCTCTATGGTTTAGAAAGCAACAATAAGAAATGAAATATTTTGAATATAGACAATGTTACAAATTGTCTTGGTGACGAAATTATCTTTAAATCAAATAAAAAATATAAATATTTACGAGAAATTATTTTTCTCTAAAAATTTTTTATAAACATTAGAAAAACTGTCCATATCTAACGTTTCTTAATTAAATTTTTATTATTTAGAATTTCGATCATTTCTAAAACTAATTTTTTTCAAAAAGCCATAGGGGTATAAGCATACTGAATCGGCCTCCTAAAGATAATTTAATCATGCTTAGGGGATATGTAGGTACTAATAAAATAATAAGATCCTGAAAGTTTCAGACCCCCAACTCAATTGGCCTTTGAGAAAAGACAAAATATGTAAAAAACAGAAAAAAAATTCTCAGGATCTTATGAACCGATTAATCTAAATTTTTAATATGTTTTGGGGACTGATAATAGCTTCTAGGGAAAAAATTATGAGCTATACAGGCTTATGAGTTCCTTGAAAAAAAATTGTTTTTCCTTTAATTTCAATTTTTAATCATGATAGAATTTTGGCACAATTATGAAACTATTTCTTTTTCAAACCCTATCCATTTCCCTATAATACTATGACCTTCCAAAATTTTGATAAAAGGTACGCTATAGTAGAAAAAATTAAAAACCACTTTTTGGGCCAAATAATGATTTTTTTTATATATATTAAGCTTTCATTTTTATTATTTTAACCCATATTCATAGAACTTGCATTTATTAAAAACAATATTTCACTTTCAAAACAAAAACAATTGCAACAGGCAAATATCAATAAGCAATTTGATAGTTGTTTGAACATATATTATTAGGAACAGCATTCTATTATAAAACTCGATCATTTATATATTTTTATTAACTTGAGACATAGATATAACCAAAAATCATACTTTAGGAAGCTTTTTATTAGCATGAACTGTTAGATTTATGAATTGAAAGAAAATGATAAATGAATAAAATAGAATTTCGATTTGTTTGCAAGTTTAGATTTTTTCGGAAAGAAAATTTACTTCTCTTCCATTAATTCGATAATTTTTGTATGTTTTTATATCTATGTCTCAGGTTAATAAAAATATATAAATAATCGACTTTTATAATAAAAAGCTGTTCCTAAAAATATTCGTTCAAACAACTATCAAATTGCTTATTGATATTTACCTGTTGTAATTTTTAATTGGGCAAAAAAATAAATGTTTTTGTTTTGAAAGTGAAATATTGTTTTTAATAAATACAAATTCTATGAATATGCGTTAAAATAATAAAATGAAAGCTTAATACATATAAAAAAAATTCATTATTTGGCCCAAAAAGAGATTTTTATTTTTTCTACTATGGCGTACCTGTTTTCAAAATTTTAAAAGGTCATAGTATTATAGGGAAATAAATAAGGTTTGAAAAAAAAAATAGTTTCATAATTGTGCCAAAATTGTACTTAAAAATTGAAATTAAAAGAAAAACAATTTTTTTTTTCAAGGATCTTATAAAACCTATATAGCTCATAATTTTTTTTCCTAGAAGCCATTAACAGTCCCCAAAACATATTAAAAATTTAGACAAATCTGTTAATAAGATCCTGAGAAAAAATTGTTTACTGTTTTCTTACATATTTTGCCTTTTCCCAAAAACCAATTGAGTTAGGGATATGAAACTTTCACGATCTTATTATTTTATTAGTACCTACTTATCCCCGAAGTATCACTAAATTATCTATCGGGGGCCGATTCAGTATGCTTATACCCTTATATTTGGTTCTGTATCTTAAATTTTTCGATTAGAAAAGTCAAAGTTGGATTTAAGGTTAGTGGAATGACTAGCGAGAAAGATAGGATTTTTTTTCTTTTTTCTTTTTTCAACTTGAAAAATTTCATTAATAAAGTGAGAAATTCACCCGAAACTTCTGGTTTATTAAACGTTCTGGAGATTTTTTTTTAAAAGATTTGTATTCAATCAATATTTGTTTCTTATATATATATACAGTAGACTCTCGATAATTCGAATTTATAGGGACCAAACAAAAAATTCGAATTATCGAGTTTTTCGAAATAGTGAGAGTTCGAATTAAAGAGGGGCTGAAAGTAAAAATTCGAATTGAAGAAAGTTACATTTTATTAAAGAAATCCGTGTACATATATGTCATTGTATAAGATTGTGAATGCTGGTAGAAACAAAAATACATATTATAATAATACATGTGGATCAATTTATTTATTATAAAAAAGTTATATCATTTCTTCATAAAAAAATCGGTTATTTTCGTTTGGGTCGCTTGGTTGGCTGCAATCTGGTCCACAGCATTTTCCAAAGTGCTCACTGCTTTGAACACACAACCAGATTGGATGTTATCCATTTCGAACTGTTCGAAAAAACGACGCAACCCTCTTAAAAAAAAAGGTTGCTTCCTTAGAAGACACTATCGGAACATCGTCGTCTTCATCTTCACTGTCAGAAATCTGTTGATTGACCACAATTGACTGTTTCATAATGTCTTCATCAGACAATGTACCCGCTGTGGCAACATTATTGTCAATATTAACATAATCGTTGAAAGTTATGGGAACCTCTGGAAGTCTGTTCCAAGCACTCAAAAGAGGTCCCTCATCTTGCAGATCTTGTTGAACCATATCATTTCCGTCCTTGCATTCCTGACGTACAGGGCCCATTTTAAGGCTGAAACTGCACTAAAGCATTTCAGGGGTGGTGTAGCATGAATCATAGACATTGGAGGGAGGTAAGTTCTTAGAAAAATTGTGGAGTGGGCCGGTCTAGCTTCACTTCGATTTATAGAGGGGACCAAAATACATTGATTTTCTTCGAGTTATAGAGGTTCTCTCGGGGGACCGAGGGTTTTCTTCGAATTATAGAGGTTTTCGAATTACCGAGGTTCGATTTATCGAGAGCCTACTGTATATATATATATTAAAAAATATAAATCTTTAAAAAACAATCAAAAAAACCAAACATTTCGGGAGAATTTCTCCCCTTTTCAAAGGTAAATTCTTTGCAAAAAGGAAAAAAAGAAAAAAAAAGTTGCTTCCTCTAATTCTCCCGAAACGTTTGTTTTTTGAAGATTTGTATTTTTTAAGATTTATTATACAATCAATAATTAATTATTTCTTTTATATATATATATATGTGTGTGTGTGTGTGTGTGTGTGTGTGTGTGTTTATTTGCATCAAGCAGAGGTCAACCTCATTGATTTCTCTTTATGAAATAATTCCTGTTAGAATACAATAGTTTTCTCCAATCTCGGTTCCAATATGCCATATTAAATTGCTAACAAAGTCGCCACTACCATAAATCACGGACAAGAGAAGAAGCTTCTGTCCGGACGGGGAGTATCCTCCATCCCGAAAGTGTACAACTAAATAGATTAGCTTGTCCTGTTTTAATGGTTTCGAATACATAAGAAGGGATAAAAAGTAAGCAAATAAAGCGTTTATATCTCGAATATTTAAATCAACGTTTGGAATTTCTCTTGCACGAACCCATTTTACATTTAGTAAATTCATAATTTAAATAAAATAGGTTCTGAGAGGAATTCCTAAGGGTCTATTCAATTTATTATTAGCGGGGAGAGAGCCCTTTTTGTTTAACCTTCCATCACTTTTTAAGCATATTAATAATATACTAACTTTTTTGTTCCCTAGTCTAATTAGTTTTCAAGAAAGATAGAAAAAGTTCAAACTGGCTTCTAGTTTGACGTTTATTTAAGAAAATCAGCAAAAAATATGTGATGTTGGCATCTCATGACTTTACCATACAACTCCCCCACTGGCCATTTTAGAAGTTGATTTTTGCATTGATAGTTCCCTAAGGCTTTGAGGGTAATTGTGGAAAATTTGGTCCATCAAAATCTAATTAGTTAAGTACAGGCTATATCCCTCTAGAGGCATTCCCATACCTGGATGCCAAAGGATATTATCCAAGATAAAAATAAAATCCCCATAATATTTCATTTCTACAGAAACAAAAACGAGAAAAGAATTGAATATCGTCCCTTTCTAGACATCAGAGATGTATATGGACTGGAGATTTAGCCAAGAAATATCTGATAAAGAGAGGAAGTAGAGTAGGGTTTCTTCCAAAAAATGTTGGTGGCTTGACCAATAAATAATAAATGTAACTTTATTTATATATTTGTTTATTTCTTTATTTGTTTTTGTAAATAATGTAAATGGTGTAAATGAGTATTGTAAAAGAAAAAAAATGTATAGATAGCAGCTAGATTTAAGAGAAAGAAAAATAAAGTAAAAAAGGGGTCAGTCTTGACCGATCTCTTGTATATACCATTGTATAATTCCTTCTCTCTCATTTCTTTTACAAATAACTTCCCAAAAAAAATAATAAAACAAGGTTTTTTCCTGAAGTCATTTCCTTGTTAAAAAATTTAATATTCCTATCCCCTAATAACAAGAAGGGGAAAACCCCAAAAATGTCTTTAAATAATTAAAAAATAACTTTGAATACAATTAATATAATGTAGATTAAATTAAAAAAAAAATATACCATATACCGGAGTGTTAGAGATAATCCTGTGAAAATGTAAATAAAAAAAATTTATTTTGGCTATTAAACACTTTAAAAAAATGTAATTAAGTGACTTTAAATCTTAAATCGAGAGGCTTCAGGTACGAATCGCGCTAATGTCTCGGATTTTTTTTAAGTATATATTCATATTGGTCACAAAATCACGCATGCGCTGACTAGATCACTAACACATTATTCCTTTCTCTCTCTCTCTTATTTTCCCTCGATTGATTCATTTTCCCTTTATCGTAACAAAAATTTTAAAACAGAAACGTCGCTAAAGAAGTTTCACTTCAAAAATTAATATCTCTAAAATATAAATGTTTCGATGTCCTCTATGCAAGGTTTTATTATAGACCGAAACATACATTAGTTCAATTTTTTTTTTTTTATCAGAATAGTTTCAGCCGTTTTTGAGATATTTCGAAAATACGAATCAAAAAAGAACACTTTTTTCATGCACGATTACAATACTTGATTATATCCTTATATTAAGACAGAGGCATAACTAGTGAACTTGGCGCCTCTGGCCAACTATAGCTACGGCGGCTATACACAGAGTAAAATGTAGTTAAGAATATAAATCAATATTATGATTATAGAAATATGGGGTAACCGAGGGGTGAACCGCGACCTAATATGCTGTACACCTACTTCCACTTGTACTTCCAAATATTTCCAAGTACTTTCAAATATTTCCAAGTACTTCCAAATATTTCCAAGTACCTTCAAATATTTCCAAGTACTTCCAAATATTTCCAAGTACTTCCAAATATTTCCAAGTACTTCCAAATATTTCCAAGTACTTCCAAATATTTCCAAGTACTTCCAAATATTTCCAGGTACTTCCAAAATAGTTCCAAAGAGGTGTATACCTACTTCCAATCGCGGATCACCCCTTGGGGGTAATTATAGTAAGCTTTTCTATTTAAATAATTTATATGTGCAAAACATTTTTTATTTAACAAATTATCAAATATTTATTAAATATTAATATAGTATCTTCTTCTTCTTAAATTGCCATACTCAATTCCGAGCGTCCGCGATTGCGGTGGTTTTCCATTGCCTTCCCCTAAAGGGATCAGATTATAGCCGGTCAAATATTTGCAGCGAGCCAGGCTTTAACCCGCGCTAGCTTGATTAGAAGGCATGCTCTATAACCACTCGGCCAACCTGACTCCTAATATAGTATAACGAAATGAAATAAAAGGAAAATTAAAATTGAATACAAAGTTATGAAATAAGTTTAATTTTTCGGGCTTTTGCATTCGCAAAATCATCACTGATGGTGTTTAAAGATGCATCGACAAAAACATCATATGTGATAGAAAATAAACATAAATTACTTAGTCTCTCATGATTCATTGATGATGTTATATGGTTTTTTATATTAGTTTAAGTTTACTGAAACTTCTTTCACCGGGCGCGACAGTTAGAGGTAAATAAAGAAGTATTCTTAAGCAAATGCTAATATAAGGATATGATTCAAACAAATCCCATTGAATCATTTTCCTTCTAAAATTTAGAGATAACAATTTTTGCAACTGTCCGCGAGAGACCCAACTGTGTGCAAAAAAGACTGGTGTATTCTAGAGCAGTGGCTCTTAACCTTTTATTAGTCACGACCCCCTTATAATCCTAAAATATTTTTGCGGCCAGTACCCTCCCCCCACCATTAGGTAAAATACTTGTAATTACTCGTACAAAAAAAAACTCTCAAATGTAACAATAATTCATAAATAATTCATAAAGCAGAACTTAACATAACATTTAAATATGTATATTTTTCTTGAAAAATATGTATATTTGCAAATGAAAGTATATTTGCTATAGTATAAAAATTGTAAATCTAAACTTATAAAAAATAGTTACATGGTTTTATTCAACTTGTAATTTGTCTGTCCGTCTGTTTAGGTCAAATTTACATAAGCGCTCAACGTTTTCATTTAGTTTAACCATGTTTAAAAATATTGAGATGTCACTAAATTCATCTCTCACTTACATATTTATCACTTATAAAAACTAGTTACATATTTTTTTTTATTTGTAAAGATATAAAAACTTAAAAAAATTTTTATTTTTTTACCCCCCCCCCCCCCCCCTACATACTTTCCGAAGGAAATGTATTTATTTTTTTGTTTATTTATTTAAGAAAAAGACATATGTGTAAATGAAATTATTTAATTTAATTTTATATAATTCAAATTTCATTAAAAAAAAATTATTTATTTTAATTTTTAATTACTTTTTGATTACAAAATTACAATATATTTTTTTGGAAGGTTATTAATTTTAACTTTAAGTTATTCTTATTTGATTAAAAAGAAATTATTTACTATAAAAAACAACATTAAAAGTTATATTTAAACTCTCCCAATTCATCACCTCACCTAAAGTTGGAAAAATATTTTTTCATCGCCCTGGGGCATAATCACAACAAGGCGTCGTCTAAAGATAATTTTTAATTAAATAAGAAAATAAAGCAAAGAAATATATTCTCAAGGAGAAGTCAATGAGGTTATTCTCCCCTCATAGTGAGTAGGTAGCTGATTTTATCTGTGAAAAATTAGGTCCCAATGCAGTCTAGAATTTATAAATTTTTCCCCTCCTATATATATTCAGTACCTAATTCGTATTCGGCTGTTCTAAAGATTTCCTGTGCGAAATGTTTGTGATCAAAAAAAGTTTAGAATTTTAATTTTTTTTACCACCTCCCTAATTTATAGGTATATCTAATATTTGATAAATAGCTTCGCAGGATCCTAAAGACTTAATGTGCAAAATTTGGTCCAGATAGGTGAACGGCTGAGGAATATAAAGGAAATTATAATTAATACTTAAAATTTAGATAAGAAAATATTATCATTCTCTTTAAGCCATAAAGCTCACAATACATTTGAAAGAATACCACATTGCGCAAACTGTTGATAGCATTATGCATAGCGCCCGACCAATGTGATCACGTAGTTAACATCCGTTTACCATTTTGTCTAGACATAATGCAATATGAACAAATTAACTACATCGTTCATGGGATGATATCAAATTTTGACTAGGCTCTGAAAAACATTTTAAATAAAACGACATGATGTTTTTATTTGCAAGTTATGAGATCTGCTCGAATGGAGAGGATGCATGGCAGACAAAGTTGCCTTGAGCAGAAAATAAGTTCTTGAATTGATTTGTTCTATGCATTTGAGAACGTTTGGAGAGAGAAAAAAAAGCCAAGTGTAGCAAGCAATTCAATGGAAAATTCAAAAGTATTTTTATGTACCTACGAGTAAATATGCTTGGTGGAAACAGAAAAAAAATTGACTTGTTGAAAATGTTTTTTAATTTAGATAATTGAATGTTTTTGATTTTAAAACGAATTACATTTTTTCTTCGCCTCGCTTCTAAAATGCCAGTTATTTAATAAATGCAAAACAATCATTAATATTATTGGGAAGTTAATAAATAATAAAAAAATATTACATTCCTACAAAAATAAAACATGCATAAGTTAGATATAAAATATTTCTGTAAATATCAGGCTGCTTAAACAATTCGAATTTCAAACTAGAAATTATTTGAAAAATGTTAATAATTTTCTGTACTAGGATTAGAATATTGGTAAAAAATAAATGAGTGAGCTTAAATAAATACTAAAAAAAAAACTGGTGTGGCCATCCACAGATCCACATAGCTTTACCATACACCTGTTCCCTCTCTTATATTTAATATTTCGGTCATTTTCCTAAGGTCACATAGGCAAAAGCGAAATTTCGTACAAATCGATCAAAGGGTCTCTAGGAGTTATATTGATAATTCTATTTTTGAACCCTCCCCTATTGTGCTCCTCTAAAGAAATAATGACTCTTTTTTTTTTATTCATAAAGAGAAACAAAGAGGTTCTCCTCTGCTTGATGAAAGTAAACATACACACATATATATAAAGTAAAGTAAAGTAAAGTAAAGTAAATTTTAGAAACTTTTTAAAATATAAAATAGTATGTAGGTTTTTTGTGAAACCTACCTAGTATTTTATATTTTTTAAATTTTGTCAAATTTAAAAAAAATTTCTTTACTTTATTTAAAATGTTTCACCAAGAACCCACACCATTCTCCCTTAACAAAACACATATATATATATTATTATTTATTTGTTTGAGACTATAATTTCGAATTTATTAATTATAAATATTATTTTTCATGGGGTCAGTATCGTGTGGATATTGAAAGATTTTGTTCTTACTTACTATAGATGTTTTAACTAAGCTTGACTGCTAAGTAAGAACAAAAATTTTCAATATCCACGAGATAGTAACCTCATGAAAAATAATATTTATAATTAATAAAAGACTTTTTTGTTAAGGGAGAATGGTGTAGGTTCTTGATGAAAGATATTAAATAAAGTAAAGAAAATTTTTGAAATTTTTTTTTTTAGAAAATTTTTGAAATTTTTTTTTTAGAAAATTTTTTAAAGTTTTAAATAAAAATACTAGATAGTTTTCACATAAATTTATGTGAAACCTATCTAGTATTTTATATTTTAAATTTTAAAAGTTTCTAAAAAAAAAACAAAAAAAAAAATTCAAAAATTTTCTTTACTTTAATAAGAGACTGATTGTGAAAGCCAAGCCTTCAAAACTATAGTCAAAACAAATAAATAATATAGTAGTATATATATATTATCTATATATATAAAATTAAGGTTTTGTCTGTACATTGCTCCAAATCAAGTCAAATTTTGGTTGCACACGTTTCAAGCAAAGTTATGAACGAAAACACCCTCAACAAAATTTCTGTCTGTATGTATGTCTGTATGTCTGTTTCCGTCGTTTCCGAAAAGTTGCTCAATATTCACGTAAAAACGGCTGAAGTGATTATTATGAAATTTCATATTTACATTAGATGTCTTCTAACTTACGTTTTTAGCTATATAACGTTTTGATATTTTGACCTCAGAAGGGGGTTTGGGGGACGCACGAATGAAAATTATCAAATAACTCCTAAACTATTAACCCTACGGCAAATTTTATGATAAACAAAGTTGCAGGGGATGTGATTTCTGACAACTTTTGTTTAAAAAAATTTCCCCAAAAAACCACCCAAAAAGGGGGGGAGGGTGAAAAAATGTAAATTCTTGCCCTTGGAGCAAACTCAACCAAATCTATCTATATATATAAAATTAAGGTTTTGTCTGTACATTCCTCCAAATCACGCCAAATTTTGGTTGATTACGTTTCAAGCAAAGTTATGAACGAAAACACCCTCAACAAAATTTCTGTCTTTATGCCTGTTTCAGTCGTTTTCGAAAAATTGCTCACGATTCACGTAAAAACGGCTATAGGGATTATTATTAAATTTCATATTTAGATCAGATGTCTTTGAACTTAACTTTTTTAGCTATATAACGTTTTGATATTTTGACCCCAGAAGGGGTTTGGGGGGCGCACGAATGAATATTAATAAATAACTCCTAAACTCTTAACCCTACGGCAAACTTTATAATAAACAAAATTGTAGAGGATGTGTTTTACTACAACTTTTGTTTAAAAAAATTTCCCCAAAAAATCACCCAAAAAGGGGGGAGGGTGAAAAAATGTAAATTCTTGCCCTTGGAGCAAACTCAACCAAATTTTGTATACATAATCTCTGGGCCTCTAGAGAGCTAGAAATGCAAAAACTAACCACCCAAAATGGGAGGAGGATCAAAAAATGAAAATTCTTTCTCTTGGGCCAAACTCAACCAAATTTTGTATACATAATCTGTGGGTCACTAGAAGCCTAGAAATGCAAAAACTGGGTGCTGGGGTGGAATGGGGGGTGGGGTGAGGAGTGGGCGGGTATGGTGGGGGTGCAGGCGGTGGTGCGGGGTGGAGTCAGGGAGCATAGCGGGGGGTGGGGTCCAGGAGGCTAGGCGGGGGTGTGGTGCGCAGGGTTGGAGGGCACGGGGTAGGGTCCGGGGTGGATGGGGTATCGGGGTCCGAGGTGGGTGGGGTGCGGGTGGTTGTGTGGGGCCGGGGGTTTTGGAACGGGTGCATGGTGGGTGGGGGCGGGGTGCTGGAGGGGTTTTTGGGGTGGGGTGTTAGTGGGTTAGGGTGGTGGTGGTGTGGGGGCAGGGTGTTGGGCACTCGTGCGGGAGTGGGGGGGGGGCTTGGGGGGGTGCCTGACTATGAAGGGCCGCCGAAGGCGAGCAGCACCTTCGTGTCTCTCTCTCTCTACCAGGTGAGTTTTAATCTTGAGACAGTCTTATAACTCCAAAAACTGTGCATTACATGAAAAAAAATTTCAAATAAAAGTTTATTTATATCAGAGAGGGAAACTAAACTACGCAATTGTTTGTTAATCGACCTAGAACAAGCTTTCAAAGGTATTTCGTGGTCAACTTCTGTTTTTTAAATAGAAACCTATATGTTTCTGTACATATTCTGAATCTACAAAAAAAACTGAACAACTTTTATTAGAACTATTTTTTTAAACGACATCAAATAATAAAAAATATTAAATCAATTAGATCTCAAAAAAATCTTAATAATTATTTTTGGCAATTATTCAACTTAATTATCAAATAATAATGATCAAATAATTAATTATTAAATTAATATTTATTAAATCGAAAAGTCACAACTATGAAAATAAGTAAAATGATAGTTTTTTGCCGAGAATAGCAGAATTTTTATATATTGAAGGAGACAATAAAAGTGTGTCTTCTGCTGGAATTATAAATTTATTTATTTATAAAAAATTTTGGAAGAAGTCTTGTAAATAAATAAAATTTATAATTCCAGCAGAAGATTACACTCTTTATTGTATCCTTCAATGAAAATAAGTGTTTATAATGATCTTAAAACTTCATTATACACAAACTTCATTATACACCGATTTAAGAGATAATTTTCTACTTAATAGAACTATTTAAAAGTCTTGAATTTAAAAAAGTCTATTTCTCGTGTCAATCGAAGTAGTATTGTATTACTATAATAAAATGGAGCATTTTTTGTTTAAGACAGAATTGAAATGGTCTTAATTTATGGTGAATTTGGAAGAAGTCTTAGGGGTTGCCATTGAAATGGATGGCGAGAGTTTTCCTGATAGAAATACACCTTCTCAAGCTTTATTTCATCGTATTGTAAATTTGTTAAAAAAAAAACAGAAATGTAAAGGGTAGGAAAAAGAAACGTAAAGGCCAAAATACGAAATTGGAACTGGAATTCAACCAGAAGACTTGAGATACACTCTGGAATTTCTCAGAACAATTGTCACAAAATTATCAATTATTATTAAATTATTTATTTAATAATTAAATATTTGATCATTATTATTTGATAATTAAGTTGAATGATTGTTAAAAATAATTATTAGAATTTTTTTGAGATTTAATTAATTTAACATTTTTTTATTATTTGATGTCAAATAAAAAAAGTTTTAATAAAAGTTGTTCAGTTTTTTTGTAGATTCAGATTATGTACAGAAATATATAGGTTTCTATTTAAAACAGAAGTTGTTTTATCGAAATACCGCTAACTTGTTCTGGAATCGTACCAAAAATAGCGTAGTTTAATTCCCCCTGATATAAATAAACTTTTATTTGAAACTTTTTTCATTTAATCCACTGTTTGTGGTATAGACTGTCTCAAGATAAATAAACTGCAACGGAACGTTGCTAAACTTTATCCAAATTCATTTGAAATATTAATATGTTCTTGAGTAAAGTACATTAAAATATAATTTTACTAAAAACTTTATTTACCCTTTTTTGTGGTCCCCAAGGTACTTAATTAGGATATTAAATTTCATCAAAATTGGTTAAGTCATTTTCAAGATATTTAGAAAAAACTAAAAAAGTACTGAAATAAAGTACTAATGTTTGTGGACCGATATGTACCAAAAACTAATCAGCGCTTCATTTTCTTAAACTAATGGTAGGTTTTCAATTTCATTTCAATCAGCGCAAAGGTGTGGAAAAAATCGTGGACGAAAAAAACG
This sequence comes from Forficula auricularia, assembly GCA_024734495.1. NCBI lineage: Eukaryota > Metazoa > Arthropoda > Insecta > Dermaptera > Forficulidae > Forficula > Forficula auricularia. The sequence goes on along the minus strand of JALMQS010000099.1, from coordinate 7,944,332 downwards.
ATAACACACACACATCCATCCATCCATCCATCCATCCGCACGCACTTCCAAAAAAAAATGGCACTTTTTGGCCTCTCGACGAGATTCAGGTAATTTTTGGCAAAACCGTCACGTGCTAAAATTCAATCTCATTGAATACTTCCAATTTGTGACCTTAATTGAGTCTATGGGTTCCGTAGTCTTTACCTGAGGACCCTTTGAAGTCGCGCTTGCCTCGAGAGCGATTCCAATACTTTCTCCCATACTTCGCATTGGATAAAGTAAAAAAACTCACCCGGTATATATTTGATATAAGTATATTATGTGTGTATGTTTATTTGAATCAAACAGAGGACAACCTCTTTGTTTCTCTTTATGATTCAACAACTCTGCTACTCTCGACAAAATAAAAGCTTTTCTCTTTTTACTTTATCCAATACAAGCATGGGTAAAGTATTACCAAAATCTTCTCGGGGCAAGCGTGGCTTCAAAGGGTCCTCGGGTAAAGACTACGGAACCCATGGACTCAATTAAAGTCACAAATTGTAGTATTCATATAGGTTGAATTTTTAACACGTGACGGTTTTGTCAAAAATTACATGGGGTCTCGTCGAGAGGCCAAAAAGACGATTTTTCATTTAGTGCGTGCGTATGGATGGATGTATGGATGTTATCCTTCACAGCCCACGATTTTACCATTACACCGATTGAAATGAAATTGAAAACTTATTAGTTTAACAAAATGAAGCGCGTTAGTTTTACGGTATATCGGCCTAAACATTAGTACTTTATTTCTAAATATCTTGAAAATGACAACCAACACGATAATTTAATATCTAGTACGCGGGATTTTTAAGGTTAAATAAAGTTTTTAGTAAAATTATATTTTAAAGTACTTTATAAATAGATAATTTACTTTTTTAATTTTTTTAAATTCTTTAAAATTTATTCATTTGAAAGTTTTAATATAGCTCATTTAGCCTTGCTTAAGTAAGAATGGATAGGCTTCTCTCTGTGAAATGCTAAAAATTTGGGAGGAATTTTTATGAGTAACCATAGCAACTGCGTTGTTTTCTAATCCGTTACCTTTGCAGAAGACATAGAGGAATCGACTTTAAACAAAAAATAGCGATTGATTCTCATCTAGTACTTGAGGAATAATCATTCTATATTGGATTTTTGACGTTTCGGTTTTTGGCCAATAGCCATTACCGAAGACATAGAGAAATCAACTTTAAACCAAAAATAGCGATTGATTCTCATCTAGTACTTGAGGAATAATCATTCTATATTGGATTTTGACGTTTCGGTTTTTATTAGTAACCATTGCTGAAGACATGGAGGAATCGACTTAAAATAAAAAATAGCGATTGATTCTCATCTAATACTTGAGAAATATCCATTCTATATTGGATTTTTGACGTTTCGGTTTTTATTAGTAACCATTCCTGAAACCTTGGAGGAATCGACTTTAAACCAAAAATAGCGATTGATTCTCATCTAGTACTTGAGGAATAATCATTCTATATTGGATTTTTGACGTTTCGGTTCTTATTGGCAACCATTGCCGAAGACATAGAGGAATCGACTTAAAATCAAAAATAGCGATTGATTCTCATCTAATACTTGAGGAATAACAATTCTACATTAGGTCTTTGACGTTTCGATTATTATTGGTAACCATTGCACGAGACATGGAGGAATCGACTTAAAATCAAAAATAACGATCGATTCTTATCTAATACTAGGAAAGGAATAACCTTATTGAATTCCATTTTTGATGTTTTGACTATTAATGGAAACCCTCTACTGAAAATGTAGAAGAATCGACTTAAAATCAAAAGACTAAGTCTTTTTTGGTAAACAACTCAAGCTGGTTATTTTACCAGAATTTAGTCTTTTGATTTTAAGTCGATTGGACAGTAGAGTTTCCATTAATAGTCAAAACATCAAAAATGGAATTCAATAAGGTTATTCCTCTAGTATTAGATAAGAATCGATCGTTATTTTGATTTTAAGTCGATTCCTCCGTGTCCTCAGCAATGGTTACCAATGTAGTAAAACATCAAAAACTAATAATAGGTATTATTCCTCAAGTATTAGGTATCTTTATTTTTTGATTTTTAAGTCGATTCCTCTATGTCTTCAGCAATAATTTACCAATAAAAAACCGAAACGTCAAAAATCCAATGTAGAATGGTTATTCCTCGTGCTAAATGAGAATTATTTTTGAATTAATGTCAATATGAACTACAAATTGCAAGTGATATCTGATTAATAATAAAGGAACAAACATATTAATATTTCAAATGAATTTGGATAAAGTTTAGCAACGATCCGTTGCAGTTTATTTATTATTAGACCATTTTAAAGTAAATTTCAGTTGTTTTTTTGTTTGTTTTTATTTTGAAAAATTTTAATTTTTAAGAACCCTTCTCTCCTTAATTTGAAGCTTTGATTTCAACTAATATCTAATCAGCACTTAATCTCAATACAAAAATACTACATGTTAAATTTCATTTTGAGATTCACACTAGATTTTGAGGTAAGAGCAGTGGTACCCAAAGTGGTTCACATGGACCCCCAGGGGTCCACGATGTCTTGCAAGGGATCCATGGCAAAGGGAAAAAAAAATGGGGGTCTATAAGAGGTAAATGGGGATACACAATAGTGAATCTTATTTAAGCAGGTCGTGATTTTCCATGAATTAATGAATAATTCACATACACAGATAGATTTTTTGCTTAGTATTTATGTGAAAACATAACAAACAGACTGCAGTTTTGTATACAAACTTATTTCCTGAATTATAAATATTAGTAGCTAAGTGAGGATTTTATATTTATATTTACTACAGCCAATTACATATTATTTAAATTTAAAATTAATTACCAAGTAATTGAATTAGTTGAAAAATTGAAAAAAATTTTGTTTTGCCGAGAGTAGCAGAGTTGTTTTATTACAAAGAGAAACAAAAGGGGTTGTCCTCTGCTTGATGCAAATAAACATACACACATATGTATCGAGATGATATATCTGTATATATAAATTATTTATTTGTTTGAGACTATAGTTTCGAAGACTTGGTCTTTATCATAGTCTTTTTAATTATAAATATTGTTTTTCATAGGAGTCAATACCGTATGGATATTGAAAATTTGATGTTTCTTAGCTGGTAGCCAGTTTCCAAACTTTTGTATCAGTTCAGAATTTTTGACTGATTAATAAATTTAATTTTAGGAGATATAAAATAAATATTATATTCAAGCTCTGGATATAATATAATATTATAATAAATTAAAATTTATTTAAAAATAAAACTTTATTTTCTTAAAAAAAATCCGAAAATGAATGTAAGGAGGACCCTATCAGTTCACCATTTTTGGAGTGGTTCATAAATTTAATTTTTGGGAAAGATATAAAAATAAAAATTAAATTCGAGCTCTGTAAATAATATAATATTACAATAAATTAAAATTTCTTTAAAAATAAAGCCATTTTCTCCAAGCAGGGGGTCTACCTAAAACAGAAAAACGTTTGGGAATCTGTGAGCTAGAGCGTACTTGACATTTGGTATCTCACTAACGTATTACAGACATTTTGACAAAATAATTATTATCTCTTGAAATATAATTCTTTTGATGTTCACTCTACTTATTTGTAAGCCAAACGCCATGGCTTCGATCATTTTTTTATAGTTATAGTTTGAGCCCTTAAAATTTGACTTTCTCTAAATAATAATCAAATTAAAAATCTAAATTTTAATACGAATTTTTTAAATAGAACTCTAAATATTAATTCCCTGTTAAAACAAATTTGGGAATTTTTTCCCCATAAGGGTCGTTCACACATTTTTGTAATTTCTAATTTTGTATCTGATTTTCATTCTCGCTTAGTTTGATTTACCTGCATTTTTTTATCCTTTAATCTCTAATAAAATTGACTAGGGACATGTTTATGCTCCCACGTGCAAAATAAATTTATTCTCTAAGCCCTCAAAGATATAGAACATAATTATAGGTATAAAAAATAAAAATAAAATAGAAACACTAAATGAAGAGAGGAGAAGAGAAAAATCAGAATATGATGCTCCTCATCTCATAAAAGAATAATTATCTTAAAACCTGTCCATAAATATCTATCTATCTTTTATTTACTCTCTCTCTTTTTAAATGCTTAGAATGAAGAATCACCTTTGTTCTCTCTCTGGCAAAAGACTGGGAGGTGACTTGACAAATCAGATTTTTCACTTTCATCCAGTTCGAATATGTAAAGAATTGGAATGGTCCCCGGAAATTCAATTTCCCAAGTCTTTTATTCCAGCAAAATTTCTTTAACAATTTTAAACTTCTAATTAAAAGTATGTTATAAGAAAAATTAAAAAATATATTACATAATTAAATTAATGGTAAATCTCAAGCCAATGCAATTTAAAACTTACAATTATTTTATTTTAAATCAATAGACGGACAAAAATGTCCTTGTACATGTAATTAGTTATCATTATCGTAATTTCAGACCAAGGTTTTGGTTCAAATTGGACTACTGTAAATAATATTTCACTTTCTGTATTCTTAGGTAGGACAGTCTGTTTTTTTCTTTTTTTTTCTCAATTTTTATTAAGAAGAAGCACATGTTGTTTAATTTCGATTGCATTACGAAATAATTTGGCATCAGTAGTTGCTAGTCTTTATCCATGGTATTTCAAATATTAATATAATATTTATTTCTTCAGTATTAGATGGGAATCAATGGGTATTTTTGATTTTAAGTCTTATCCATATCTTCAGTAATATCGTTACACATTAATGGTGTAAGCTTTCAAAATGCAATATGGAATGTTAATTTTTTCAGTATATTTGTTGATAATCGATAACTATTATTTTTTATTTTAACGATGTGAGATTTCTTTAGCATTTTACAGAGAACCCTATATTAAATACAGTGGAATATCGGTATACATTTTTAATCCGTTCCAAGATCCTTCTACTTATGCAAAACGAATTTTTCCCATAAGATATAAAGGAAAATGATTCATCCGTTACCATGATTTTTGTTCGAATGCAGCGTCGGCTATGGATCTCGAAAAGACCCTTGCATTACCGAAGAGAAGGATAAATTTTGATCAAGTAAAAAAGGCGAAGGGCTAAGTGTCCGATTTTTGTGGTATATTATAAAGTGATGATGATGCAAAAAAAAAATCATTTTAACACTGCTTAATGCTAAAAATCTACATAAATACAAAAGCAATTATCTCTGGATCTTTTCTGTATCTCGTTTACTACTTGGACCTGGTTGAGGATCATCAGGTTTGACGTTCACAAAAATCTGTCCAACGAAGATGCAGCCTTCTCTTCAGAATGTGTCGAAAATGTGGCATTGTCTGGTCATTTCGGAGCCATGCTATTACGGCTTGTTTGGGCTTTGTTGGGATTGTACTTCTCTGCAAGGTCTTTGACATTCATCCACTTAACAAAGATTTTTTTGATTGTTTAGGTGATCGAGAACCTAAGCCCGCACCATTTGACACAAGCGAGTCATACTCCAAAGAAGATCATATACCAAACAATGTTTTTCTCTTTCAAACAGGAGATATATCAAGTTGGACATATTCCAAAGCTGACGTTAACCGAGTTCTGCTGTATATTAAATTTTAAATATTTCCTTTCGGTATGAATAATAGTTCGAGGAGCCATTAACAATTGAATTTTCTGTTTGATCTGCATGGTGGCCGAATTTATTAAAGAAAATCCACATGCCCAATTGATTCACTTGGATTAAATGAGAGCATACCAAATGATGATAATGAGGAGGAAACCAGATAAATGGTTATTTATATAAATAGATAAGGCGTCTGTGTGTATACATATCGTATATAAAGTGAATTAATTAACCATCAGACCAACTCTATTCAGAGATCAACGAGCCACAATGGAATAATATACTAGAGATACTAGATCTTCACATCAATATACTAGAACTTGAGTGCTAATGCAATAAGTTCCAGATAATAGAAATCATCACTGGCACTTTAAACTTCTGATAAATATTAAATAAAATCACGTTAATGGTAAGGCAAAATAAACTATATTATATATGTATAGCTATAATAAAAAATATTTTAATTTAAATAATTTGCCATTTCTAATGTTTTGAAAGATATACCATGAGGAAGTATGAGGAGTCGGACTAGTACTTAAATTTTTTAATTTACATTTTGCATATTATTAAATGTTAGTGGTAAATGTTTTTTTACGAGATGAGAGATTCAATCCCATATTCAACCCCTTTTAGTCCTCTCTTTGACAAACAGGAGATGTGAGTGTGAACCAATTCTAGCCAAAACTTTAAAATGAAACTTAGAACGGTTGTTCCTCTAGTATTAGATCAAATGAAATAAATTTTAAAATAGTATTTAATCGAAGAAAATTACAAAAAAGTGTGCGGATAGAATGATCTTTCCTCTCAATGGATGGTTTGTGGGTTTATATATATATATGTATATAGAATAAATATAGAATATAAGGGGTAGATATTAAGGATTGTTTACCTATGGGTGAGTGTAGATGTCCTCTGCTGTTGCCGTAATGAATTTTCGACCACAACTAAAGCAAAAATGTCAGATCGATGGAATCTCGGTACTCGATTAGATTACCGAGCAGGTCAAATTTCTCCGAATTATAGCCAATGGAAAATTGTCAAAAGCACTTTTTAAGCGATTTTTATTATTTTATTATAAAAAATATCAAAAAAAGAGTAATTAAATACCTATAGATGGTGGGTGTGACGAATCGTTTTTTTTAGGGTAGTTAGATGGCGAAAATTTTAACAGTCGGATTTTTTATGTTATTTTCTCCTCCGAAGCCAGGGAAAAGCTAATTAGTTATTAATTAATCAACCAAGAGTGGACATAAATATATATTATCTTTGAAAAAAAAACATACTCTTATTTCACATAATTAGGAATGGCTTTTAAATTCTAGGTACGAAAATATTAAATCGAATTGAAAGTGTAAATTTAATTATTTATCATTTATATTATTAATTCACAGAGTAACGATTCTTGAAAATTTTTCCCCAAATTTTATTTTCCTTTTTCTCCTTTTCAATTTGAATGTTGATTAGATAACATATAACAGGTCATTCAATAGTCAATAGGATAAGTAGAAAAAAAACAAAATTTTGACAAAACTTGATTTTATTATTCAACATAGTTGCCTTCGAGCAATACAACGGTATAGCGATTTTCAAGCACTTTCAATACCACTTTTATAGTACGATTTCTCTTTCTCGTCATAATAGGTCTCAGTTTCAGCGATTACTTCATCATTGGACTTCTTTTGGATTCTGGTGTGTAAGAGTGAAGCCATGTCTCATCCATTTGTCACATATCGACGATAGAATTCCATTTGTGCGGTTTAACAGTGCCAAACTGGAAAGCATCGATTCGTTGTTGTTTGGTCGACTGTGAGCTCACGCGTCAACCAATTTGCACAGAGCTTTCCAATATGCCAAATGTTCGTGTTAAATGGTAAAAACACTACCATCTGATATCTTTACAATGTCAGCTAGCTCGTGTACCTTCAATTTGCGATCGTTCATAACCAATTTGTGGATTTTTTTATGTTTTCTGGAATAACAGCCTCTTTTGGGCGTCCACTGCGCTCTGCATCATTTGTGCTGGTACGACAATGTTTAAATTCAGCATTCCACTTCTCTATCATTTGTCTCGATGGAGCAGAGTTCGGATAATGTTTATTGTTTGGTTTCCAACCTATTTTTTCATCAAAAAACAATGCTTTATTAAAACTCGAAATTCACTTTTTTCAATAACAAAGTTGCTTCAGACAAAATGCTATAACTTCTCTTCTCTTCGTAATGCAAGGGTCTTTCTGATCCATAGGGGCTACATCTTCACTGGTGCACCCCTTCTTGCATTCGATTGCATTAAAAAAAAAAAAAAGAAAATAAGTGTTTATAATGATCTTAAAACTTCATTATACACAAACTTCATTATACACCGATTTAAGAGATAATTTTCTACTTAATAGAACTATTTAAAAGTCTTGAATTTAAAAAAGTCTATTTCTCGTGTCAATCCAGTAGTATTGTATTACTATAATAAAAATGGAGCATTTTTTGTTTAAGACAGAATTGAAATGGTCTTAATTTATGGTGAATTTGGAAGAAGTCTTAGGGGTTGCAATTGAAATGGATGGCGAGAGTTTTCCTGATAGAAATACACCTTCTCAAGCTTTATTTCATCGTATTGTAAATTTGTTAAAAAAAAAACAGGAAATGTAAAGGGTAGGAAGAAACGTAAAAGGCCAAAATACGAAATTGGAACTGGAATTCAACCAGAAGACTTGAGATACACTCTGGAATTTCTCAGAACAGTGTCGCAAAATTATCAATTATTATTAAATTATTTATTTAATAATTAAATATTTGATCATTATTATTTGATAATTAAGTTGAATGATTGTTAAAAATAATTATTAGAATTTTTTTGAGATTTAATTAATTTAACATTTTTTTATTATTTGATGTCAAATAAAAAAAAAGTTTTAATAAAAGTTGTTCAGTTTTTTTTGTAGATTCAGATTATGTACAGAAATATATAGGTTTCTATTTAAAAAACAGAAGTTGACCTCGAAATACCCATGAAAGCTTGTTCTAGGTCGGCAAAAAATAGCGTAGTTTAATTTCCCCCCTGATATAAATAAACTTTTATTTGAAACTTTTTTTTCATTTAATCCACTGTTTGTGAGCTATAGACTGTCTCAAGATAAATAAACTGCAACGGAACGTTGCTAAACTTTATCCAAATTCATTTGAAATATTAATATGTTCTTGAGTAAAGTACATTAAAATATAATTTTACTAAAAACTTTATTTACCCTTTTTTGTGGTCCCCAAGGTACTTAATTAGGATATTAAATTTCATCAAAATTGGTTAAGTCATTTTCAAGATATTTAGAAAAAACTAAAAAAGTACTGAAATAAAGTACTAATGTTTGTGGACCGATATGTACCAAAAACTAATCAGCGCTTCATTTTCTTAAACTAATGGTAGGTTTTCAATTTCATTTCAATCAGCGCAAAGGTGTGGAAAAAATCGTGGACGAAAAAAACGATAACACACACACATCCATCCATCCATCCATCCATCCGCACGCACTTCCAAAAAAAAATGGCACTTTTTGGCCTCTCGACGAGATTCCAGGTAATTTTTGGCAAAACCGTCACGTGCTAAAATTCAATCTCATTGAATACTTCAATTTGTGACCTTAATTGAGTCTATGGGTTCCGTAGTCTTTACCTGAGGACCCTTTGAAGTCGCGCTTGCCTCGAGAGCGATTCCAATACTTTCTCCCATACTTCGCATTGGATAAAGTAAAAAAACTCACCCGGTATATATTTGATATAAGTATATTATGTGTGTATGTTTATTTGAATCAAACAGAGGACAACCTCTTTGTTTCTCTTTATGATTCAACAACTCTGCTACTCTCGACAAAATAAAAACTTTTCTCTTTTTTATTATTAGACCATTTTAAAGTAAATTTCAGTTGTTTTTTTTGTTTGTTTTTTATTTTGAAAATTTTAATTTTTTAAGAACCCTTCTCTCCTTAATTTAGGCTTTGATTTCAACTAATATCTAATCAGCACTTAATCTAAATACAAAAATACTACATGTTAAATTTCATTTTGAGATTCACACTAGATTTTGAGGTAGAGCAGTGGTACCCAAAGTGGTTCACATGGACCCCCAGGGGTCCACGATGTCTTGCAAGGGATCCATGGCAAAGGAAAAAAATGGGGGTCTATAAGAGGTAAATGGGGATACACAATAGTGAATCTTATTTAAGCAGGTCGTGATTTTCCATGAATTAATGAATAATTCACATACACAGATAGATTTTTTGCTTAGTATTTATGTGAAAACATAACAAACAGACTGCGGTTTTGTATACAAACTTATTTCCGCAATTAAAAATATTAGTAGCTAAGTGGGGATTTTATATTATATTTACTACAGCCAATTACATATTATTTAAATTTAAAATTAATTACCAAGTAATTGAATTAGTTGAAAAATTGAAAAAATTTTGTTTTGCCGAGAGTAGCAGAGTTGTTTATTCACAAAGAGAAACAAAGAGGTTGTCCTCTGCTTGATGCAAATAAACATACACACATATGTATCGAGATGATATATCTGTATATATAAATTATTTATTTGTTTGAGACTATAGTTTCGAAGACTTGGTCTTCATCATCAGTCTTTTTTAATTATAAATATTGTTTTTCATGGAGTCAATACCGTATGGATATTGAAAATTTGATATTTCTTAGCTGGTAGCCAGTTTCCAAACTTTTGTATCAGTTCAGAATTTTTGACTGATTAATAAATTTAATTTTTAGGAGATATAAAAATAAATATTATATTCAAGCTCTGGATATAATATAATATTATAATAAATTAAAATTTATTTAAAAATAAAACTTTATTTTCTTAAAAAAAATCCGAAAATGAGATGTAAGGGGGACCCTATCAGTTCACCATTTTTGGAGTGGTTCATAAATTTAATTTTTAGGAAAGATATAAAAATAAAAATTAAATTCGAGCTCTGTAAATAATATAATATTACAATAAATTAAAATTTCTTTAAAAATAAAGCTTTATTTTCTCAAGCAGGGGGTCTACCTAAAACAGAAAAACGTTTGGGAATCTGTGAGCTAGAGCGTACTTGACATTTGGTATCTCACTAACGTATTACAGACATTTTGACAAAATAATTATTATCTCTTAAAATATAATTCTTTTGATGTTCACTCTACTTATTTGTAAGCCAAAACGCCATGGCTTCGATCATTTTTTTATAGTTATAGTTTGAGCCATAAAATTTGACTTTCTCCTAAATAATAATCAAATTAAAAATCTAAATTTTAATACGAATTTTTTAAATAGAACTCTAAATATTAATTCCCTGTTAAAACAAATTTGGGAATTTTTTCCCCCTGGGGTCGTTTCACATTTTTGTAATTTCTAATTTTGTATCTGATTTTCATTCTCGCTTAGTTTGATTTACCTGCATTTTTATCCTTTAATCTCCTAATAAAATTGACTAGGGACATGTTTATGCTCCCACGTGCAAAATAAATTTATTCTCTAAGCCCTCAAAGATATATGGAGCATAATTATAGGTATAAAAAATAAAAATAAAATAGAAACACTAAATGAAGAGAGGGAGAAGAGAAAAATCAGAATATGATGCTCCTCATCTCATAAAAGAATAATTATCTTGAAGCCTGTCCATAAATATCTATCTATCTTTTATTTACTCTCTCTCTTTTTAAATGCTTAGAATGAAGAATCACCTTTGTTCTCTCTCTGGCAAAAGACTGGGAGGTGACTTGACAAATCAGATTTTTCACTTTCATCCAGTTCGAATATGTAAAGAATTGGAATGGTCCCCCCGGAAATTCAATTTCCCAAGTCTTTTATTCCAGCAAAATTTCTTTAACAATTTTAAACTTCTAATTAAAAGTATGTTATAAGAAAAATTAAAAAATATATTACATAATTAAATTAATGGTAAATCTCAAGCCAATGCAATTTAAAACTTACAATTATTTTATTTTAAATCAATAGACGGACAAAAATGTCCTTGTACATGTAATTAGTTATCATTATCGTAATTTCAGACCAAGGTTTTGGTTCAAATTGGACTACTGTAAATAATATTTCACTTTCTGTATTCTTAGGTAGGACTGATCTGTTTTTTTTCTTTTTTTCTCAATTTTTATTAAGAAGAAGCACATGTTGTTTAATTTCTACAATTATAAATAAATTAGATATCTCTATCAAAAACTATATAGGTTTGGTGGAAATGATTTTGAAACCCATTATACTATTTGTTGTCATCCACATGCTCCTTTCTTTTCATCCCTTCTCTTTTGATATCCTTTTTTCACTTCGGTAATGCAAGATTCTACCAAAAATGGTGTTGCATATTTTAGCTAGACCCTCCTACCAATCGATTGCATTACGAAATAATGTGGCATCAGTAGTTGCTAGTCTTTATCCATAATTATTTCAAATATTAATATAATATTTATTTCTTCAGTATTAGATGGGAATCAATGGGTATTTTTGATTTTAAGTCTTATCCATATCTTCAGTAATATCGTTACACATTAATGGTGTAAGCTTTCAAAATGCAATATGGAATGTTAATTTTTTCAGTATATTTGTTGATAATCGATAACTATTTTTTATTTTAACTCGATGTGAGATTTCTTTAGCATTTTACAGAGAGAACCCTATATTAAATACAGTGGAATATCGGTATACATTTTTAATCCGTTCCAGATCCTTCTACTTATACCAAACGAATTTTTCCCATAAGATATAAAGGGAAAATGATTCATCCGTTACCATGATTTTTTTTTGTTCGAATGCAGCGTCGGCCCCTATGGATCTCGAAAGACCCTTGCATTACCGAAGAGAAGGATAAATTTTGATCAAGTAAAAGAGGCGAAGGGCTAAGTGTCCGATTTTTATTGGTATATTATACAGTGATGATGATGCAAAAAAATCATTTTAACACTGCTTAATGCTAAAATACATAAATACAAAAGCAATTATCTCTGGATCTTTTCTGTCTCATTTTACTACTTGGACCTGGTTGAGGATCATCAGGTTTGACGTTCACCAAAAATCTGTCCAACGAAGATGCAGCCTTCTCTTCAGAATGTGTCGAAAATGTGGCATTGTCTGGTCATTCCAGACCATGCTATTACGGCTTGTTTGGGCTTTGTTGGGATTGTACTTCTCTGCAAGGTCTTTGACATTCATCCACTTAACAAAGATTTTTTTGATTGTTTAGTTGATCGAGAACCTAAGCCCGCACCATTTGACACAAGCGAGTCATACTCCAAAAGAAGATCATATACCAAACAATGTTTTTCTCTTTCAAACAGGAGATATATCAAGTTGGACATATTCCAAAGCTGACGTTAACCGAGGTTCTGCTGTATATTAAATTTTAAATATTTCCTTTCGGTATGAATAATAGTTCGAGGGCCATTAACAATTGAATTTTCTGTTTGATCTGCATGGTGGGTGGCCGAATTTATTAAAGAAAATCCACATGCCCAATTGATTCACTTGGATTAAATGAGAGCATACCAAATGATGATAATGAGGAGGAAACCAGATAAATGGTTAATTTATATAAATAGATAAGGCGTCTGTGTGTATACATATCGTATATAAAGTGAATTAATTAACCATCAGACCAACTCTATTCCAGGAGATCAACAGGCCACTATGGAATAATATACTAGAGATACTAGATCTTCACATCAATATACTAGAGACTTGAGTGCTAATGCAATAAGTTCCAGATAATAGAAATCATCACTGGCACTTTAAACTTCTGATAAATATTAAATAAAATCACGTTAATGGTAAGGCAAAATAAACTATATTATATATATAGCTATAATAAAAAATATTTTAATTTAAATAATTTGCCATTTCTAATATTTTGAAAGATATACCATGAGGAAGTATGAGGTCGGACTAGTACTTAAATTTTTAATTTACATTTTGCATATTATTAAATGTTAGTGGTAAATGTTTTTTTACGAGATGAGAGATTCAATCCCATATTCAACCCCTTTTAGTCCTCTCTTTGACAAACAGGAGATGTGAGTGTGAACCAATTCTAGCCAAAACTTTAAAATGAAACTTAGAACGGTTGTTCCTCTAGTATTAGATCAAATGAAATAAATTTTAAATAAAAGTATTTAATCGAAGAAAATTACAAAAAAGTGTGCGGATAGAATGATCTTTCCTCTCAATGGATGGTTTGTGGGTTATATATATATATGTATATAGAATAAATATAGAATATAAGGGTAGATATTAAGGATTGTTTACCTATGGGTGAGTGTAGATGTCCTCTGCTGTTGCCGTAATGAATTTTCGACCACAACTAAAGCGAAAATGTCAGATCGAAGGAATCTCGTTACTCGATTAGATTACCGAGCGGGTCAAATTTCTCCGAATTATAGCCAATGGAAAATTGTCAAAAGCACTTTTTAAGCGATTTTATTATTTTATTATAAAAAATATCAAAAAAAGAGTAATTAAATACCTATAGATGGTGGGTGTGACGAATCGTTTTTTTTTTTAGGGTAGTTAGATGGCGAAAATTTTAACAGTCGGATTTTTTATGTTATTTTCTCCTCCGAAGCCAGGGAAAAGCTAATTAGTTATTAATTAATCAACCAAGTGGACATAAATATATATTATCTTTGAAAAAACATACTCTTATTTCACATAATTAGGAATGGCTTTTAAATTCTAGGTACGAAAATATTAAATCGAATTGAAAGTGTAAATTTAATTATTTATCATTTATAATTATTAATTCACAGAGTAACGATTCTTGAAAATTTTTCCCCAAATTTTATTTTTCCTTTTTCTCCCTTTTCAATTTGAATGTTGATTAGATAACATATAACAGGTCATTCAATAAGTCCGTAGGATAAGTAAGAAAAAAACAAAATTTTGACAAAACTTGATTTTATTATTCAACATAGTTGCCTTCGAGAGCAATACAACGAGTATAGCGATTTTCCAACTTTTCAATACCACTTTTATAGTACGATTTCTCTTTCTCGTCATAATAGGTCTCAGTTTCAGCGATTACTTCATCATTGGACTTCTTTTGGATTCTGGTGTGTAAGAGTGAAGCCATGTCTCATCCATTGTCCCATATCGACGATAGAATTCCATTTTATTGCGGTTTAACAGTGCCAAACTGAAGCATCGATTCGTTGTTGTTTTTGGTCGACTGTGAGCTCACGCGTCAACCAATTTGCACAGAGCTTTCGTATACCCAAATGTTCGTGTTAAATGGTAAAAACACTACCATCTGATATCTTTACAATGTCAGCTAGCTCGTGTACCTTCAATTTGCGATCGTTCATAACCAATTTGTGGATTTTTTTTTATGTTTTCTGGAATAACAGCCTCTTTTGGGCGTCCACTGCGCTCTGCATCATTTGTGCTGGTACGACAATGTTTAAATTCAGCATTCCACTTCTCTATCATTTGTCTCGATGGAGCAGAGTTCGGATAATGTTTATTGTTTGGTTTCCAACCTATTTTTTTTCATCAAAAAACAATGCTTTATTAAAACTCGAAATTCACTTTTTTTTCAATAACAAAAGTTGCTTCAGACAAAATGCTATAACTTACGAATCTACACTAAAAATTTATACACGTATCGTTTGAAGGTAAGTACTAAATAAAAATCATATGGAAAAATTCTAGTAACGCCATCTATGTGTCATCCTACGGACTTATTGAATGACCTAATATGTAGCTGCTAAAGCTTGTATTTTTGTGAATGACTTTATTAAAGGTTGAAATTTTGTTTAAATCCCAAATAATTAATTATAATTATTATTGAACACGAATAAATAATACAATATAACTACGACGTTTCGATCGCCTTATTCTGCAATCGTTTTCAAGTGTTTTCGTTTTCGTTTGTTCGTGTTCAATAAAACAGTTACCAGTAAGCAAAAATGTGACCACATAATTTATTTTTGGTTAATAATTTTTTTAATCCTTAAGTCCTTTTTTATTCAATATCGTAATGAACGAGATAATTAAAGACATAAAACCTATGCCAGGATATTCAATGGATGACGCAGCTTTGGTTGCGGAAAACGAAGATGATCTTCAACGCCTCCTTTATAAATTTTCGCTCTCTTGTGATAAATTTGATTTAAGAGTATCACCGAAGACAACACAATCCCTCACCATCTCTAATGAACCACTTCGGTGCAAATTATTATACAACTCTACAACAACATCATATAGCAAGTAATGTCCTTCCCGTACCTTGGAATTCAAATAACAAGTGAAAAAATCTCACTTTAGAAGTTGGACAACAGGCCCTTAGGGCATCCAGAATATCGGGATGTCTTAATGATACCGTGTGGTCCAACAAATTTTTAAGAATAGAACCCAAGGTGCGTATATACAAAAGAATAGTAACCCCAATATTGACCTATGCAGCTGAAACAAGATCTGACACTGCCAAATATTGAAAAATATTGAAATGAAGACCTTAAGAAGAATAATGAATAAAACTAGGTTAGACAAAATCAGAAATCTAGATATCCTGGAGAAATGCGAAATCCAAAACATTGGTGACTGGGTTCAGAGGAGAAGAATAGAGTGGAATGAGCACATCTCAAGAATGAATAAAGACAGAATTGTCAGAAGGGTGATAGACAATGTACCAATTGGAAGAAGAAGCCGAGCTAGTCCAATGAAAAGATGGAGTGACACCCTGGAAAATACAGGTCCCGACCTACATAAAAGGAAGAAGGAGAAGAAGAATTTTGTTTTTGTTTTTTTAGCCTTTTTTTCCTTTAAAAATATAAAATTAGTAAATTATCTTAGGAGCAATTCTTGTATATATATATAATCGAGTTCTCGAAAACGGCTCTAACGATTTCGCTAAAAATTGGTGAACTTATCAAGTCTCATGAGTTATTAGTCGTGTATAAATTTTAATCCGATTGAAATAAAGGAAGGGTGTGTAAATTAGTCATGTCGCAAAATAAATATTTTAATCGTTCATTTCTCGTCTTCGATAAATCGCAGAGCCTTGAAATTTGAAACTTAAGCTATTTAGAGGCAAAAAGTTACCGGGCATCGCTCGGTGCTCCAGGAACTATTTGTATAAATAACAAAAACATTTAGGTCTTTTATAAGTAATTTTACATAAGGGGAATACGAATTTTAGAAAGTCTTAGGTGGGGCATTGCACAAAAAAGTTGGAAAACACGGATATAAACATTCATAAATCCGCAAGGACTAAAAGAAAAAATTGCTCATTTTGACTCTGGTTGATAACCGAAGTTATTTTTGGCAAAATGGCCACTTACTAAAATTCGGCCGAAATGAATACTACAATTTTTGACTTTGCTTGGAAACATGGAGTCCATATACTTTTTACTATATGACCCCTTGGTGCCTGGCCGAAAACAATACCTATATTTTCCAATAGACTCTATGGCAGGAGTGTCAAACTTGCGGCCCGCGGCTTCATTTTTGTTTAAAAAAATTGGAGATGATTAAAAAAAATGTTTTCTATAAAAAAACATTAATACAAACACAAGCTAAGTAATATTGTATTATTCCTTTCGGCTTGTATGTTAATTTAATGGCGGGGCGAAATTTCTATGGCCCATGTAAATGTTACCTATCACATTAATAGCCCGCAACATAAATGAGTTTGACACTCCTGCTCTATGGGATATAACTTCGCTATGGTACGCTATGGATCAAGTAAAAATTAATATTAATAGCTCAGAGTATCTGAAATAATTTCATAATTACAAACATTGAAAATTTTCTTTGGTAGGAAGGTTTATAATCATAAATATTTATTATCTTTTTATATCTTTCCATAAGAAGATAATAAATATTTTTATACGCGAAAATTTGGTGAATTCAAGTCACGCAAAAATCAATTAAGGGGGATATAAAATGCGACGCTAGGGAGCAATTATTAGGAACGAGATAAGTGCGGGTCTGATTAATTTTTTACGACCGCCGGGATAATTAATTTCGGAACATATATGAGAGCTCATAGTCATTTGGAGAACATTAAAAAGAATAAGGCAACAACATATCTACAAGTTCCCTAAACTGTGATTAGGCAACATTCCATTACAATATTCCCGAAATGGCTACCATTCCACAGGATAGTCGATAAGTGAAAAAAAAAGAATGGCTTTCAACATGGACACGAAATTTCGTCTACTAATCGGATGGCATTCGTACTAATTAGCTTATAAGAAAGATTTAAGGAAATATGAACCTAAGATGGAAAGAGGCAGCCGCATGCCGAGCTTATTAATGATTCTCATTAATTTTGAAAAGCAAAATGACGTTCAAGATGAAAACCCCTGTACGGCGGAGGTTATGGAACACCTTCGAAAACCAATACATGCATCAAAAAACCAGTTAATATGATAGAAAATTAGTTAGGTTCATGGAGTTGAGAGATTGATTCACATTTAGCAATAGATTTATCTTGGGTTCCTAATTCATAAACTCAATCTTTTTCTTTAAATTTCACCATCTGATTCTGTAAAAAGAATTTAAGATAAAAGAAGTAACTTTTTTTGCATCCAGTGTGGCAAGAGAATGTATGGAGGCCCCTCTCCATAGATGCCAACTGTATTCGAGATAGGGCAAATTTAGGCCTTGTAGAGAGGGAGAAGATGCTGAGGCGTGAAAAGTCGCTTAGACCTAAATAGAAAGCGACTCGATACGCTTTCTAGTTAAAGCCGCAACAAGTAATCTTTTGTAAATTTTTGTCTGAATTTTAATTCAGTCCAATTGAATATTCTCTCTCTCTATAACGAGTATCGTTTTTGTTCGAGTGCAAAAGGCCATTCCTAGAATAATAGAAATTAAGAAATTAATCTCTAATAGCCTGAAACAGGTCTATTCTTGTAAGTATCATCCACTTATAAGTCCAGGGCTGTTTCAGGCATCCTTGCAATACACCTTAGCTCTAAAGAAAGAGAGATCATTCGATTCACGCTCTTTGTAATTATTTTTATCCATCAGATTCTAATGAAAGAATCGATCACGAGCACATTAAATAATAAAAAAGTTAAAACTATTTCAAGAATCGGTACACTAGAGCTGTCCTAATAATTATTAATAAACTTAAATATATGGTAAATTGTTCATTTATGGCTATACTAACACCTCTTAAAATCTCAATAGAATAATTCAAAAAATATTTTATGCCTTTTGAATCAGATATTCCAAAATCTACCAATCAGTATACCAGGGCAGAAGAAATGGAAAATCTCCCCAAAAGTTTTTTAAGAATAAAGGAAGAATTTCAATTTTGAATGTTAAAAAATATAATCAAGATTTTCGAAAAAATAATCACAATTTTGGAATATTCTGAATACATTTTTATTAGATATAAATATTTTACCTGCAGACTTTCTTATGGAACTGCAATCAGACCTTGAACTGAAAGAAAAATTTAAAAATGTCTCTTTATTAGAATTATACAAAAATTATTTACCCAGAAACAAATAGTCCTGGCTTCACAATATTTATTCCCCTTTTAGAAATATGTATTTACATATACTTAGGTACGTACGTGAAGCTTTTTCAAGAATTAAATTCATTAAAAGCAAAATTATAAGCTCAACCATCAGGTAAAAAAATAATGAAGTTTCGAATATTTAAAAATTATTCTTCATCTCATATTTCCATTTACTAAAATACTCGTATTTATTAGTTCAGTAATTAAAATTTTTTAAGTGTTAATTGATTTAAAAACAATATTCTGAAGGAAAAGAACTCAAAGATTGTTATGCTATGCCATTTTTGCTTCTTTGTCATGGTGAATATCATATTCTACATTATTATCTTTCTTTTTTGATTAAAAAATATCAATAGAATTAGTATATATCTGCGGTCCGAGACAATTTTATGTCTTCAAATGTGGCCCGTGTAGGCCAAAAGGTTGGACATCCCTGTTCTAGGATTTCCAGGACTAATTTGAAAGAAGAAATTTGTTGGGATGATTTCAAAGTTGGCGAGGTCGTAAGTGAATGGTGCAAACGCTAGTTTATTTATGCAGTCTTCCCTAGGGATCTGTTGAAGAACAATTTACATAATTTAGAAGGAACAGGAAGAGAATTTTGACAGGGACCAGCTGTTTTCCCATGTGTAAAAATGAATATAAAATAACAGTCAATCCTTTATTCATTATTTCCTTAGCAAATTCATACGCAGAACATTGTTAATTGGATTCTATTAAAGAAAAATATTCAAAACCAAATTGTAAAAAATAAATGTTTGTTTCCAAAACAGGCGCTGAATCTCAAATGATTAGATATTGCAAAAAAATAATATCGAAATTGATTTGAGGATTTTTAAGAAGAAATCAATGGTTGTCTTCTGCTGCTTTTCTGGTGCAAAAAGGTTTGTATCTCAATGATCCCGTTAATTGAAGTCCAAATGCTGGTTTACTGACACCTTAACTTGAAAGTTACACTCTGCACAATTCCATAATATTATTATCGAGTTATAATTAGATGAAAAGAAAACAAGGATGTAAATAAACAATGAAATCGTGCCATTTCTCAAGATAAATCGAGCCGTTAATTTATTAGGATTTTTCCATTTATCTTAGAAGTGTCGTCTTGGGACTTAGATGAAATATATCTTAAGACACTTCATTTATTTACTTAATTATTTTTTTTTAATTAATTGTTTTGTAATTAAGAAAATACCCCTGGGAATTTTTCGTGGAGTGGAACTCGATAATTCCCTCCCGTGAGTAAAGAAAGAGTCGAAATAAATTAACTCCTTCTTATATATAGGTATATATAAGATAGAATAGAGTCTGTAGAAATAAATGGTTCCGGGAGAATAAGACTGAGATCCTTCCTTCAATAAGTAGAGGCCACTTGCACTTGCACAGAATCTTTTTTTGGTTCTCTCCAAAAATCACATCTCAACTGATTTTCCTTCCACCAACCACTTCGGTAAAGAATTTTGCTATTTATGTTTTCCAAAAAGTTTCTTTAAAACATCTCACAGGTGAAAACAAATTATTATTGTATTCAAGATCAAACTTCTACTCTTAATGAAAATTTATCTTTAAAAGTAATTGATCAGATTTATGACGGTAATTTTTTATGGACACAAGGCTCGCATGATGATGATGCTAATAGAAAATAGAAATGTATCTTCCATTAAAGAATTTTAGTGGAGAACCAATAAAAACTTTTGATAAAGTGAGTGATTGCAGAAATAAAGAAAGGCCGAATCTACCTTTGAAAAACAATTTAATAAATCTAGGGGCAGGGTAGTGTCAAGCCCATCGGCAGTACCTCCCCTTCTTTAGAAGCAACTCAAGCAATTTTGACTCCTCTGTAACATCGAACTGGAAAAGTTTACATAGTAGAAGAAAATTATTTTCTCAATAGAACTTATCAGCTTAAATAAATCACAAATTTTCACATTGAGGGATTATATTATCCAAGTTGGAAGCAGGAGAAGAGTTTCTCATCATAAATCTGGACTATATCCAATGGCCCTAAAATTTGGCATGGTGCTAGAGTTTTGGGCCTTAATAAAGAGAATAAAACCACTCAAATTTTCAAAACCTCAGGAGAGGAATGCAATACTTACGCATAATAGTATATCTAATATCTTAAAGTAACAAAAAACTGGAATAAAAAAAGTGAAAAAAACTCAGTACTTTTACAGGTTAGAACTACCCTAGCAAAAAATAATAGACTTAAATATAATAAACTTTTAATTTTTTTTTTCCAATTTGATTATTTTGAGATAAATTCAATTTCTTAATTAAATTACATTTTTATATTTGTAATTAACTATTAGTGTGATTTAAAATAAATAATATTATAGGCATGATTAACTTAATAAAAATTGTTTAATTATCTAGACACTATCCGCAGTGTGTCAGCAAGTTCTGAAAAACGGGAGACGCACCGGCCATGTGTAGTATATTTACACGAACCATTTCGATCTAGTTTCGACCCCCTCCCCCCATAATTCAAAAACTATTACACCTACAAACTTGAAATATTGCACGTCTAATAAGGCCCACTGGAATACCTAGAATCCCAAATTTCATGAATAAACCTATTATAGTTCTTGAGTTATTAAGGTCTGAAAAGTGCCATTTTTAACTCACTGACTCACTGACTCATATATCAAAAACCTAAAGTACTTCCGCTGATCCTAAAATGCTGAAATTTGGCATACTGGTAGAGTTTGGGCTACAATTAAAGGAAAAAATAGAAAAAGTGAAACTTTCTCTATTTCAGGACCTAAAATTCGAAGGGATGAAATTTATTATAGGATTAATTAACAAATAATAGAAATACAATCAACCTAGAATTCTGAGATATGGCATACTGATAGAGCTTGATACATTAATAAAGAGTGAAATCAAAAAACCGAAGTTTTCCCTTCTTTAGGATACAAATTGAAGAGGTGAATTTTAACTGCTATTTATTAAATATATTTGCATGCATTAAATAAATTTTATTTAGATAAATTAAAAGATAAAACTTTTCAAAAATTAATGACATCTGACCAAAAACATAAATGTGAAAAAGAGGCCAAGTTCGGTACAAACAGCTTCGTCGACAAAAGATATCTAAAAGGGTACCAAGTTCCATAGCAGTTGCTTAAATCATATCTATAGGAATGTATAACGTTCTTCAATTGATTTAAAAGAAAATTTGTTACGTTCTTTTTTATAACTTGGCAAGTTTTATATCCAACTAAATTGTTTATAGTATAAAATAGAACAACTAGCAAAGCTAAATTTTAAGTTTGTATTAAATATCATCACGTTAAACGTAATTTATTGGCTATTATAACTAGCAGAGTTATAAATTCAATATCAAAGACCGTATGGAATTTTCTTTTAAATCAATTGAAATACGTTGTATGAATTTAGGAATCTATAGCTATGATTTAAACAACTGCTATGGAACTTAGTACCCGTTTAGATCTCAACTCTTTTGTTGGCGAAGCCGTTTGTACCAAACTTGGCCCCTTTTTCACATTTATGTTTTTGGTCGGATACCTATATTATGATTTAGTTTTAATAATACAATTTCAATAAAACCATTAAAAAGTTTTCTAAATTTTTAAATCGGAAGTTCTGAAGCTAGAGAACTCAGTATTTACCTAATCAATTCTCCGCAGTAAAATACAAAAATTTTAGAATCAGAAGAAAATTTCTTAGATGCCACATTTCGTTCTTGGAATATCGTGGGTAACGGGATCTAAACAGAAGGATAAACAGACAGACCATGTCATGTCATGCTTTCAAAAATGATTTTTCTTCAGAATTCAGATATTTTTGAACTCAATGAACAAAAAATATATTTTAAGCAAATTCAATAGCACGGTAGAATAAAAAAACAAAAGATACAAAAAATCCAAACCAAAATAATATGAGAGCCAAATCCTAAATTAATTATAATATCACTAATCCAAATTGGTTTTATGGAGGCAGGGAAAACTCAACTAATAGGCTAAATGGGTCATAGCCAATGTCGGACAGGCATTTGGGGTGGGGGAGCAATTGTTACATTTATGCTAATTTTTGTTATTATTAGTTATTTTTATTCAAAATCTTTTCATAACAATAACCACCACAACTTGTTCTAAATGAAATATATATATATATATATATATACTTTATATATATATTTTTTTTTTAATAATGATACAAGAAGAAGTTGCAACAAAAGATATACAACATCTGTAGTCCTATGACCTCCTTGAATCTTGGAAATAATAAGAGATTTAGGGATTGAGTTCTAGAAAATCGTGTGTTTGGCGCAAATGAACCCTTTGGAAAAATCCAGAAAGCATTTATAGGGATTTTAAGGTAATGGCATAATTGAACAATTAATTTTATATTTAAGTTTATTATTCATTACTTCTTCTTCCTTTAGAGCTAAGGCATCTCACGAATGCCATATTCAAGACCAGATCAGTTCCAGACTAGATTAATTTCTTAATTTCTATTATTCTAGGAACGACTTTTTGACTTTAGGTAAGAAAATATTAAATCGAAATGAATATCAGACCTATAGATATTTATTATTTATAAATAATTTTATTAGTTTCACTTTTTCCTCCAATTTAAGATTTTGACCAAAATAACTTAATTCAATCAGTTTCTTCAAGAACAGCATATTTTAGATGACAATACATTGAGAACGGTCAATTCTCAAATAATAATAATTATTATCAATTAAAATCATACTATAAAAGCCTAATTGTTAAATTTCTGAACATTTCAAAATATATATTGAATAAATATTTTAATCAATAAAATTAATTTTTCAAAGTACTCTTTTATGCCGAAACAACAAACAAAATGGATTATATGGAGCCTTATATATATTTAACAAATTAAAAATGACAATGGAATGATTGAGCTTTCTCGAATATATCTAATTAAAAAGTGAAGTTGACAGTCTTCGAGTCTCTCAATCTCGCCCGGAATAAAGTGCCTCTCAAAGCTGAGCTGTAAGATTTGTTTAACGGAAATAAACAAAGATGAAGTTTTCCATCTTCATGGCTAAACTACAATGATTAATGGTTTAAAAGCTAAAGAAAACGGAAAATAAAACACGACAAAATAAGAAGCGTGAATCTTAAATAGACTTGGATAGAAAAAAATCGATTCCTTTGGGGAGGGTTGGACGAAAGAGCCCTCGTTTAGGTTTAGGGGCTGAAAGGGCTTGTGCAAGCTGGCTCGTTTCTTTCTAATCAATTAAACAAAACCACATTAGAGAACTCACAATGATATCAACTACACAAACATGTTATTTCAACAGAAAAACAATTCGTCTCCTCACTTTGGCAGTTCTTTCTTTCTCTACCATAAACGAAATGCCATTAGAGATTAAGTTGCGAAGGCTCTAGGCTTTAGACGACTGATGGACCACTGATGAAATTTCCCTAAAAACAAACATTTAATAGGATGAATTAATTAATTCAATTTGACAGGTGAAATGAAGGCTAAATACTAGAGCTCATTATATGGTATTACATTCATATGTATTAATTCAACTATTGCGTTCGCAGAAACGTTGATGATGGACTGAAAAAAAATCGGCCTTTGCATTCAGTTTAAAGGGACCCGCACGGAAAGTATATTAAATCAATTTATCATCAGTTCATTAAATAAATTATTCTAAAAATTGTCATTAAAAAAATCTGTGAGCCTCATCCACATAAGCTCACGAGGAAAGTGAAACTTCTGTAGCAGTAGATGGCAGACGGCAAAAAACCAGAAATAAAAATATTTAAATCCAAAATCTATAGTTATATCATTCTAGTACAAGGAGATAAGGAATTGGGATTTTCTAGAACAATCACAATTAATTGATAATTTCTCTTCTGAACTAAAACTTGTCAGGAATTGTCTTATAGATCTTTGGACGTTCTTACATGTCAATAGATAGATAATGGATAGTCAGGGATTACTATATCCGTGACCATTTTACAAAATAAATTATTATTCCTCATATCCTTCTTTAATCTCATTCGATTTAAACCAGGGCTGTCCAACCCGTAGCCCAACATAAAGTCCTAAAATTTCTTAAAACATTTAGATTTATATGTAGCACAACAATTTGGCCTGATAATTTTTTTTCTCTAAAATAAGAAATCTGAAAATCTACTGTGAAGCTTTTGAAAAATAAAAGTGGTAATTTTAAATTTTGAATCTGGAACTACATTTCAAAATTTCTGAAAAAACAATCATCATTTTGGTCTATTTTCGACTCCATTTTCATTAGAAATAAATTTTCTACTTGAAAACTTTCTGATTGAATGTTCTAGAACAATGCTTCTTAAAGTAGTGGGCCGCGGCCTCCTAGGAGGCCATGGATTACACGCAGGGGGGCCGCGAAGAGTCGCAAATATAACAAACATTCACTCATTAATCAAAACATAATAGCCGTGTGTTTATTTTTTTCACGCTTTTACTGCTATCCTTGGTAAATGCATGCATTGACTAGTAAGTGTATGAATATACGAAATTCAAAATTATAAATAGTTTTTTAACCAATCTGAATTTAAAAGAAAATAGGAGGGTCGTGAGATATTGACTTGGGTTCCAATGGTGCCGCGACTTCAAAAAGTTTAACCACTGTTCTAGAACAACAATTTGATACCGATCTAGAAAAAAAATAAGAAGCTCACTATGAGCTAAAAAAGTAATAAAGTAAAGTAAATTAATAAGAATATTTCTACATTATAAACTATCTTTTTAACCTACTTTATTTGAATAAAAAATATCAAAAGAATTATAATATTTCATCCGCGGCCCGAAACATTTGTTTTTTCTTCAAATGTGGGCGGTGTAAGCCAAAAGGTTGGACACCTCTGCTTTTAAAGATCAATAAATCTGGTACTCTCGGCAAGAAAACCTATTCAAATTAAAAAGGGAAAGAGCAGAGTCGCTTGAAGCCAGCATGTCAAGAGATTCACTAAGAGTTGAATCATCTTCTACTCTAATAGTTTATTACTGAAATGCACCTAGGATGTAATTCTAACTAATTTGGAGAGTTATTTAAGTAATTTATAAAATATAGAACACGCTTATTTTATTTATTCCCTCTTTTTTTTTCTTTAGGAAAGTAAAGTGTCATGTGTCATCTGCAGCAAATGTAATTCATAAAGAATCATCTCCCCTTCTCCTTCGGCTCATTTTGAATAGAGAACGTCTTAAAACGAAAAGATCTTTCAAGCCATTTGATATATTTATAGCTCTTGCCAAGAAGTCTTTTGGGAAAGAAAGTAAATAGGGATCGAGTTTGCCACCGGTCGAATAGGAAATTTTATTTTTCAAAAGTAAATAATTAATGTAATGATATGTTAATTGAAGAGAGAATGATAAAATTGATAAAGGTTTAATGAATCAAAGAAGAGCAAAAGAAAAGTAAGTTTTTCTTGTAAAGTTGGGAGGAGGATTATTTTTTTTTTTTTATCCAAATAAATTTTCTATAATTTGCAGTTCAATCTCATAAAAATTTTCTATTACAATAAGATATTGAAGACAAGGCCAGACAGATAAGGATTGGAGAAAAGACGTAGAATCATGATGAACAACTCTGAAAAAAATGACAGAAACCAGTCGAGAAAATAAGAAGAAAATTGGCGGAAAGAAAAAAAGGGAAACATTGATGTTAGCATTTAGGTCAATCCTGTCTCGGTATATATATATATACTGGCGCAACCACGGGGGGGAGGGGCTAAGGGGGCTGAACCCCCCCCCCCCCCCCCAGGACAATGAAAAAAATGAAAGTAAAAGCAAAAATGGAAAAATTAACAAATGAAAATGAAAAAAATATTTGATAAATTTTATAGCCTACGCAAATTAGACTTCTGCTGGCCAATAAATATGCACAAGCTGGAAATAAATTGAATCGACGTTAGGCATTCCAAATAAGAGTTATATGAGTTTGTGACGGTTTCTGGCTGGTGCTAAATTTTTGAGGGCCTAAAAATCACGAAAATTTTGTACTTTTTTCAGATTTTAGCTTATAACTCGAAAACCATGCGTCCAAAAGAAAATTTTATTCTTAGGAAAATTAAAGATGATTGGTTCAGCTGTTTAACCACAATGGATGGTCAAAGATAACCAATTTTTACAAACTTGGGGGAAAAGTGAATTATGCTCATTAGTTGGTCACTAAAAACCAGTCTTCGATTTTGGTGGTGACCCCCATAAGATTATTATTAATGTGTTCGGGCAAATCAATAAAATACTTCACGCAGTGCAAAAATTGACTTTTTTATTAATTCGCCAATCTATATATTGGCAAATCGATCTTAATGTTTCCCCCAGAGTGCACACCATAGGGATTCGCCTTGATATTGGTCTATAATTTTCAACTCGATATTTATCACCCCTTTTAAAAAGAGGAATTACCTTCGAGCTCTTCAAAATGATAGGAAATATACCCGATTCACTTATATCATTTACCAAAACAGAGGGCACTCTTCCACATATAACAAAAAAACAAAGGGGAGAAAGGTGGATTTTACACCTTTTCCCCAATGTTGTGTATTTTTGTTTTACAATTTTATTATTTTGAAAGACAAATACACTTATTATTTTTGGGTTGGATTCTGCTTTAATTTAAATTTAATACCTGACTCATGAGAGAATGAGGGATTATCATTTATCAATGTTAAAAATGTTTCTAGCTAGATTACCCATAGTTTCCAAAATCCAGATAAAGTGATACACTCGTATATACAGGGTATCCCGTTTCACAACGATAAGCCGTGAACAGGGGATAGAAGAACGATTTAAGACAGTCGTGAATATAATTTTTTTTTTTAAATAAAAGTTTAATAGTTTTCGAGTTATAGACATTTTTTTGAAAATAATGAAAATCGCTGCCCTGCCCTAAATATCAAGATGCTGTGGCTACAAATTTACATATTTTATTATTCTAATTTTTTTTTACACAATCCTGAATAATCTTGCTATTGACCAGAAAGAATTCAAAATAAGTAGGTACTATACTTTTGGAGAAAAAAAAATATTTTTGTGGACTTTTGTTTTAAAAAATTTTAATCAGCTAACTTTGATTCATCTTTAATGTAAAAAAAAGTCTAGCAAACACAGCATTGCAAGTTATTTAAAAAATTGGCCCATTTAGTCGAGATTTCAAAATGGTACAGCACTTTGTACTTTCTTCTTTAGACAAAAAAAATATTGATATTTTTTTGACAAAATTAACTAATTTAAAAACATTTTGATAGTGTTTCTTTATTTAATATGTTATTCAATTATGTCGCATCTTAATTGAACAAATCTATGGCTATTAATGGCATTATGATTAGCTATTATAGTATTAAGGCAAACATATTTTTTTTCTATAAAAGCATAGTTAGAATTTTGGTCAATAGCAGGATTATTCAGAATGTGTAAGAAAAATTAGAATAATAAAATATGTAAATTTGTAGCCACAGCATCTTGATATTTAGTGCAGGGTAGAGATTTTCATCATTTTCAAAAAAATGCCTATAACTCGAAAACTATGAGACTTTTATTAAAAAAAAATTATGTTGCCCTATCCCCTGTTCACGGTTCATCGTCTTGATCCGGGACACCCTGTATACGAGGTTTTTCAAAAAATATCCAGCCACAATTTTTCGTACGTATACAAATGAAACTAGGAAAGCGTGGTTTGGTCCAGCGCTGCTTTCCACTGTAGCAGCGAACTCATAGAAGAATTGACTATTTTGGCTAAGATTTTTGCATCTGAATACGAGTATTTTTTTATGAATAAAGATCACATATTTTTTTCAGTAAACCTCTTATATCCCTGGGCTTGATGCTTCTGGCCCGATGACTCTGTAGGCAGCTCATATAATATATAAATAGAATGTCTAGCGACTATATCCAAGTTTTAGCTTATTTTATAAATAATATGTACCAAAATGTTATGTTATAGCATTTTGGATCTAAAGATATTAAATACATAAAGCTCTGAATTTCAAACAAACCAAACGCAACAATTTCCATAATAATTTCAAAGGCAAAATGAGGCTGTAACTTTTCAATGCACTCATGGACAGATGTTTGAAAGAAGATACTTTAGCTAGAAGTAGAAATACTTTTTTATTCTTAGATGTAAATCTAGAGAAGTTAATTTTTTATAATTTTTAAAATCGTGAAAATGTTCGGTTACTTTTAAATTTCTTTCGGTTTTCCCCACGAGAATTGTTTCGGAGTCTTTTCATTTTAAATAATAAACTTATTCCTTATCGATATTAGGCTATTTATCTTTTTTATTGGAACTCAATTATTTTTCTAGCTTCGCACGGAACCTAAATATTATGCTAAATCCTAGTAGGTAGTGTCAGTTATTGTTTTAAAATTTCCGAAAGTCTCCCATAATAAGGTTCAACTAATTTTTATACTTTTTTTTCTATTTTTTGCGAATAAATTGAGTTCAGGGTTCATCGTCATTGAGTATACAGTCCTAAGACTGGTTTGACGCAACCACCCGTCTCCACTCGGCTCTGTCCCCGCCAGCTGTTTGACCTCTCTAAAATGTCTCGCATCCCATTTCTCCAATTATTTGGTTGAAATATTCTGATCTGCCCCTTCCCCTTTTCTTTTCCACCTCCCCCTTCAAGATATCTCTAAGCACTCCCCCATGTCTCAGTGTGTGCCCCATCATCTGACCTCTTCTCTTCTTCAGACTCTTCCTCAAAATTCATCTTTCTCCGATTCTTCCAAGAACTTCTTCATTTGTAATTTTATCCATCCATTTGATATTCATCATTCTTCTGTAGCGCCACATTTCGAAAGCCTCTAATCTCTTTCTCTCCGCTTCTCTAATTGTCAGGGTTTCACATCCGTACATGGCTATGCTTCATACATATCTCTTCAATAGCATCTTCTTGTTTTCTAAGCTGATTGAGGAGGAGGAGCATAGTAGTTTTTGTTTTGAATTAAACCCTATTTTTGTTTGGGAAATTCTTGATTTAATTTCGCTTTCCCTCATCCCATCCCATATTATTTTACTTCCTAGGTAGGGGAATTCCTTAACTCCTTCTAGGTTTTCTTGGTTAATTTTGATTCATTCCTCTCTCGTTTTTTTTTGTATAAACTAGGACCTTGGTTTTATTCTTGTTTATTTTCATTTTGATTTATTCTATTAGGATTTGGTTAATTCCATTCAGGGCGTCCTCTAATTCTTTTTTGATGCTTTCTAGAAGGGCAATGTCATCGGCAAATCTTAACATAGCGATCTTTTGACCTTAGATTTCGATACCTGTATCAATTTTGTCTTTGAATTCTTTCATCGCTTCTTCTATGTATAAGTTGAAAATCATGGGTGACAGCACACATCCTTGTCTTACACCTTTTTTTATTTTGCCTTCTCTTTGCTGGTTTTGGTATAGATTGTAGCTTAGTCTTCTCTCTCTGAATTTTATTCCCGCCTATTTTAAGATTTTAACCATAATTTCCCAATTGACGTTATCGAATGCTTTTTCTAGGTCTATGAATCCGATGTAGACAGATTCTTCTCTGATAAAAGCCCTTTCTATTATTAGTCTAAGTCTATATTTGGTCTATGAACTTTTTTTAATAACTATTCATATAGTGATTTCTTAAATTGTATCTTCTTCTTCCGAATATGTTTTTCTGACAGGAAGACACTAATTAATCTATGTATCATTGAATAAAAAGCCGCGTGTTTTTTAGACATCGATCTGAATGAATCTTTATTTATTGCAATGTCTTTCGATTTTTATTTTTAAATCTACAGAGTTCAGAAGCATTCTTTTCCCATTTCTACAGTAGATTTTTTTCTTGAGATGAATTGAAAAAACATGAATAAATTTAATTGTCTATTTGTACCTGTCTATATTAAGATTATATACTCTACACTGATATATATATGTTTATTTGCATCAAGCAGAGGACAATCTCATTGAATTCTCCTTAACAATCAACACCTCATCTGCTACTCTCAGCAAATTATGGTAAATCTTTTCAATATAAACATTTTCATACAATCACACATAAGTATACTGTATTTATTTTGTTCAAATGTCCGAACTGTGTTTTAAACATTCGCTTAAAGTTTTGATTGACATATTATTCATTGAGAGTGAAGGTCCTTTTAAAATTAGTTCGATTTTTTATTAATAAAGTTACCCTTAATTGTTAGAATAAATAAATACTGTTCCGTTAAAATATTCGAAGTACTGCACTACAATTTAGTTTGTTTCAACGTCCTTAGGTATTTCAATCTGTGAATATTCCGTAAATTTCTCCCACTATTATCTTCAAAAGATGTCTATAAATTTTATATGATTTTCATTTGAAATGAAATTGTAATGTTTTCCTTTTTTTATTTTTGAAACCATTAATGTAGTCTTAGGAATTTGCCTTGATGGATTGCCAACATTTTTTCCATAAGACTGGAGCCCATTCGGGTTAGGACGCAAATTGATACGAATGTGTCAAGGGGCGCTGCTCTACATGGAAACACTGTTTGCCAGCCAGCCATTCAATTACGTCCCTAGTAATCAGTAATCATGGCCCTTGACCAACGAGGAATTCATTTGCATCTTGGACATGGAAAATATGTTATTTTATCTATTCCGAATGATAAATGAGAATTTCATTATCTACCAGCAGCCAAGTCACGAATCCTTAGGTACTATGCATCCAAACCTAGTAATATAATAATAATAATAATTTAAAATTAATAATAATATAACAAATTGAAAGTTTTTGCCGAGAGTAGCAGAATTTTTATATATTGAAGGAGTTTTAAATTAATTCCTGTGAATCCATTGTTATAGACTGATGAAGAGGGCAAAGCCTTCGAAACTATAGTCTCGTTATAAATAAATAAAATTTATAATTCCAGCAGAAGACACACTCTTTTATTGTCTCCTTCAATAATATAACAATAGTAATATTATTATTTTGTTGTATCCTAAGGGGGAAAAAGCTAATATCACTTTAGGAGTTGCTCTCCCGGTGTGTGGGACTTTCACCCAATAAAAAAACCCCTAGTTATAAACCCGCAAGAATTCCATCCTGAGACTACTTATAGCAGGGATGTCTAACCTTTTGGCTTACACGGGCCACATTTGAAGAAGAAAAAAATTGTCTCGAACCGCGGATAAAATATTATAATTCTATTGATATTTGTTATTCAAAAAAGATAGTTAAAAATGTAGAAATAAGTACTTTATTATTTTTTTAGCTCATAGTGAGCTTCTAATTTGTTATATTATGTATTAGTATATTTGTTTATATTTTTTCCTTTGTAGATAATTAATATAAAATTCCAATAAAGAGACAACATTTAATTTTTCTTTCAGATCAGTATCTAATTGTTGTTCTAGTTTGCAAGTTGTTAGAAAATTTATTTTTAATGAAAATGGAGTCGATAATAGAGCAAAATGTGGAATATTTTTTCGGGAATCTTGAAATCTAGTTTCAATTTTAAAATTAGCACTTTTATTTTTCGAAAACTTTACAGAAGATTTTCAGATTTCTTATTTTAGAGAAAAAAATTTATCAGACCAAATTGTTGTGTTTTCCAGTATCTACATATAAATCTCAATATTTTATGGAATTTTGTGACTTTATATTGGGCCACGGTTTGGACCCTGGTAAACCAATTTAAGTCGAATGGAATTAAATAAGGATATGAGGAATGATAATTTATTTTTCAAGATGATCACGGATATAATAATCCCTGACTATCCATTATCTATTGACATGTAAGAACGTGCAAAGCTCTAAAAGTCAAGCCCTGACAAGTTTTAGTCCAGGAGAAAAACTATCAATTAATTATGATTGTTCTAGAAAACCGCAATTCCTTGTCTCCTTGTAATAGAATGATATAACTATAGACTTGGTTAGTGTCGTAGCATATAAATGACTGAAATAATAACTATTCTAGAAAATGAAAATATGAGAAGAAGAATTTGCGTGTCCCCAAAACTACATTCATCAAAATGACACTCGATGATAGGATCCCTTTTTAACTTCTCGAGCTATATGAGGCGGACTTTCCGGATGGGGCCCGGTCTAATTAAACTTTATTATAAGGAGATGTAAATAATTGTATATTCGTATGTTGTCCCATTTTAAATTTGTATATATATGTATGTGTGTGTTGTGTGATCGAGCTTTTTATCAATGTTCTGTACAAACTGATGGAGTCGGCACATTGGTGGGGGAGTGGTTTCCACTGAGGAAGAGATGCTGAGAAAGCTCTCGAAATATTTGGAATAACCATTTGAAAATCAAAATAAATTACTGGAAAGAAGCAAATTCAGTTTATTTATCCTAACAATTAAAAAAAAAAAAAAAAAAATAATATATATATATATATATATTAATTTTAGAATTTTAAATAACAAAAATTCAATTAACAAAAGGTCAGATAAGGACTCTTTTTCTAATATTAATAAAAAAATTTTAAAGAAAAATAATTGTTTGTAAATTTATTTGCAACGAAATTTTCTCTGGAGAGAGACGGACTGGTAGAACTTTTAATTGAAAGTAACGGAAGGCAGCCCAGGTGTAGTGAGGAAAGAAAAAATTAACACATATCAAATAAGGTGTAATTTATTGGAATCCTTCCTTCTTTCCTTTCAAATCGACGTTTCGGAGGATTCTTCCATCCTTCTTCAGGGTTTCAAGGGGTCAATGAAGGAAACAAATAAAATCCTTCTTCTCTCCACAGAAGTGTTTAAAACTTTTTTCATAATTAAGAAAAGGAAGAAAAAAAAATTTTTTTCTATGCTTTTTCTAAGGAAGAAAAAAGTTTTAAACACTGCTGTGGAGAGAAGAAGGAAGAATTTTATTTGTTTCCTTCATTGACTCCTTGAAACCTTGAAGAAGGAGTGAAGAATCCTCCGAAACGTCGGTTTGAAAGGAAAGGAAGAAGGATTACAGTAAATTACACCTTATTTTATATGTGTTAATTTTTTCTTTCCTCACTACCCCTGGGCTGCCTT